>CM053622.1:167428209-167455801 GCA_028646595.1 Phalanger gymnotis | reverse complement strand
GGGAACAGGGCAACCAGAATATAGGCCATCTTGGAGTTGGGGGGAGGGTAGAAATGGGGAGAAAATTTATAATTCCAACTCTTGTGAAAATCAATGCTGAAAACTAAATATATTAAATAAAAAAAGTGCCCCAGTCTAGAAGACCAAAGGCGTTCCTAATTTACTCCCATAATGGGTAGCATCAAGAACTCATTCCTCAGGAAAGATCTTGATCACAAATGATAAAGCAGATTCCTGAGTATTTTTATAATATTTGTTAGTGACATTTTGCCCCACCTTTGCTAGGTCAGCTAAATGATCCATTTTATGCCTTTTGACCAAAATGTGACTAAAGGTGATCTGGGAAGATAGCAAGAGAGCAGGAAGCAAAACTTGGCACTCCATAATACTCAGTGTTTTCTGTCTTCAATTTAAGTAGCTTTGTAGTTAGTTCCCCAGGAGAAAGTATGTCTTTTTGCTTCCAAAGAAATTAAAATAACCCCTGTAAAAATAAGAGGTTAACGATTTTCATTTACAGCCAGTGCCTATTACACACAATGACATTCGCTGAAGTCTTTCTGTAATGTCTCATTGAATACAGAGGTGCTCCCGGGTTCTTTCAGGCTACGCAGCAGTAGAGACCAAACTTTGGTAGTTTCTTTCTTCCCCCAATCCAACAAATATTTATTAAGCACCTATTATATTCAAGACACTGTATCAGATGTTGAAAATAAAATGGCAAAGCCAAAAATGGTCCCTGTCCTCTGGCGACTTAAATTATTTAAAAAAATTATATTGATATCTTTTGGTTTTATATTACCTTCATTCTCCAACATGTCCCCATTCAATCCCTCAACAGAATTCCCTACTTTATAACAAAAAAGGAAGAAGAAAAACAAAATGAGTTCAGGAAAACTAAGAAACACATCAACTAAGTTTGACACATTCAGTATTCCACAACTATAATTCTGGTAATTCTATGAAATCGAAAAGGATTTCAGTACAGGCTGCTTGTTGGTTGTCAAAGGGCCAGAGCAGGTGAGTCCAGAGAGACTCATCACCAGAAAGTTTCCACCAGGTAGCAGTGGAAGTTTTTCAATCACAGTTTCTCGTGACATAGTCTGCTAAGTCATACAGGGGTTGTGAATTGTGTCAATTGAGTGAGTGCTCACACCAATGAAGTCATGTATTCTTGAAGTATGTGCAGTTAGGCAGTGGAGACAATGAAGAGTCTCTGACCTTCAGGAGCTTACCTGTAAGTGGGAGAACCATGACTCCAGTTTGGGTCCTGGGATTATATATACCTGAGCAGATAAGTGAAAGATTTCGTATAGAGATACCATATTCAGGAATAGCACAGAAGAAGCTCCTAAAATGGAATGAAAATCCTTCCCTTTCCCTCTTTAAAATAAAGACTTTTCAAAATAGACAATGCTTAACTTACTAGTCTGTTTCCATAAAAAATAAAATTGTATTGCTACCATGGTTTTTAGATCATTTTCATTTCTCAATGTACCCCTTTCTCCTCTCCCTCCCAGAGAGTCATTCTTTATAATGGAGAATTTTAAAACTGGGGAAAAACAGTTCAGCAAAACCAATCGAGACATAGACAATCCTGGCTTACCAGCAGTGTTCGATGCCCATAGTCTCCACATCTGCATAGAAGAAGGACAGTGACTCCTATCTCTTCTTCCAGGCCAACTTTGGTCATTGCAAATTCCGTAACATTCAGGTTCAATTGTTTTATTGTTCTTTTTCTTTCTGTTTACATCATTGTAGTTATTATATATTTTATTTTCTTGGTTCTGCTTACATATTTTCCTCTGGTTTATGTCTTTCCATGCTTCTCTGTATTTAGCATATTTGTTGTTTCTTCTTGTTGTTATTATTCAGTCATTTCAGTTATGTTGGATTCTTTGTGATCCCATTTGGAGTTTTCTTGGTAAAGACACTGGAGTGGTTTCCTTCTCCAGCTCATTTTACAGTGAGGAACTGAGGCAAACAGGATTAAGTGGCTTGCCCAGGGTCACAGTTAGTAAGTGTTTGATGTTGGATTTGAATTCAGATCCTTGACTCCAGAGCCCTCACTCTATCCATTGTACCTAGCTTCCCTCATTGTTTCTTATAGTATAGTAATATTTGTTTATATTCAAGTACCACAATTAATTTAGCCATTCCCCAGTCAATGAACATCAACTTTATTTCCATTTCTTTTGCACTTACAAATATTTTGTTACATATAGGGCTTTTGTTTTTTATTATTAATATCTACTTAATATCTGCCTAGCAGTGGACTCACCTTCCTGTCCTTATATTTGCCTTTTCCTCTAAAATGTTTTTCCCCCTTTCTTTTGCAGGGTGGAAGGCAGGGTAATTGGGGTTAAGTGACTTGCCCAAGGTCACACAGCTAGTATGTCAAGTGTCTGAGGCTGGATTTGAACTCAGATCCTCCTGACTCTAGGGCAGGTGCTCTACTCACTTCACCACCAGCTGCTTCTTCCCCCGTTTCTTGTTGCCTTCTTCTTATCTCATGACCTTCCTCACTCAGGTATTGGTGGAGCTAGATGACAGTCATGGCTCTTGTGATCATCAGCAAGTCACTTCAACTTCCCAGGTCTCAGGTTCCTCATATGTAAAATGGAGGAATTACACCAGATTATCTCTGATACTTTCAGCTCTAAAGTCTACCATCCTAAGAGTAGATGATTCCTAAGGCCCCTTCCAGTAATAACTTTATTTCCTTTCTCTCTTTTTTATTTTTAGTTTTTGAGTTCCACAGGTTTCTGAGTTCCAAATTTTCTTCCCCTCCCACCCCTCCCCTTCCCCCCTCCCACCAAAATGGCATGGAATCTGATATATGTTCTACATATACCTTCACATTAAACATATTTACACAATAGTCAAGTCGTAAAGAAGAACCATGATCAATGGAGTGAATTATGAGAAAGAAGAAACAAAACCAAAAAATATATATTTACATGACTCTATATCAGCAAATAATGCTATTGGCTATTTTCTTTGGTGTCCAATGGGCTAGCTGTATTATGGTACATAAGAAATGGGATGCTGGATAGATACTGTAGACATGCTTTGTGAGTGAGGGGAGGAGCTACTAAATTTTCTGTTATTCAAGGTCGTCTATAGCCATGGTTATATCAGTGGTGGACTCATCTTAATAGATGAGTTCATCATAGAAAAAAAGAACTCATTCTTGCCACCCCATGCCCATCTTAGTGCTGGGTCCAAAATATAGGTGCCCAGATTTCTTTGAGCAGCCCCTCCTTCTACTTCACCCACCTTTGCTTTCTGCTGTTTCAGGAATCTCTTTGCCTCTCCTAGGGGGTGTCAATTCACATCTTAATCACTTTGTGTATAATCTCATTAGAGATAATCCCATTTGCCAAATGTGTCAGTACCTTTCCTCAGTGCAGAAGAAGGGATTCCTAGCATCTGAGTCAGAAACCGATGCTGCTAGCCTTTCTAAATAGGATTGTAGCTAAGATTCTTCCTTTGACTTTTTATGTGGGCATAGAAATGTTTGAGAAGGAGGCTCTCTAAATCCGTTACGCTTAAATCCCCTTCGGCCTTTGCTTTAGATGGAGAGGGCATATGTGATTTTCAAAAAGTTTAAATGACATGATCATTTTTCTCCTTAAAAAAAAGAACACTGGAATGACTTGGCATTCTTAACCCGGTGATTATACTCTGCAGTAATTACCCAAGTTTTCCTTACAGAAACAGATGTAGTGTGAACTACTCTCAGTGCTATCACTTGCCTTGTACTACATCTCATCAATTAGACCGGATCAAGTTGAATCCCAGTCCATTCAGTGAGCCCAGTTTGCCCATTGGTGCATTGCTCAAGGGAAGCCCAAGATAGAGCTAAATTGGAAGCTGAATGAGATGCCCAGGGCCCAGTTTCACAAGAAATGTCCACTCGTACAATAGCCTATTTCTCAGAACACACTCATCAGTATTTGTTATCAAAGTGTTGTGTAGACAATTCTTGTTGTAACACTATTGCCCCCCTTGCTTCCCATCCCCCTACACAAAAAAAAATCCAAACTCATATTCTTAAAGGAACAAAAAAAACCCCAGCAGTCATTCTCATGTGATGGTTTGAAAAAAGAAAAGATGTTTGTACCACTCACTGACTGGCTAATGAATAATCAGATTTCACAGCTTGAGTGCTGGGGTGGTAATTTGGTTGCACGCCATGCTCCAAATCCATGGAATAGTGCTTCATTAATGTGAAGACCTGTATAATCAAACAATTAGCAGTCTCTCTGCTACAAAAGCAGCTTTTCATCAGCATATATACTTCGTTGTAAGATGAGTCTCAAATTAGAGAATTTGACAGCAACTAGTCTTTTACTAACTCACAGCAACAGCAGAGCAGAGTGAAGGCAGCATCCCTGTTCTGAACTTGTGTGACCGCACCCTTCCATTAGCGGCTTATCTCTCCAACTCTCCATTCAGTGGTAGCAAGGCAACATGGAAAATCAGGAATTAGGATCTATCAGTCAGTCAATCATCATGCATTTATTAAGACCTTACTATGTGTTAGGCACAATGCTCAGTGCTGGGAATCACAAGGATACGAACGAAACAGTAACCTACTTTTGAGGCATTTATGCTGTGGTTCGACCAATGATACAATCTCTGATTTTATGTTACTTAGTAGGATCTCAAACCCTGTAACTTCAATTCAAGTGATATCTCCTTTTCCCATTTTGGGGGTGGGGGAGGGTAATGAAGATTGTGGGAAAGACACTTTGCGTTATCAAGAGAAAAGAGAAATGCATATAGACACATAATACAAAATGTTCTAGCTTGGCATCAGTTTCTTCTAGAACCTATTCAAACCTTCATTCCCAAATGGGAGATTGTCCTTATTTGCCAACATATACCAAGAGATTTGATGCCTTTCAGTCACTTCACTAGCATTCCATATACTGGATATACCTATATATACATATAAATACATAAACTGTTTATTGAAACCTCAAATTCTTCTATAAAAGCATGGGGAAAAAACAACCAAGTACAAACCACGGGGCGAGTGGCCTGAGGAAGGAGACATGGGGGAGAGGTACCAACAAAGAATAGAGTATGTAGGGGTACTGAGGGGTACTGAGGAAAGATGGCTAGAAAAACAGGTGCATACACATCTATGCACATATATATATACATCCTTATACACACATGCACATGCCTGTATGTATATATCTAATATATACAACATATATATAGTTCATTAAGGACAGAGATATCTGTTAACACATCTTTCTGTTTATTTAGCCATCTACCTATCTACCTCATTAAAGCCAGAGACTCATGTGGCATCTTCCCCAATAAAGCTTTCTCAAACTGTTAATTAGTTAGAAGGGGAAAAATACAGAGGATTTTTTAGTGGTGAGATCTCTTACGCTTCCAGATAGGCCAGCCTTGTCTGACTTAGCTGAAATGATCAGTTCATACCAAATGATCCTGTAAGGTGATCTAGGCACCAAGCCATAAAAAAGAAACTTTGGAATCTTGAAGCCCTCAGTTATATCTGTCTCCTCTAAAGAAGTGTCAGAGATGATGAGATCTTTTTAGCATCTTGCTTAGTAGCCATAGGAATGGAAAAAAGCAATTTAAAAATTCCTTTTCTTTTCAGTAATAACGAGTAAGCTTCAATAATAGCCTCAAGATTTTGCGTTTGGCAATCTCAACTCCAGCAAGACAACACCAAATGATTGTGGGCAAATTGCAGAATCGCAGAATGTCAGAGTTAGAAGGGAACTCAGATCCCACCTCTACCACTGAATACTTGTGTGATCATGGGTTAGTTATCCAATCTATCTGAGCCTCAGTTCCCCCAGTTCAAAATAGGTATAACAATACCTCTACTCCCTATATCATTAGGTTTGCTATGAAGATTAAATTATATATATATATATATATATATATATATATATATATATATCGAGAGAGAGAGAGAGAGAAAGAGAGAGAGTATTTTGCAAACTCGAAAACACTATGTAAATACTAGTCTCTATTTTTTATCTTTGTGATTCTGGTACTTTCAATGACGATTTGTCATCTGTTGTTGTTCAGTTGTTTTCAATCATGTCTGACTCATTGTGACTTCTTTTGGGGTTTTCTTGGCAAAGATCCCGGAGTAGTTTGTCATTTCCTTGGTTTTCTTGGCAAAGATCCTGGAGTGATTTGTCATTTCCTTCTCCACCTCATTACATGGTTAAGTGACCTGCTCAAAGTCACACAGCTATTAAGAGTCTTGAGGTTAGATTTGAACTCACAATGGTGAGTCTTCCTGACTCCAGGCCTGGTCTTTTATCCATTGATCCATTTGATTTTTTGAAGCTCTAATTGTTAGGGAGTTTTTCTTGTCACCAAGCCCAAATGTGCTTCTTCCACCCATTTCCATCTCTGCCTAAACAGAATGAAACTAATCCTTCTTCTGTGTGACACCCATCATGTCTTCCCTGTCTTCTCCCTGCTAGTTCCTTCAACGAATCTTACCATTGTTGCCAGCCTTTTCCTTCTCCTAATTGCCTTTTTCTAGATACTTTCCAATTTTGCCAATGTCCTTCCTAAAATGTGGTACTGGGAACTGAGTGTAGGGCTCCAGATGTGCCCTGACCAGGACATAGTGCAAAGGTACTATCACCTCTCATGTTCTAGACACCATCCCTCAATTAATGCAGCCCAAGATCATATTAGTTTTTTGGCTGCCTTAGGATTGGATTCCAATTCTATAAAACAGTAAATATAAGACCTGCCTTTCTAAAGGCAGGGGACTAGATTGCATGATCTCTGGAGGACCCTAATATCTATGACCATTACTATAGACCAAGAGTTCTTAGATTTTAAGGGTTCCATGAATTTGGAAGAGGAAAAAAAATTTCCATTTTCACTAACCATTACTGAAATCGATCATTTCCTTCAGTTATTTAAAAACATGATCCTGGGAAGGGGTCCATTGACTTTACTAGACTGCAAGAGGGACCTATGATAACAAAAAAAGGACCAAGAACCTCTGTTATAGACAGATGCAGGTGATGTATTCTGAAAGGTCATTTAGAGCCATAACTTTAGTACATCACACAAAGCATTACATGTGAGAACAACACGACAGCAGTGAGAACAACATGGACTTCTTGGTTTGATGATGGATCTAGACTATTCTGGCAGCCTCTTCCCAATGGCTCCATTTGAAATTCTCCCAAACATTTTCCTTCTTTTTGTTCTTGTTCTTCTTGTTTTGTTTTGTTTTTTTGGAGGGGGGAAGGCAGGGCAGTTGGGGTTGTGACTTGCCCAAGGTCATGCAGGTAGTAAGTGTGTCAAGTGTCTGAGGCCACATTCGAACTCAGGTCCTCCTGACTCCAGGGCCAGTGCTCTATTCACTGCGCCACCTAGCTGCCCCTGTTCTTCTTCTTCTTCTTCTTCTTCTTCTTCTTCTTCTTCTTCTTCTTCTTCTTCTTCTTCTTCTCCTTCTTCTTCTTCTTCTTCTTCTTCTCCTTCTTCTTCTTCTTCTTCTTCTTCTCCCTTTCTGTCTGACTCCCATTTGAAATTTCCTAGATCTGTTTTTTAATCCCCAAGACAAAAAAGGAATCCCCTCTCTTCCCATGGAGCTATGCAGCAATGTACTTAGTGCTTGGTCAGTTCAAATCTTTGAATCTGTTCTTTATATAAGGGGGGTATGTTGTTATGGCTAAATAATGAAAAGTGATGAAGCCCTTTGCAAATGTTGTGTACAGGTACTATGGAAATTCTTAGTAATAATCAATAGGAAAGGTTAGTGATTTATTTCTGTGCATGCACAGTGGTGAGGGGGTTGCATTGCACAAGACCGAATAACTTTCTTAGTACCTTTCCAATTATTTAGTTGGAAAAAAAAGGTAGGTAAATAAGATTTCAAATTGTATGCAGGTACACACAGAGAATTCATGTGCTTGACCATTCAATAATCTATCAATAAACATTTATTAAACACCTATTATGTGCCAGGCTCTGGGCTAATCATTGCTGAGGATACAAAAAGAGGGAAAAGACCGTCTTTGCCCTCAAGGAGCTTACAATCTAGAGACAACGTGGAAACAGATATACACTCAGTTCATTTGCCTATCCTATGGTCAGAGCCTAGTACTAGAGACAACAATATCCTGAGTTTGAGCTCTGGGTAGATTAATCAACTTGACAAATAGAATATTTCTCTTTTGACTCTGGATCGTAATGTATTTTCAGACTACCACCTCACAAATGGAGTCTAGGAAAGAAGGTATGGTTGAAGCAGTGCACACAGAGAAGAGACAGTGGTGAAAACTCAAATAGAAATAGGGGTCACTACACAGTACATACAGATTCCTTGGGCCATATATTGATTTAAAAAAACACATATTAACATTTTCTACATTCTATTGTATCTTTATTTATTTTGTTCACTATTGCCCAGTTACATTTTAATCTGGTTTGGGAGTGCTGCCAGGGCAATGTCTGACACCTCTGGTGTAGTAGATAGCTGTTGGATTTGGAATTAGGAAGACCTGGGTTCAAATTCTACCTTAGATGCTTACTGGTTGTATGACCCTGAACAAGTTGCTTAAGTTCTTTTGGCCCTAGTTTGCTTAGTTGTAAAATGGAAGAATGTAAAATGGACCTCACAGGGTCATTTGTTGTGAGGGGTGAGCAAATGAAAGAATATATTTCAACCTTTTCACTTCTATAAGATTATGAGTTCTAAATTTTCTGCCCATCCTTTCCCCCCTCCCCAAAACAACATGCAATCTAATATAGGCTATATCTATATATATATATATGTATATATAAGAAAATACATATACATATATTCATATTAAACCTATTTTCACATTAATCACATTGTAAAAAAAAGAATTAGAATTAATGGGAGAAACCACAAGAAAGAAGAAACAACAGCAACAAAAAGAGAAAGAGCAAATAGCATGCTTCTATATGCATTCAGACTCCATAGGTTTTTTCTGGATGAGTTGTCTTAGATCCTTGCTTTGCTAAGAAGAGCCAAGTCTATCAAAGTTGATCATCGCACAATGCTTCTGTTACTGTGTACAGTGTTCTTCTGGTTCTGCTCACTTCACTCAGCATCGGTTCATGTAAATCTTTCCAGGCTTTTCTGAAATCTGCCTGCTCATCATTTCTTAGGGAACAATAATATTCCATTATATTCATGATATATGCATTGCAAACCTACAAATGTTAGACTGCCCCTTCTGTTCCACCTGCTCTCCCCCATTGCTAGAAAGACAGCAAGGCAGCCTCATGTTTACCAAGCAGGGCCTCGTATCTCCAATGGCTTTAAAATACTGGACAAATTGCTTCACTTCTTGACAACATTGTAAGCATCTATTTCCTAGGCCTTTCTTCCCAAACCTAACTCTTTCACCAACACATTCCAAAGATCTCTCTGTTTAATCTACACCCTGCGTGCACAGGGTGTTTCTTGTCCCCCATACTGGCTATTAACTTAGTCACAAAAACTAGGGATGGAAAAATATAGCTTTCTATGTCCCCAGAAAAAGTCCTTCCACTTCTCTCTTGGAGATTCACATCTGGAGGGTAATAGACTTCATCTTTAGGAATTTGCTTGTTCCTGCTTTCAGCCTAATTTTACCAACCATAAGTGTTAATGTTCTGCAGCTTTGAATGCAATTTCTTATTCCCCAACCCCAATCTTCTAAGGGACGGAGATGTCATGCAGCCTTGGTCATAAGCTTGGGGACATTCCCTGGGTGCAGTTCAATCTGATAGAGTTCCTGTGACAAAAAATGCTGCAGTAACAACAAAACAAAAGAATTTACATGTTTGTTTGTTTGCACATGTGACTTAAGCACTTCAAATTACTCCTAGTTTAGAGAAGAGGAAACTAAGCCTCAGAAAGATTCTGCAATCATTTCAATCCTCTTTTGAATGTTTTGTTGCATTGCATTTTCAATTTAATATCATTTTTAATGAACAAAAATATAGTTTTCTTTCCATCCTCCTTCCCTCTACACCCTGAATTGAAGGAAAAGAAAAACAAAATCATTGTAAAAAATACTCATAGTCAAGTAAGATTCATTCCTGCACTGACTATGTCCAAAAAAAGTGTGTCTCGATCTGCACTTGGGGTCTGTCATCGCTCTGTTTCATCATGGCTCTTCTGGAATTGTGGCTAGTCAATGACAAGCATTTCAATTCAACAAGTATAGCTCGTTTGTCACAGGTGCTATCTGTCAGTGCTAGGGGGAGATGCAGATAATTCTTCACCAATTGTTGTGTTCATCTAGTATGTGATTTAGATTATGGCTAGGATACTTTTTACTGAACACCAAAGAAGAGCAAAAGGAAAGGATGTCATCAAAGAATTGTTCGATAGGAAGAGAACATCGTAACAATAGCTAGCATCTATTTAGAGTTTTAAGGTTTGTAAAGAGCTTTTTTCTGTTGCATATTTTTAGCTTAGTCAATCCTCAAAACAACCCTGTGGAGTAGGTGCTATTATTATCCTCACATTACAGATGGGGAAATAAAAGTTAATAGAGATTGAATGACTTGTCCAGAGTCATATAGCTAGTAAGAATCTGAGGTAAAATTCTAACTCAAGTTGTCCTGCTTTGAGTTTACCACTTAGGCACTGGGCTACCTAGTTGTCTAGAAGCCAAGCTGCCAATCTGATAGATGTAAAATGATATCTCAATGTTGTTCTAATTTGCATTTCTCAAATCAATAAAGATTTAAAACATTTTTCATGTGACTGTAAATTGTTTTGATTTCATCTGAAAACTCCCTGATAAATAGAAGTATATACAGAATGATTTTACATATATACATATATGTATATATATATATATATATATTTATGTCTAATGGTAGCCATCTCGAGGGTAAGAGGGAGAGAGAAGAAAAACAAAGAAATTTACATGACAACATTGTTATATATTTAAGAGGAATAGCAAATTATATGTAATAGATTTGCATTTTCATAAGCATTCATCCTTTTTTAATATACTATTATAGAAATGCTTGTTTAATTTCATAAATTAAAAATAAAAGAAACAGAATTTAAAAAAAAGAAGCCAAGCTACTCATGTGGAGGGAGTGAAAGATGACAGGTAAACATCCAAAGGGGTCTAGTATTACCCTCTCAATGTCAGGAGAAGGCTACCAGTATATGGCCAATATTTGGAAAGATATGGATGAGAATCACAGAGGATAGGTGGTCATCTATGGGTTGTGATGTATATTGTTGGAAGGAACTTGTGAATTGAGATCATAGATCCATTTGAGCATGTGAAGATATTTAGTTTTGTGTAAATTTTTTCTTCTCCCTTTTCTTAGTGGGGATTCTCTTGTGTATAGGTTGGATGAGATGGCTACTGTGGTGCTTTCCAACCCTCAAATCTATGATTCTTGCCTACTAGGGACTTACCACTTACTGCTCTATTTACAAAACATTTGTCACTATTTTGTGAAGAAAGGATAGAATTCGTGGTCATCTCTCTCTAGCCATGGACAATAAGCCCCAGAACTTCAAAGTCATCTTTACTTGGGAAAAATGAAAACGATATGGATAGCTTTCGTGAATCTTTCTTTCCTTCTCCTTTTTATAGTAGATGTTTTGATGAATCTAAATTGATTTTTCTTTTCTCAGGAATACTTCACAGAGATGCTACTTTTCCACATTCTCTTGCTATTATCACATGTAGTGTAAATGGCAGATAACTCTGACCTATGGCACAGGACAGTCTCAAAGACAAGAATTTATCTGTAACCATACCATGAAGTAGATTAACAAGGAAATATGAAGGAAATGTAAACATTAGGTTGCAAGAACAGAAAATATATTCTGGATGTCTGTTTCAGAAGCCTTTGTCTTGTGTTTACAGACACAGA
The DNA here is from genome assembly GCA_028646595.1 of Phalanger gymnotis. NCBI lineage: Eukaryota > Metazoa > Chordata > Mammalia > Diprotodontia > Phalangeridae > Phalanger > Phalanger gymnotis. The sequence continues at coordinate 167,443,906 of CM053622.1, read as the reverse complement.
TTATACTTCTCGAGGTACACTAATAAAAGGCCAAGCCAAAACCCAGCTTTGTACCACAGTTCCATCTCTAATCATATGACCCAATGTGTGAAGGAATTTGGGACTATTTCTAAACTTGTGCTGGTGGACTGTTTTGTGAGTGGCTTATAAGTTTGTGTGTGTTCAGGATTGAACTGGTGATTTATTAATTATACGTAACTCCCAGTGAGAAAACTCCTTTACATGTGGACTGTCAGTAGAAGGGGAAAAATTGTGCAAGACAGAAAAGAAAAACATTATAGAACAAAGAAAAATGAACAGTACATATTTGGTAACAGACCTACAATCCTCGAATGCAAGAAAAAGTTACGATCTTTCTAAAGTTATGATCCAAATACATAATCATTGTTCGAGAAAACAGTAGTTTATAAGTTTTCTCCTTCCTTTTGGGGACCAGCCTTTTAATTTCATTAGCATATGGAAATCCCTGTGAGTAGGCTCTCTTTCCCAATGTAAATCAGAAGTTTCTCTGAAACTATGTGTTTTATAGTTGAGGAAATTGAGGCAAACATATTAAGTGACTTGCTCTCAGTCACAAAGCTAGAGTACTTGGGGAATAAAGATGGTTGTATTACTTGCCTGGAGTCATACATCCAGTATGTAGCTGAGAAAGGACTTAAACCTAGATCCTTCTAATTCCCAGGTAGATCTCTGTCCGCTGTACCATGCTTCCTTTCAGGAGCCACCATTAGTAATCAATAATGAAAAAAAGTCACAGGAACCTGGGATTTAGAGTTGGGAACATAAGTTATTGCAAACTTATTTTACGAATGAGAAAACTGCAATTTAAAAGGCAGTTACAGTGAAGAGAAATTATATTTGTTCTGCATGAAGTGTTGGGCAAATCTGGGCTTCATGTAAGGAAATCTTTCCAACAATTAGGGTTACTCTACTTGAGGCCTTCAAGGAAAGTCTGGGTATGTTGTAGAGAAATTTCTTGTTCAAGTAAGGGTTGGACTAGGTGGCTTCTTAGATCCCTCTCAACTCTGAGAATCTGTGATTCTGATATTTTAAGGACACAAAAGTCAAATGTCTTCCCCAAGGTTGCAGAAGTAGCAATAATAAGAGCTAACATCTATATAGTATCTACTATGAACCAGGAGCTTTGCAACTATTGACACATTTGATCCTCACAACAACCTTGAGAAGTAGGTGCTATTATTATACCCATTTTACAGATAAGGAAACTGAGACAAGGTTAAGTGACTTGCTTGGATCACACAGCTAGTGAATATCCGAGGCCATGTTTGAACTGGGCTCTAGTCCCCATGCTCTATCCACTGCAGTGCCTAGCTGCCTCATAGTACATTGTAGAGTTTGCATTCAAACCCAAATGCTGTGCTCTTTTCAAGGCTGGGTAAATAAGGCACTTGCAGGTCCCAAGGCCTACTTCTGCTTTGTAGTCCATTTGTTGTTATGTGGTTTTACATGTGGACTTGGTTTTACAATGAAAAATCTTGAAAAATTCATGTTGTGTTAATTTTACTTTATGAGGAGGAAAACATTGCCATCTGTATGACTCATTCCTTGTGATATCACACTATTTCTCTCTCTCTCTCTCTCTCTCTCTCTCTCTCACACACACACACACAGACACACACAGACACACACACACACACACGGAATAGGGAGTAGACCTGTGACTTTATTGGTATAAATAAGGAAACTCTCTTTACCAGTGCAGGTGAGCATCTTCTTTGTAACTTTTAGTCAAAGTTCCTAGATCACTAAGAGGTTAAGTGACTTGTCCATGGTCACTCAGTCAGTAAATGCCAGTGGTGGTACTTGTACAAAGCTCTCTATTAACTTTTCCATGCTTCCCCTCTTTATGTCTACATCACTACATTGAAGTATGTATACATATACATACATATTTGTTTATATATACACATACACATGCACACACACAACATACATGTATTCAGAGAAAGGGATCTTTGTTATGGTGTTTCAGCATGCAAATTAAAAAAAAATATATGGTTAACACTTTTTTCATGAGCCCTTTAAATTTATTTGTTTTTTGTCGTAATTTCTACTTTTTGTATTAGAAAATATGACACTAGTTCTTTCTACTATACCTGCCTTGCAGTACTAGTGTGTGGACTTTGGTAGCTGGAGGAAAATTGTACAACCTATCTGTTATACAATTGTTGTCCCTACGAAAGAAGTCCAATCCTCTCTCCTTCATCATATAACTGTTTCCTCTCCATGTCCTTACTTGTTACAGCTACTTTATAAATGTTATCACATTAACCCTGAGAAGTTAGGTACTGTTATCTATTTTATAGTTGAGGAAAATGAGGGAAACAAAGATTTTTACATGACTGACCGGGGTCATATGGCTAGTAATTTTGTGAGGCTAAATTTGAACTCAGGTTTTCCTGACTCCAAGGCCAGCTCTCTAGCCATTGTGCCACCTTGCTGCCTCAGAGGTGGTACTCCCCTCCTGCCCCAGCTACCATTTATAGGCAGCTTTCCCAGCTCCATTTGTCAAGGAGTCCACACTTGCCTCTGTGTAGTCTTGGATTTCACTTGTACTGACTTGTATTAGAAAAACCCAATGGAGCTGGGCCTCAGATGTTCTAGGGGAGAAGCCAGAGAGCATGCCTACATAATGTTTTCTGGGTTTTTCTCTCTGTCATTTCCATCTTCTTGTAGTTCAAAAACAGCAGTGCATCTAAAATCAGAACCCTCTCCTGCCAGCACTTCCAGGCTCTCCTAATCCTGCCCCTTTCCCTTATTTTCACATCCCTTCAGCTGCTGCAGGGCAGTAAAGAATTCAAGAGTTGGCCAATATTTCCTTCTCTCTATGCTTAGAACATTCTAGGCAATTGTAGACTATTGAAGTCTCTATAATTTGGCATAAGAAGGAATGCCACTGCTGAGTACAAACCCATCAGTAAAACAGAATAGAAACCCTTAAACTGTCTATGCCATCTTTCCTTGTGGTGGAAGGAGTGTCTTACTGCCCACAGAAAATGACTGGCTTTTGTTTTTATTGATTTCCAACAGTAGATTCCAGCAACCAGGTTAGCTATTTGTTTTTGGAATACTCTAAGGGAGAGATTAGATCCTTTAAATTAGTAGCCTGGTAATCCTATTAGAGAGTTGCATTTGGTAGAATAATTCTGGAACATTGTAGATGCTTCAAGGTGCCTTTGTGAACATTTCCATGGTATAAAGGCTTAGCCCCTAACATGAAGATGAACCTGGAATCCACAAAGAACTGAGGAGAGCCTGTATAAGCAAATCTAACAGCAAAACAAAAATGGATCTTGTCACAGGGTGAATTCCTTCCCTCTCTGACCCTCCCATATTGAGACCAGGTTCAATTTATTTCTAGAAGCAGCCTTTAGGAGAAGGTGTTTCAAGTTCTTAGAGGCAAGGTTGGCAAGGATTAGTTAAGAAAACATTTTTTTTCCTTAAAAATCTCTGAGTATGTTTTAAGATGTGTTTTCCTTCTGAACACTCTCTCCCCAAGCTCTAAAACACACAAAGATTCAGCCTCACTAAATTTGCATGTTTTCACATGCATATTATTAATAGTGTAACCTCTGGATGTATGAACATATTTTTGTATACTTAATCACAAATGGAACTATATGAAATTAGCCATGATCCACATGCAGTTTATAAATATTAAAAACTGAATTAGACCTGAAATTGATATTTTGTCATTAATGCTCCCTGCCTCCTAAAAACCAACTTGGTGTGGAGACAGGCAGTCTCTTTTTTTCTCCTTGCACAACCAAAAGCAATTTAGACTTTTTGCAGAAAACTTGTGTTTTAACAAATTACCGCCATGAGCTAACCTACATCTGAAGCTTGAAAATGCACTCAGCACTCTCTTTCTCTGTTCACATAGATTTGAAGTAAATTACATCAAATTGTATTTGAAACACCAAACTGGCATTAATGGAAGCTTTTTTTTTTTTGCTCCAGGCACCATTTTAAAATAGATGAGCATAAAAATGCAGTCTGCATCATTAAGTTTATATGAAACTAGTGAGAATAAAAATCATCATGTAAGTTCTAATAAGATGTGTTTTTCATTCCAGTTTAATAACCCAAGACTATATTCATCTTCCAGTATAATAAATATACCGAGAGGAATGCATTCTTTTGTAGGCTTAACATGTTGAGTTTTTTTTTAGAAGATGTGAGTTTTCTGGGAAGCTGGGTGAAGAAAATTCTTTAATATGGCAGTGTGGAGTATTATTATCATAAATAATTAATGTGCACAGCAGAAGAAAGCTGAGCTTCATTAATAATTCTTATTTTTAGTTGGCATAAGCTAGAGGTGCTGTATCTTCTTTCATCCCATCGATGTCAATTTCCTTGATTTTAATTTAATAGATGTTAAAATTTTTAAAGGGACTTATATATTTTGCAGTGGGTTTTTGTTTATGACTAAAGAACACCCTGACGCTAATTCTTACCTGCCAAGATATTTTTAGTAACAGACGAAAGGAAAGAGAGAGAAAAAAAAGTTGCAAGAAAGCAAGGTAGAGTGGGCATCAACGTCAGCTGCTTTCATCCTCCATTTCCCTCTGGGACCAGTTAAGATGCTTCTTTGATTAGGACCTCAGGAAATATTAAGAAGCTCTGCCATGAATTTGAGCTCATCAAACTTGTCTGTTTATTTTTCAAATGCAGGGCTGATTCACCTCCCACATCCCCAAAGCAGAGGGTCTCTCCAACACAACCTTGCATTTGTGATCAACTCCATCACTTGTCAAAACCACCCAATCTTGGATAACAGGCATTTGTGCTTCATTAATTCTGTATCTGGGGGAAGGAGCAGTGCCTAAGTGTCTCTTATTAGCACAATTGCAGAAAGCAAGACAATGCCATCTAGGGTGCCAGGGTTATGCTTTACAAGGAAAGAACAAGGAATACAACCCCAAAGTCTGAAGGGATTGATATGCAACCTATCAAACAAACGTGAGGGAAACAATTTAACAATACTACTTGGAGGAATAAAGGCAGCAGGGGTAGGTAAGAGCCTCCAGCTTTGGAAAAAGCAACCCCTTTGGGGAGCAAATAACTCAACTGAATCTTTGTACACACTTTTTCTACTCTTCCTTTTAATCACTGGCAACAATGACTCTAATATAGAGACATGCGTATTGACTGTGTGAGACGTGCATCTGAAACTAGTTAGTGGTGAGGTAGAAAGGGCACTTGGGCATCTAGGTGGCACAATTGATAGAGTACCAGGCCTGAAGTCAGGAAGCCCTGAATTCAAAGTCAGCCTCAGACACATACTAACTGTGTGACCCTGGGCAAGTCACTTAACTTTGTTTGCCTCAGTTTCCTCATCTGTACAATGAGCTGGAGAAAGAAATGACAAACTACTCCATTGTCTTTGGAGAGAAAATCTCAAATGGGGTCAGAGAGTTGGTCATGACCAAACAAGAAGAAAGGGCACTAGGTTTGGAGTTGGAGGACTTGGGTTCGAAACCCAAGTATTCTCCTTAAAAAGAACAACTCATGTTTCTACAGTATTTTAAGGTTGACAAAGTCCTAACCTATTCCATTACGTAGGTCACACAAAGGTCATAATTCTCACGTTATAGATGAAGAGACCGAGTCTCAAGAGACGTAAAGTAACTTGCCCATGGTCATACAAATGGAACTAGGACAGGAATCCAAAACTGAAGTCCAGTGGTCCCTCTACAACACCCATTGCCTGTGTGACCTGGGGCCAGTAACTTAACTTTTGGGACTCAGTTTCCACCTTTATAAAATGAGTAGGTGGAACTAGACAATCTCTAAGGTCCCTTTTAGTTTCAAATTCTTCTAGGCCTTAGAATTTTTCTCCTGTGTGATTTCTGTCACCTCAGAATAGGTATCTGTTCCTGGATTCCTCCTGATTCTATTATTTACTAGCGGTATAACTATGGGCGATTCATTTAACCTTTTTGAATTTCCAGCTCCTCATCTCTATATTGCTTTGTACCCTATTAAGGTAAGGCAAGGCAAAGCAAGGAAGCCACAAGGCCCTAGGATATTTTTTACTTTAATTAATGTTTCTTTAAAAAAATACTTCGGATGTGATGATTATTCTGGTCCTACTACAGAATACTTGTAAACCCTGACCCCGTTTGCCAGTCTTTGCCAACCTGAGTCAGCTGCCAGTAAGGGTTAAATGCATTCAGACTGTATGTGTACTTTGTTGGCTAGAGAAGCCTCATCCCATCCAGATTTCCAGAGTGATCAAATTTGTGTTTCATCTTCTCACAGGCAAGGCTGGAATTTGGCCTCTACTCTAGAGATCCACCCAAACAAACAGAACAGTCCAGTACCAAAGAAATTCCACTGGCTACTTAGCAAAGAGATTTATCTTTCCCCAGAAGAGGAAGACTGGAGGGATCCTGAGTTTCTTCATGATTACCTTCTTTCTGAGCCTAGTGTTCCCACCTGATTCAAAAGCCATGGTTATATATTGACTTTTACTCAATAGATTGGATACTACAAGTTGAGATCTCTCTCAGCTCAACTAGCTATGGTTTTATGATTCTAGGTGTGTATTTATTAAAGTGGACTCTCAATTACCTACAAGTCAATTATCTACTTGATAGAGGACAAGCAGAACATTTTGAATTCCAGAAGCTCTGTCCCAACTATCTATTTGGTTGGCCTTTCTCTGCCATAAGTAGGTGTATGCACAGAATATACGAACTAATTTTAATATTAGCTTAAGAAAAAAATAGAAATCCAAGAGAAACATGTCATACACTCCAAAGCCATTAACATAGATCTTCCAATGATACTGGCACCTCTACACATGCATCCACTGGGAGAGGGAGGATTCATTTGCAGGCCTCCTAGCTCTGATAAAACCTATGGATCCAGAGCTGCCCAGAAGTATAAAGCAGGAGAGAAACAAATAATCTGTCTTTTAAGATGAGAGCTCAACTCCAACATTGCCTTCTCATTAGTGCTGCTTTTACTGACACAATATCTGGCAGTAATAAGTGCCTAATAAATGCTTGTTGATTTGACTTGATTCTCTGCCCTCCCAAGACTCTAGACATTGCCTGCTAGGCATAGCAGAGAGCACATTCTGTCTCCTTCCTGCCTTTCTTCCTTTCTAACTTCCCTGGACTTGACCTCTTACATATGTCAAATACTTGCTTGATTTTGCCAGCTCTTTGCTGTATCAGAAAAGGCACAAGATTCAGAGACAGAGGACCCACCCAACTTTGAATTTTAGCTCTGTTCTTTATTACTTATGTGACTTTGAGTACCTCTTTAAGACTCACTTTTCTCATTTGTAAAGTGGGGACTAGAGATTTATTATATGTTACTTTTCCTTACACTTAATAGAACAAACTGGCCTACTTGTCCTTCCTCAGAAATGATAGCCCCGTCTCCCACCTCTAAGCCTTTGTGCAGGCTCCCCTCCCTCCCACCTACCATGCCTAGAATGTTATCCCTCATCCAGCCTTTGCCTCTTAGAATCTCTAATTTCCTTCAAAGCTCAGCCCTACCACTGCCTTCTCCTGAGGCTTTTTCTGATTTCCTTCAACTACTTATTCCTTTCTTTACCAAATCGCCATGTATTTATTCATATATACTTTATATACACATGTTGTATCCCCGATAGAATGTAAATTCCTTGAAGGCAGCGACTATTTCCCTTTTGTTTTTGTATTCCCAGAAGTTAGCGCAATGCCTAGTACTCACTAGGTGCTTAATATGTGATCTTCAGTGGGTCAATTAATGTTTTCAAAGATCTCTTCATGCTCTAAACCCTGTGAAGCTGTGTTCACTCCACCCACCCACTACAACTCTTGGCCTATCCAACCTTTGTTATTAGATCCTTCCCCCACCTTGTCCCTTCCTCTCCACCCCCAGCTGACCCTTCCCTGATGCCACCTCAGCTCCTAAGTGACATGGAATAAAAATGATTTGGGAAATCTATAGTTTTGGTTTATCCTCATGCCTGAAATTCTCTCTCTCTCTCTCTCTCTCTCTCTCTCTCTCTCTCTCTCTCTCTCTCTCTCCGTCCCCTCTCCCTTTATCTCTATTTCTTGGTTTTCCTTGCTTCTTTCAAATTCCAGCCAAAACCTCACCTTGTACAAGAAGCCATTTTCAATCCCCCTTAATGTTGATAATCTAAGATTGTCTCCAATTTATCAGATAGATAGAGAGAGATAGATCTTGTTCCATTCATTCATTCATTCAATAAATACTTATTAATCCCCTGCTCTGTGCCAGGCACTGTGCTAAGTACTGGAGATAGAAAAAGAAGCATTTACATAGTTGTTTGCATATTTTCTCCCCCATTTGAGCTTCTTGAGAGTAGGGGCTGGTTTTTTTTGCCTTATTTTCAGTGCTTAGAAGCTAGTGCTACTACTGGGCACTAAGTACCTAGTAGGTACTTAATACATGCTTCTGGACTGATTAACTGATAGACTGACCATGGCCCTACTTCCCATGATCTTGTGCAGATAAGAATAAAACGTGATTATATTGTCAGTTGCTGCCTGGTTAGCTCATCTGTTTTACATGGCTCTCTCCCCAGGCACCCTTTGCTGGACTTACCTAATCCCCCCTTTTAGTTCTTGAAATGCTTCCCAGCACACTCTGTGCTCTGCCTTTCCCTTCAGAGTTCCTTCCGCCTCTTTACCGATGATACCGTGAGGTTCCATTATTGTGCCTGGGTCATATCATGGTTATTTCCATGGCAAGGACTACAACGAAACAAACACACCTGTGTTTTAATTGTGTGTTTGCTGCAGGAGCCACAAGAAAGAAAAGTTCTTGTTTAACACTCCCAGGGTCAGCTATCAGCAAAGGGGCAGAAATGATATAAGGGGTGAAAGTACAAGCCATGTGGTCTTGGTATCTCACACTGAAAAACACACCAGGACTGCGTCCTGACTCCTTCCTCTCCCCTGTTTCCTTTGAATCGGGCTTGACCCTTGCATAGCAGCACCTTTCGTTAGGAAAGGCAACTCGAAGCTTGAAGTCAAGGAGTTAATCTGTGAGAGTGTTTTCAGAAAGTGTGAAAATCCTGATCTCACTCTCTTAATTATAAACTCATGGGAGTCCTGGAAGGAGCTTTATCCATGAACACTAAAACAAAAATGGAAAAAGAACATTTGGGGGATATTTTAATGAAATGTGCAGATGACACAATAAGTCCTCTGTTATTGTTGGAAGAATGGGGTGTTTCGCTAAATGACATGTTTGGCTAATCGAAAGTATATCCCATGCATGGGTCACCAATTTTCAAGGAATTATAATATAATAAAAATGCACTTAACACAAAAGCTCTACTTAATACAACTCTATCTTTCTGGAATGACTCAAAAGATTCTCCAGGATTTGCTGAATCCAGTATCATCACTGTAGCAGTGTTGGCTGGAGGGTCAATAGATGTGTGGACTGGGTATCATGGCTTGGTGGTATCTAGAGTCTAGTCTCTTAGCCCTCTATTTTTGGAACCTTGATGGTTAACTCATGCGAGGGTGATCAGAAAACTGGCTCACAATCTCCAAACTCACATGAGGCTAATTTGTACCAAAAAGCCAATTTATTAATGTAGAGGGAGAAATATGACTGCTAAGCCAGCTGGAACGATCTTGTTGGCCCATCAGCTCTTTCTCTTCTCAGGAGGAAAGTTACTTTGGAAACCAAATAGTTATTTCTTTAATATATAAGTCCTTACCTCTAATTTGCTTTTGCTTTAGACTATACCTTGACCTTATGAGAACCAAGGGAACAACCCTATGATGTCTATGATTTTTTCATCAAATTGCAATAGCCCTGGTGAAGCATAGATGAGAAGCAGTGCATAGTGGCAAAATTGCTAGGCTGGAATTCAGAAGACCAGGCTTCATGTCCTGCCTCTAATGTTTACTAGCTGCATGACCATGGGTGAGCCTTTGCATCCTAGTTTCTTCATTTGTTTAATGGAAAAAATAATGCCTGTTGTACCTATCTAATGGGGATGTTGGGAGGCTCAAATGAGATAATGTTTGTAAATCCCTTTGCAAATTTTAAAGTGCTATATAAATGTCACTTACTATTACCCTCCTTCATTATAGGACTATATCTGCCAAGTAGATTGTATGAGTTCATTAAAAACACCCTCTCCCCTGGGGAGTGGTGGATAAACACTGACAGATTCATATTCTCTAATTCCCCTTTGTTTTAGACTACACTGACCCACACCTTCTGATTCCATTTATTATCATCAACATTATCCTTCATCACTTTAATACATAGAAGTTTCAGAATATGTGATATAATTCCAAGTTTAGTGATTATGGAGTACAAGTACCTGGTGGGTACGAGCAGATGATAACCAAAAACCAATAAGGAAATTCAAAGAACAAGAATAAAAGATATCATTGGGGAAAGGTATAATAATAAGAGAAGACAATTTAGTTACATAGATATGGCAGAAATGACAGGTGGGCAGCTGAAATGTTTTCACTGGTATCCTTATGATGTCAAGGCAAAGTGAAGATGGCCTCTAGCATTGAGGAGAATTTGTAGGAGAAAACAGACAAGTCCCACAAGATGGGTGGGTATGGATGGGTTGTGTTGGAAGGAACATACACATTGAATACATCATGGAGCCACTTCAGTATTTGAGAACTTGCTGATGGCCCCTTGGGGGACACTGTGACCTCACTGGCTATGTATCACCAAATCAAATTGTTGTATATATGACTTGTGTGATAATCTCCTGTAGAAATACATGTTAGTGTTCTTTCTTTGACCTTTCCTATTCTACCTTTCCCCTAATTTCCAATTTCTTTCTTTGAGTTAGTCTTAATTTAAGCTGCTTAACTTGCCTCCCTGATGATGGGAATCATTGATCCATCCATCCCTGTTATTTGGTATCCTACATCTCTCCTCCTTTTGTAGCTAAACTCCTTGAAGAAACGATCTACATTCAGTGTCTCCACTTCTGTTCCTCTCACCATCATCTAAACACTTTAGTTTTCTTTTACCTGAATTACTCAACAAAACTGCTTTCTCCAAAGTTAACCAATTGTCTCCCAGTTGCCAAATTAAATGGATTTTTCTCAATCTCCATTCTTCTTGAACTCACTGCAGCCTTTGACACTGTCAATCAGCCTCTTCTCTAGTTTTTTGTGACACTGCTCTCCTGGTTCTCCTCCTACCTGTCTGACCACTTCTCGTCAGTCTCCTTTGCTGGATCTTCCTCCAGGTATCAACTGCTAACCATTAGTGTCCTCCAAGGCTCTCTTCTCTTCTCCCTCTATTCTATCCAACTTGATAATCTCATCAGTTCCCATGGGAATCAATGATCATTTATATACACATAATTACCAGATCTGTATATCCAGCCCTAACTTCTTTCCTTGCGTTCAATCTCACATCACCAACTGCCTATTTAGTTGTTGTCATTTCATCGTATCTGACTCCTCGTGACCTAACTGGCGATTTTCTTGGTAGAGATACTGGAATGATTCATTATTTCCTCCTCCAACTCATTTACAGATGAAGAAACTGAGGCAAACAGGGTTAAGTGACAAGTCTTCTTGACTTCAGGCCTGGCACTCTATCCACTGTACCACCTAGCTGCCCTAACTGCCTATTAGACATCCTGAACTGGATGTACGGAAGATATCAGAAACATGTCCAAAACAGAATTTGTTGTCTTTCCAACTGATCCTCCTCTCTTCGTGAATTTTCCCATAACTGTTGAGGATACCACCATTCTCCTAGTCACTTGGGCTTGCAACCTTAGTGCCATCCTCAGCTTGTTACCCACACTAAGCCCACATATCTACTCCATTACCAATTCATCCTTTTTGCCCCTTCACAACATCACTTGTATGTGTCCCCTTCCCTCTACTCACATAGCCACTAGTACCCTGGTACCCTAGTACCAGGGTACAGGCCTTCATCACCTCCCATAACAGCCTCCTACTTGACTCTTGGCCTCAATTCTCTCCCCACTCTAGTCCCTCCTGCACTCAGCTGCCCAAGTGATCTTTCTAAAGTGCAGTTCTAACCATGTTACTTCCACAGTCAAGAAACTCCAGTGGCTCTCTCTTATGTCCAGAATAAATTCAAACTCAGCCATTTGGCTTTTAAAGCTATTTAAAACTGGGACACATCCTACCTTTCCAGTCTTCTTATATTTTGCTCCCCTGTAGGTCCTCTGTGATGTAGTGACCCTGGACTTCTTGCTGTTCCTTGCGTACAACACTACATTTTCCAATGCCGAGTCCTTTCACTGACAGGCTCACATGTGTAGAATGTTCTTTACCTGAACCTCCCCTTGCAATTTGCCTTGGCTTCCTTCAAGACTTACCCCAATATTTATTTTCAATGCACTGTCTCTTTATTCAGTTACTGATATACAATTCCATGGTTTAGTTAGCTTGCAATCTAAAACCAACTGGAATTTTCTGTTCTGCACAGGCTAAGTTGTCAGGAAGTAATGGCCCATCTTTAAGGAACTGGTTATTCTTGCCTTGATCAATTAATCTGTTCAAATGAGAATGTGAATAAGACTTCACAAAATGAGTAGCACCATATGTCTCCCACTTACTTTGATCTGATCCTAAACTATCCATCTGAGGCTTTTCCCCCATCAGGACAGACAACTGGATTGTAGACTAGAGAGAATGCTGACACAGATTGGTATTGTGTGGGATTCTTCAAATCACAGCCATGTCTTCCCATAGGATGGCCAAAAATAAACATCTTCTCTGGATCAGCTGGAAAATTGGCGCTTATCAGGTTGGGCAGCTCATCTATTATATAAAAATACATCCTCTTATTGGTTTTCTAAGGTTCTTCAGTGGTATTCACATAAAAACCTGCACCAGGACCAAAGTCCCAGCTGTCATCTTCTCTTTTAATATTGCAGCCATGTCGACTGGTGTCTGGTGCAAATGACAATGAGGCCATGTCCTGCTGCAGCTTGGTGATAACCAGCTTTGGTGATAAAATTTTGTTCTATGCAAGTTAAACCGGATAGCCAGTAAAGTACAGGACATTTCCTAGTTTCTGCCTTGGGTGGTAAGTAGATTCCAAATTTCATTTTGAGTTTTAGCTCCACATTGTCGTGTTCATACACTTTCTGAAGTCCCTCGAAGCACTTGTTGCTGCAAATCTGTTTTAAGGCCATAGTTTCTTTGCTATTCAATTGCTACCGTTTTTCCATTCACTGCCAGAAGGCGTATGATTCTCAGCCACAGAGACTCCATGCCTGAGAACAGATTTCTGATATGACCTATGCCTTGACATAGGGGAAAGCCTGGCACAGACCCTGGCCCCTGGAGTCCATGGCCCAACCAGGCCCAGTGGGAGGGGCTAGTGGCCCCGCAGAGGGCAAAGCCAAACTTCCTTCTGCTGGTCTCGGCCCAAATTTTAACAAATCACCTGTCCCCTCTAAGCCTGTTTACTCACCAGTAAAATGAAGATAACAAGAGGCTTTTATGGCTGCTCTCCTTCTCTTTCTCACTGCTAGCGTCTTCCTTCTGAGATTACCTTCAATCCACTTTGTAAAAATTTCGTTCTGTTGCTATTTGCATGTTTTCTCCTTCATTAAAATGTGAGCTCCTTTTAAGGCAGGGACGGGATTTTTGCCTTTCTGTGTATCTCCAGTACCTGGCCCATATTGTTATTCAGTCGCGTCCGACTCTTTGTAACCCTGTGGACCATAGCACACCAATGCTGTCCATGGGGTTTTCTTGGGAAAGCTACTGGAGTAGTTTGCCATTTCCTTCTCTAGTAGATTAAGATGAACAGAAGTTAAATGGCTTGCCCGTTGTCATATAGCTAGTAAGTGTCTGAGGTCGGATTTGAGCTCAGGTCTTCCTGACTCTAGGCCCAGTGCTCTGTCCACTGAGTCACCTAGCAGCTTTACCTGGCCCCTAGTAAGTGCTGAATAAATATTCTTGACTCACCTACAAATGGACTGACTGAATCCTTAAAAGCATCAATTGTTCTGATGATGTCAGAAATCTTTCTCAATAGACTTTTGGTTGATTTATAAAATGCTGCATCAGCCAACTTTCGCTCTGTTGAGCCAGCTACTTCTCCCTGGGCTTCAGTTTGTTCAATTATATAATGACCTGGCATCACAAAGATCTGTGTTTAAATTCCACCTCAAACATGTATTAGCTGTGTGACCCTGGGCAAATCACTTGTCACCTCTGAGACTGTTTATTCATCAGTAAAACGAAGTTAGGAATAGCGCCGGCCTCACAGTTTCAACCAACATATACATGAGATGCCTTGAAAACCCTAAGGTGCTATATAAATATCGGCTGCCATCATCATCATCACCACCACCATCATCATAATCATCATTATCATCGCTGCCATTTTCATCATCATCGTCATGGTCATTATCATCATTGTCATCCTTGTCATCATTGCTATTGTGGGATTTATAAGATTCCTTCCAATAACTAGGGTTCTTTAATTTGAAATAACAAATTTCCCTTTTTGTACTGTGGATCACATTGGCAATCTGATGAAGCCTGTGGACCTCTTTTCAGAATATTGCTTAAAATCCATGGGATTATAAAGGAAACCAATCGGATTAAAATACAGTTATGTATTTATCTATAGCCATATATGGATATGTACTTAAATACATATACATACAAATGTACAAACATATGTATACATACCTATATTTATTTCTAAAGTTACTTATATAAACATATATACATACATACATATCTATGTATCTATCTATATCTCCGTCTACATACACACACACACACACACACACACACACAGTAAAAAGCAACTTCACAGACCCCAGGTTAAGAACTCTTCCTACTAGGTCAAAAGGAAAAAAATAAGGAAAACCCAAAGGAGGCCTACAAAAGTGCAAATTTGGGGTAGGAAATGCTTGCCATTAAACTACCTTGTTGCCTAGTGTTCCACTTTCATGTACCCCAGAAGAAACAAACCCATAAATTTTCTATGATATCGCTCCAGATAGTTCATAGTCTAGAAAGAACATTGCTGAAAATGTGTTTTTGCACTCTATGTGCTGTGGAAAGTTTATTATTTTAATTGAAATATACTCTAGAGAAATGATTAAAGAATTGATTGGAAGTCTGCAAAAAAAAAAAATTTATAATGAGCTCATTTCAATAGGAACAGACTGGCTACCATGCTGGTTGTCAAAAGTTTTCAAAGCTGGTTTCTCTCCAGTAAGTAGTGTCCTGTAGGCTCCGTCCATCTGTCTTCAAGAAAAGAGCATTTTATAGCCTATAGAAGAAAATAAATAGTCCTATGAAGAAAAAGAAAACTACCAGTAAGAAATATTGATCTCTCAGGAACTTGTAGCTTTCATCAAGGAACTAGAAGGACAACAGTTTCAACAGTAAAACACCAGAATTGAGGTCATTTTTACTACTAAGGGTTAGTAGGTGGCCTGCGATCCACCACATAACGAGGCCATCTTTCCTAAAGAAGAAATCTATTTCACTACCTTTCTGAGTCCTTTGTGAAGCTACCTCCTCTTACAACTAAGGCCCTGTCCTACATCAAACATTTTTTAGGTGAAAGATATTATAGTATTCTTTGAAGAGGCATTTATTTATTTATCTATTTACTTATTTGCTTGTTATTTATGCATTCATTCATTTATTTATGTGCTCTATCAGAATTTCTATCTAGCTATCTAGCT
>CM053622.1:167317552-167427709 GCA_028646595.1 Phalanger gymnotis | reverse complement strand
AGGAAGGAAGGAAGGAAGGAAGGAAGGAAGGAAGGAAGGAAGGAAGGAAGGAAGGAAGGAAGGAAGGGAGGGAGGGAGGGAGGAAGGAAGGAAAGAAGGGAGGAAGGGAGGAAGGGAGGGAGGGAGAGAGGAAAGAAGGAAGGAAGGAAGGGAAAGAGGAAGAGAGGGAGAAAAGAAGGAAGGAAAAGTTCTGTGATTCTGTGCTCTATCCCAAACTTCAGACATATGCTTTTGTTCCCATGGTTTCAGTTTTTCTGGATCCACACACTGTATCTCTGAGCCTGATCTAAGATTCTACTGCAAGCCGTGTAGTTCTGTATTAATTTCTCAAAGATAATAACCCTGGAGAAATGAAACAAAACCCAAAGAGAGACATGGTATCTTGTATGCAACAAGACCCCTCACATTGAACTATGCTGATATTCCAATAAACCTAATGAATGAAAAGTTTTTGAATTTCTGTAGTCCAGTCTACCTTCAGTTTTCTTTCTACGTTAGTGTAAAGCTTTTAAGGTGGAAGTCGGTATATGACAAAAAAATTAAAAGAGGAAAAGGTTGATTTTTTAAAAAAATGGTTGGAAGACCAATTATTCCTTGAATTTCATTTGATTATTGTTGCTTTCATTCACTTTTCTCCTTGTCCATTCATCTACAGAGATATATGCTTCGGAGAAACAAGTTAAAATAGACAACCTTTGCTCCATAACTTCTTTGAGGAGTATAAAGAAAACACCTGTGCCAAAGATTTGCTATATTTGCTTAACATGAGATCTCTTGTACCTCTGCCCCAGGAGACCCATCCCCCAATCCTTGCCCAGGTGGGTAGCAGCCTGCTGAGTGGCCCAGGAATAGTCCTTAGCCAGTAAGACAAGTCTCATATACTTCCCCCGCCCCCATTTATCTCTTAACTTCAAGGCAATTGCATGTGAATGGGAGGGAGATGGGAGGTAAACAGAAGCCAATGCCTATATCAAGCACAGGGGCACTTGCTGGGTGCTGCCATTGCCTTGACTAACATGGGAGCTTTCTTCTTATCCCCCAGCTCTGTTTACCTCACCTGTTCAAAGACACTTTCATCGCCAACGCTCCTCCCATTTAAGATGCTAATCTAGCACAGAAAATAAAATGGTCATTGCTTTCTGCGTAGCTGGGGAGACTTGTTAAAAAACAAAGAAGATCAATAAAAAAGAGCAACACAACCACCATCACCCCAAATGCTTAATCATGCAACTCCTAACACACACAACTCATAGAGAGGGAAGAAATATTGGTGTTTCCAAAAACTTTTCTTTTACCTTTTAAACATAATGGGACTCCTCCCCCCTCCCCCACCCCTAGTTTACTTGGCATAAATTAGTCTGTATTTTAAGTATGAAGATTGACTTTGGAGGGAAAGGGCCCAAGCAAATTCTTGGGAGGTTGGCTGGGATTTGGGCAAGGGTGAGGATGGGGGTGGGGAACAACTTCCAAGGCAGATCCATTCAACCCTGCTCAGTCATCTCCTATTTTGAATATTAAAAGGAATACTGAGCAAAGCAGGACAGAACACAGTGTTCTGGGAAACCAGTAATCAAATGGCCTAAAGCTAATGTTTACTTTCTGGAATGTTTTACAGCGGCAATACTTGGAGATGTAAAAAAGAGAATGCCTAATAATAGCCTTTCAGCTACAGAAATAGAAAAGCGGCATAGACATGATAATTGAATTTGGTTTAGATGGTCAAAATCTGTGTTGTTCTACAGCTGTATTTTCCAAACCATCTACTTGACTTTTAATATATGTTCTCTTGGGTTGGGTGGGGGAGGGAGGAGTGGGGTTGGTTCTTTTGCTCAGTACTGCCTTTGAGAATTGCTAATTATTCCTTTCATGAAATCACAGAAACTCAGAGCTGGAAGAGAGCTCCGAGGTTCTCTTGTTCAGGCTATACCTGTACAAGAATGTACGTACTCTACAACAGCCCCAGTATTCTTTTCGAGGCTTTACTCTCGTAATCATCAAATCTCTCCTTTGCCAATGACTCTTTCCAATATGTTCATAAGTGTATTCTGGTCTCCCCAATCCTATTAATCAAACAAACTGTAACAACAATGTTACTTGCAGCTACTGTGGCTATGTAAGACCAATAACATCAGCATACAGGAGAACTGCTAGCACGGGTTCTTTGATCTGCTTTTCTAAGGAAAGCAACTTTAAGGGGTTTACAATCTTACTTTAATTAAACATACATATACCATTCACTTAGTTCAGGGGAAAAAGTCAGTACCCTGAACTTCAGAGAAAACACAAACAAAAATTACAAGCAGAAATTATATAAACAGAGTAAATAACACAAATCAGCAGACAAGGCTTCTGTCTGTCCATAGCAATACATACATAGTTACCAGAGAGAGAGAGAGAGAGAGAAGCAACAACATCTGGGTTTTCAAAGCCCAGGGGCTCTTTAATGGCTACCCAGATTTTCATCTGGCCAAATCACAGGAACAGTCTTCCAGTGAGTGAACCCCCAAGCAAAACCTCTCCTCCTGAAGTTCTGAGAGTTCTACCTTAAAGGCTACCCTTAGAGTATATATGTACCCTTTTTCAGGGACCAAGGGCTTCACACCTCTTGTGACCTAATTAGCAAAAGGGTGTAGACCTTCCTAAAAACAAAGGCAAGACTCAATCAAAGGCACTTGATTGCCTTGGTGCTGAGAAGCACTCCAAAGCAAAAGCTAACAAAAAGTCCCACTTTGCTTGCCATTACACAAACATCTGCTTTTCATGATTAAATTTCTTGACAAAGTGCCCTTGAAGCCACCTACCAGCTAATCATCATCTGGTAACCTGACTTCTAATCCCTCCCTATTCCATGAAACTGCTCCCTGAGAGGTTATAAATGACCACTTAATCACTGGATCTCACACCTCTTGTGACCTAATTAGCAAAAGCCTCCTCTTTCCTTCCAGTATTTTACCCCACTGAGACTGGTTTTTCCATTACAATTTAACCTTCCCTACTATGTGACCCTGGGCAAGCCACTTAATCCTTTTTGCCTCTGTTTCCTCATCTGTAAAATGAGCTGGGGAAGGAAATGGCAAACCGCTTCAGTATCTTTGCAAAGAAAATCCCACATGGGGGTCACAAAGTGTCAGACATGACTCAACAACAAGAGGCCCTTGGGTAAATCAAGCAAAGCACCTGTGTGGGTAGTTGTTGCTTTTCCTTCATTTCAGTGGTGTCTGATTCTTTGTGAACCCATTTGAAGTTTACTTGGCCAAGATAGTAGATGGGAGTAGCTCACCATTTCCCTCTACAGCTCATTTTATAGACAGGGAAACTGAGGCAAACAGGGTTAAGTGATTTGCCCAGGGTCACACAGCTGATAAGTATCTGAGGCTGGATTTGAACTTAAGTCTTCCTGCCTCTAGGCCCTGTGTTCTATCTACTGCACCACTAAGTTACCCACATGTCTACTCAATAGAAGTCAAAAAAGAATTCCATAGATTTCTGGTTAGGCTGACTTTAAAAAAAAATAAATTGATGTGTCTACTTCAAGAAACACTAAATTCATAAGCCTTTGCCTACATGTCCTTTCACCTATAGTATTCAACATGGCACAAGTCATTAGCTAACTGAAGGAAAAGCTGAGTTTTGGTTGTACTTCAGGATTAAGTGCCTCTTGTTAATGGGTCCAGGGTGCTAAAGAAGTTGTGAAATTTTAGCTTATGAAATCTGGGTCCTGGTTATGTTCAGAATAAATATTTATCTCAAAAACCGTTTCAGAGAGCTCCAAAAGAGGATCATCTGATCTTGATGAAGGCCTGTTCTGTCTCAGATTTAACATCCTGTCCTCGGTAATGTGTGAGTATTATCCAGAGAGCAATACAGATGCACATGGTGGGTGTGAATAGGCTGCTACAACACATTACAAACAAGAAATCAGGAGGGAGCCCTAGAGTATAGGACGTCATCAATAAAGCATATTAGCAAAAAAAAAAAAAAAAGATGGATTGGTCACACAGTGATAGCAACAGTTAACAGTTGAAAGTGATAGATAGCTCATGGCCTCCATTTGCATCCTTATAATGGCAAGAGAAATTGAAGAAGGCCCCAGTATGTACAGTGGACCAATTGTGGGGAATTTAGGGATGGATGTGGGCATGTATAGATAAGATTGTTATCATTATCACTGCAGTGAATGTCTGTACCATTGTGATGAAAGATTCATTCAAACATTTGAGTATAAATATGAACATGTATACATACATATATGTGTATATGTGTATAGATGTATATGTGTGTATATGAATGATACTGTGCCAGACATAGGGGGTGCACGACAAAAAAGCACAGTCCCAAACTTCAACAAGCTTACATTTTATAAGCAAAGCTAAAACATGTATACAAGTATGTTTCATAGGAGGGAAAGAGAGAGAGAGAGAGAGAGAGAGAGAGAGGCAAAGGAAGATAAAGTACTTTAGACTAGAAGTGTTGAACCTGGTCTCCTTGGGCCAAAAGAGGTCACAAAACTATGGAGTGGGTACAGAACCAGATGAAAAGGTAATTGGAAAATGTTTAACAAAACAAACAAATAGTCTAGATAGATGTTAATTTGTGGTTTTCTAAGTCAATAAGTGGCCTTGCCACATACACAAACACGTGAAAGGGAGGGGGAACATCAGCTCAGGTGATTATCAGAGAAGGCCATAGAGGAGAGTTAACACCTAAACTGAGACTTAAAAAAATGTAAGGATTCTGAATGACTGAAGAGAGGAGGAAATGCATTTCTGCAGACAGCCTGGATAAATAAATGTAAGCTGAAGGTATATCAAGTGTGGGTAACAGGCTATAGTGTTGGCCAGAACCCAAGATAGGGGAAAAAGGGAAATGTCAAATGAGGTTGGTAATTTAGAGTCGGATTGTGTAGGGCTATAAGCATCAAGAAAAAGGGGTTGGATTTTATTCTGACGGCAATAAAGCTACCTTCTTTTTAAATTTTTATTTTTAATTTATGGAATAAAGCAAGCATTTCCATAACATAATACAATAAACAGATCGTTGTACATGAAACTGCAAATCTTCTATGCACAACTTGCTATTCCTTTCCAAAATACAACAACATTATCATGTATTTTTTCTTTTTCTTCCCTCTTTCTGCCTTCTCCCCCTTCCCCCGCTCCTGCAGCAAGGACTACCATTAGACAGAAATAGGTATATATACGTAATATTATTCTATACATACTTCTATTTATTAGTTCTTTCTCTAGATGCAGATAGCATCTTATGTCCTTTAATTTGGATATTTATAATGTACAAAATAACTTATTTCAATACTCTATACCATCTAATGTTCTATGATTCTACTCAGTCCTACTTACAGAAAGGAGGCAGGACATTTTAAAGGCTTAGACCGAAGACTGTCAGTGTAGCCCTGGGGATATAGTGTAGAAATAAGACTTGCTGGAGGAGGTTGGGGGTGGGAGGAAGGCAGAGAATCCTGTATTTTATGAGGTGGGCATCTTATCTCTGTTGTTCTCCCTGGTCTATGTGGGGAATGAAGGCTGAAATGGCTCTTACTTTTTTACTTTATTTTTTTTTTACAAAGGAGTATTTACTGAGAAGATATAGCAAGAATTTGCTACAAACATTTAACTCTAAAATCTGGAGCATAATCTCCCCTCTGCTCTGGGGAGAGGGTGCTCAGAATTAAAGCAGAAAGCATTTGCTGCCATCAAATTCACTTCTGAATTTGGCATAACAAGTATATCGGATGCATCAGCATCTTAGCTTCTCCAGGGCTTGGGTAGGTGGCACCGTGGACAGAGCACTAGGCCTGGAGTCAAGAAGATCTTGAATTCAAATCTGATCTGGGATGTTTACTTTATGACCCTGAGCAAGTCACTTAACTACTGTCTGTCTTTGTTTCCTCAACTGTAAAACGGGGATGATAATAATAGCACCTATCTCCCAGGGCTGTTTTGTAAAGCAATTAGTATAATGACCGGCACTTTAATAAATAAGTACTTACTAAATCTTTCCTTCCTTCCTTCCTTCCTTCCTTTCTTCCTTCCTTCCTTCCTCCCCTCTCTCTCTTTCTTCCTTCTTTCCGTCCTTTCTTCTTCCTTCCAGTTCTTAGCACTGCTCTAATACCTTGACTGGCTGTAAACTCTTGCCTGGACTCCTGTGCTTATGGGACGATTCTATTTCCTAAACTCACAAGGTTGTCTCTAATATTCATTCACCTAAAATAAGAGAGAAAAAATTCAGAGGCAAAAAAACAAAAACAAAAAACCCAACCTCAAAAACAAAAGAGCCCAAGTGTATTCATAGTTATGTGTGGACACAGGTGGAGGGATTAAAGCCTAAGACCTCTCTCTCCATCCATAGGCTTATAGCAGCAGAGGATTGTAGACAGGCAGAGGATCCTAAAACTAGAACATTGTTACTATCTCTCTCACCCCCATTCTCCCAGTTATGTCATTCTCAAGATAATAGCTCAAGTTGGACAGGTTGGACATTTGTTGAAAGCAGGGTACATAGAGACATTCTTCTCTGTATGAAAGCTTTTATAGCTATCACTCTCCTAGAAATGAAGGGAGAATTTAACTTAATGTTGGAAACCTCCTTGTGTTGCCTAAGAGCCAGAGAAAGTTCCTGTCCATCCATATGAAACAGATTGTCTTTGGAACAGAAGCCTATAGTAAGTAGCTTCTTGCAGGGAGGGAGTATCCTGAAATGCAATGGTCTTCTCGCAAGCCGGCTCAAGGATAAAGTTCTCATTCTGAAGTTAACAAAGGGAATGTACAGTAGCGTCAGTCTTAGCAGAGGTAAATTCACTTGACCATCATGCATCTGGATTGAGAGTGAGACAACCTGGGTTTGAATCCAGGATTGTGTGACCTTGACAAATCATTCCATCTCTCTGGGCCCCAGTCTTCTCATCTTTAAAATGAGAAAATTGATTAGTTGACCCTCTAAGGTCCCAAGCAGTTCTGATTCTGTGTTCTCACAAAACTGGTGGATTTGTCATTGAAAAATTGCCTTGTAGAGAACAATATAACTGGCAAATACCCCTCCCAGAAGAGCAAATCTCAAGATCTCCAAGATAACTCTGGTCTCTAGATTCTGTTACTGAGAGAGTGTATGATCAAGTGAAAATCTATGGCATCCAGAAGTCAGTGAGGTACTAAAGAAATGGTCAAATGGAACATTTTCTTCTGAATGACACTGATCTTTGATGAGTAAAACTTTGATTTTCTTCCTTTCTCCTCAGGTATAGAAAGCCCTAAAACTCTCACCCACTGTCTCCTATTTCCCAAATAACCATTCTTTGCATCCTGTCAAATTAGGGTCGTGGCACCAAACCAGATATCCCAGAATCCAAAATTCCCTTTGTGAAATGCCTGCTGACTGTAGCTTCCCCATCTGCAGTGGGTCCCCATCGATGGGAAGCTTCTCAAATTGCAGGATGTGTTATTTTTATATCTATTGTTTAGTAATAATATGGATAAATCCAGTCTCCTCTCAATGCCCTTTTGCTCCTGAACAAGAGAGAAATATGCCCTAGTTCATCAGATGTTTTCTTTTGTTGAGAAATGATTTCATTTGCCATTATAGCACCCAAGAGTCCTCTACGCTGGCTGGCCAGGAAGAAATGATTCTATATGATTTATCATTTTTATAGAGAAAAGGAAACTGCATTAAATCAAGAATCAAATTAAACATTGGTGCTGAAAGTGGGTAGCTTTGCATGATAACTGTTCTTTGTCAAGTGTAGTTGAGGGCTGCAAGATGCAAGATTGAAAAACAGTCTACAACATGATGATATTTTATCGCCAAATCGCTGAAGCTTAGGACTGGATTGAACTTTGATAAGTCACTTAGTTTATGAGTTTAAAATAATGTAAGCTAATATGTTTAAAACCCCCAGATTTTATAGAGTCCACATAAACTATTACAAACAAACGGTCACAGGACCATAGATTTAGTTAGAGATGGAAGGGATCTTAAAAGTCAATTAGAGATGGAATACATGAACTATATGTTCAACTGTCCCTTTCCCTATACTTTGCTCAGAAGCCCAAATAGACC
The DNA here is from genome assembly GCA_028646595.1 of Phalanger gymnotis. NCBI lineage: Eukaryota > Metazoa > Chordata > Mammalia > Diprotodontia > Phalangeridae > Phalanger > Phalanger gymnotis. Next base: position 167,419,639 of record CM053622.1, on the reverse strand, counting down.
TACTGTATCACTGTTTCAATTGGTCACACACTCCTGTCCACCCTGCTAGTTCAAGTAAATATAGAGGATCGACAGGGGAACACTGCCTTCCTGTTAATGATGGGTCAGCAAAGGCAAAGCTGGAGGAGTCTTCAAAGGCCATCTAGGCCAATTTCCTCATAATTTTTTTTAGAAAGGAGGAAACAGAGGCCCAGAGAAGTTAATTTACTTCCTTAGGGTCATACAGGTAGTAGATAGCAGAACTGGGATTCAACCCCAGGTCCTTTGACTTCAAACTTAGCACCCCTTACCACTGCACTATACTCCCTCCAACAAGGCCACCTCTAGTCATCCTGATCTGTATCTGGCCACTGGATTCAGATGGCTCTGGAGGAGAAAGCGAGACTGGTGATTTTGCACAGCACCCCCTCACTTAAATCCATTTCACTTGTAAGTCATGGCATCACCTTCCTGATGTCATGGTCCTCCTCAAGAATGAAGGACAAACAGAAACCCGTGAGAGGTAGTAGGTGCTCACTGGGACCCCAACTGGCCAGTTCCAATTGGGCAATGCAGCTCCTTCCCTCTGTCCCTTTTTCCCTCCCTTCCTCCCTCCCTCCCTTCTTTCCTTCTTTCCTTCCCTCCTTGCCTCCCTCCCTCCTTCTGTCTCTCCCTCCTCTTCCTTCCTCCTCTTCCTCCATCCACGTAGGGAATCATATCCTCACCTGCAGGTGCTCTGCCTAAAGAATTATAAATTTTGACACTGAAGCCTTGCAAGATATCTTGGGGTTTATGGGCTAGATTTTTTTCTTAAGGACCATGCTTTAAACCCAAATCACTCTGGCTCTTATTGATTGGCCAACAATAGATCTCAGCCCAAGCCACACTTGGTAGGTATTTGGGCTCCCATGGTTCAGAGTGAGTGTAAATAGCAATTGTTTTTGTTTTGGCCAGAAATCCTGAGGATCTTCCCCTCCCAGATTGATTTTTTTTTGACTAGGTTAAAAAGACCATTCTTTGCCTCTGTTTTTTACCTAACCTTAATTCCTGAATGGGCATTGCCTCAGTCAAACTGAGACCTAAGAAAGACCTTAACCTAAAAAGACCAAGGTCTCCCATTGCATCCAGGGCTATCTTCAGTTGTCTTGATCTATATCTGGCCACTGGACCCATATGGCTCTGGAGGAGAAAGCGAGGCTGGTGACTTTGCATAGACCTCCCTCACTTAAATCCAATTCACTTGCATCACCTTCCTGTTGCCTTGGTCCTCTTCAAGAATGAAGGACAAATCTCTGCCAGGATAATGAGGCAATCCTGTTTTCAGAGATGTTCAGACATTCCCTACATGTCTTTGGTCACCTAGTCGTGTGTTTACCAGCTCTCTCAATCCAAAAAAGATTCTGAAATTTATTTGAATATCCAAGAAGGAACAAGTAACTAAAATATACATTTTGGAATGGTTCCAGAACACCTGAGGATACTTTAGTTCCCTCCAAGGCCTGCATTAACAGATGCTAAAAGCAAGCAAAGACTTATCTTCTGTATTTCTTCCTTGCTTGTTCAGAATATTATTTTTTCTTCCCTTTTTTCAGTCTCTCTTCTATGCCAGGTATGTTTTCCAGGACTATCTACATCTCTATCTTTACTCAGAAGCCCAAAGGCAGATGTGACATCTATTTCCTCATATCTGTATGATACTTAGCACAGTGTCAGTCATAGGTAAGTGATGGAAATCTCTTGGCCTATTCATTGCACTTGTTAAGGGAAATAAAGTTTATGTACTGGAGGGAGGGAGGAAAAATTAGCTGTGATTTGGTGATCAGGCTCGGTGGTCTATATTATCAAGCATCTTGCTGTCTCATGGAACTTGAAAGGACTAGAAACCTTCTTTATGTATAACAATGAATTCACCTAAGGACATTTTTCAAATTGAAATGGTTCATAGGATTATATCGTGAGAACTAAAAGAGACTTTCCAGTCTTCAAATCCAAACTTTTCGTTTTACAGTGAAGGAAAAATAAGTTATAGAAAGATTCAGTGAGCTGCTCAGAGCTAGACAGTGAGTATCCGAGGTGCAATTTGAACTTCTGTCTTCCAAATTGTAAGACCAATGCCCAAGTTAATATGCTATGTTTTCCTCTCAAAGCAAAAGCCTAAGGGCTTGGCATTACCCATTTGAGTTTTAACCAGGTCCAACCTGCATAGATTCCCAAAGTCACACAAGACTGGCTATGTCCAGAGTGGTATGACTGTAGACAATTTCTCCACACACTTTAAGCATAAGGAGATCTGTCTTATCATTGTTTCAATTGGTCGCAGACCCCTGCCCACCCTGCTAGTTCAAGTAAGTACAGGAAAGATCAATAGGGGAACACTGCCTTCCTGTTAATGATGGATTGGCAAGTCCTGGAACTGTGTTCCGTTCTGTTCCCTTCTACCCTTACTTCTAAATGCTACCTCACCCCAACAAAGTGCTTGCTGATTGCTGATGAATGCGTGATCTTGGGCAATTCCATCACTTCTCTAGAAAATGAAGAAATTGGACTAGACATCTACAATCCATTTGCTCTAGGTATTCTAAGCTCCTTTGAATTGAATTCTCACTTTTGACTTCCTATTGGTCCTTTTAGGTCATTTAATTCTTTTATAGTTAAGACACATTTGAACATCTTCTATGTTGAAGACACTATTCTAGGCATCGGGAATACAGAAATGAAAAAACGAATTAAGCCTGCCTTCAAGATGGCTATATTGTATTAGAGAGAGGAGTAGGGGGATGATGGAAGGACAGATCTATATGGATAAGGAAATTAAAAAGCTTTTTTTCTGATTATGTTCTCTAGAGACAGATTCTGGAGATTCACTGACATCTCTTCAAATGTTAAAGCATACTAGTCCAGCTCACTGAATCTTTACTTGGGTACAATAGATCGAGTACTAGGCCTGGAGTTAGGGAGACTCATCTTCCTGAGTTCAAATCTGGCCTCAGACACTTACTAGCTGTGTGATCCTGGACAAATCACTCAACCCTATTTGCCTCAGTTTCCTAATTTGTAAAATGAGCTGGAGAAAGAAGTGGCAAACCACTCCAGTATCTTGGCCAAGAAAACCTCAAATGGGTTCATGAAGAGCAGTCAGGCACAGATGAAATATGACTGAACAACAACAAAAGTAGATAAAAAGAAGCCACACTCTAAATGTTCCAGAACAATGTTTCTCTTCAGCCTTGTGCCATCAGTGAGACCAAGCACTGCCTAACGATGCCAAGGCACTTGAACACTAAGAGAAAACTAGCTGGAGACATGGCCAAATTCTATACGAGAAGGAGGCATTGAAATTATTAGGAAGAAGTGCTTTGGAGCCAGACCTGGGTTCAAGCCTTGCCTCTTTGAATTAAGTCTAGCACTATATACACTATGTACCATGTGGTCTCTCATTTTTTTTTCCAGATTGTATTCTGGACCTACTCTACCACACCTTAGCTCTTAATCCTGAAATCTCACTTCAGTCCTGGAATTCCAACATTGGAAGTACTCTCCAGTCCTAAAGACTCTGTCTCTGAATGGATGCTTCTCTCACGACCTCCATTTAAGAAGGATGCCTAAGCCAGTCCTCTCTCAATGCCCTCCAGGCTACGCTCCTGACTTCTTCTACCATACCCCCAACTTCCACCTTATTGTCTTCCTTGTATGGGTTGTTCCCTGTCTACCCCCACAGCCATTATGATGTAAGCGAAAGAGACTTCTTAAAAAATTGTGCTTGTATTCTCAGTATACTTTATACTTTAACAGTACCTGGCATACAGTAAATGCCTATTGATTGACTGACTAAAAGTATGAAGGAGGGATCTAGACATAGTACTCAGAGAATTTTGAGGGGGAAGAGAAGACTTTCTGCTGGAAAGACTTCAAAGAAAGGGGAACATTTGAAAAGACAGAGATGGGAAGTGAGTCTATTCTAGCCATGAGAGAGAGTGAGCAAAGCGTGGAGGCCCAAGAGGGCAGAACATGAACAGAGGATGATGCTCATTTGGGCTCAGATGTGAAGTAGGTGAAGGGAGTAATATGAGATAAGGTGAGAAGACTGACAAGAGCCAGATAGGTGGTGGAAGGCCTTAAGTGACGAGCTAAGGGATAAACTTGAGGTAAATGCAATGGAATACTGAAAGTTTTTGAACAAGATTGCCATAATTAGAACGGTGATTAGAAAATCACTCAGGAATGTGAAGGACAGATTGGAGAAGACAGAGACCCTGGTGGCAGGAAGGCCAGGGAAATGAGTATATTAAAAAAGGAAGGAGTGTGGAATGGTGGGGTAGTATTGAACCTGAAGTTAAGGAAACCACGGTTCGCATCTACTGCTGAATCTTTCTAACTGGGGGACCGTGGACAAATCATTTAACCTTCTGATCCTCTCTTTCTTTATCTGTAAAAGAGAGATAATAAAACCTGTATTAGTGCTCATTGGATTGCTGGAAAGTTTATGTAAGATAATACATGTAGAGTGCTTTGCTAATAATATGTATGTTATATAAAGTCACCATATAAATTCCAAATATTATTAGAGATTGTCAATAGTGGCAATTCTTGGAAGGTCAAGAAAGATGAAGACTGAAGAAATGTATAATTGGATTTGCCTCTAAGGGGGTCATTAGTATCTTTGGAAATAGAAGACAGAGTATAAGGAGTTTGAGGCGTGAGTAGGAAGAGAAGTGAGAACAAACTATTCTTTCTAGAAATTTGACAGTGAAGGGAAAATTAAAAAAAAAAAGAATGATATCTTAAGGGGATGCCAGGATCAAAGGAAGATTTCCTTAGGAAAATCCTAAGGATAAGAAGACCTGAGCAAGCCTGAGACATGATCTTGACTCTTCTTCCTTCAGTCACTAAATCCTCTCATTCCTACCTCTGCAATTGATAATCCATCTGTCTCACCTTTCCACTTGTACTTCACCATCCTCAGTCAGGTCTTCCTCCTTTTTTGTCTAGATTATTACAAAAGCAAACTCATGGGTCTTCTTGCTCCCAGTCTCTCCCTTCTCCAATCTTCACAGCATTGCCTGAGTGATTTTCCTAAGGTGCCACTCTAAACATGTCTCTCAGCTGTTCAGTAGCCACCCTGCCTCTTCCCATTCCTAAATGCCTGCCAAATCAGCTCCTTATTCTGGCATTTAACTCCCTCCACAATCTGGCTCCAACCTACCTTTCCAGCCTCCCCTCACCCTACTCTCATTCTAACCAAACAAGTCACAATCCCCTATTTTTGTCCTGTCTTCTCTTCTCTCAAAGGGGCAGGGTAGTCTTTGGGAAAGAGAACATTATACTTTGGGTCAGACAATACCTGACTCAGCTTGAATCAAAGTCCCAACACTTACTATCTGGAAAGTCCTCAGGGAAAATCTCCTCATCTCTCTCAGCCTTATTTTCCTTATCTAAAACAGGGAAAACAAGAGTTGTATTATCTAATTCACTGGGATTGTTGTAGGGAGGAATTAATAAATTATAATGTAAATTATCAATATTAGCTATTAAAATTCTGTTCTTTATTCCCTTTTGGGAAGAATTAATGAATGTTTGTTATATAAGTGCATATGTGTCTATCCATGTATATAGCTTTATAGCTGTATAACTACATTGGTATGAATATCAGTAATGATATTGATGCTGGTTATAAGACCATCCACATTGGCACACCCGGGATGGCTGCTAGCACAGGTTCTTATATCTGCTTTACCAGGAAAGATAGTTTTTAAGGGGTCAACAATCTCACTTTAATTAAACATATATATATATATACATATATATATATACATATATATACATATATAGATAGAGATACAGATATAGACACACAATTCACTTAGTTCAGCAGAAAAGTCAGCCCCTGAACTTCAGAGAAAATTCAGAGATTACAAGCTGAAATTACAAGCAGAGAAAATAGCACAGATCAAAAGACAGATCCAATTGTCCAACCAGAGAAACACATACATAGTTACCTAGAGATAAGCACCAACATCTGGGTTTTCAAAGCCGGGGGGCTCCTTAATGGCTACTCAGAGTCTCCTCTGGCCAAATCACAGGAACACTCTTCCAATGAGTGAGCCCCACAGAAAAATGCTAACCTCAGAGTTTATATACATTTCTCAGAACCAGAGGGCATCACAACCCTCATGACCCAGTGCCTAATTAGAAATTAGCAAAAAGTGTGAGCCTTCATATAAATAAGTCTCCCCTAATCAAGCTTCCCTTAATGGGCTCTGTGAGGCCTATTAATGGGTGGAGAAGATCTTCTATTCCATTAACATTACACCGATGTGGATAGTTACAGATACACAGGGAGAGAGATATAAGGATGTAGATAGATATATCCTGCATTCATGTATTTGTAGGCATGCCATACCTTCTAGTAGAATGTAAGTTTATTGAAGGCAGTGTCTATAAATGTTACACTCCCTGGTAGAATATAAATTCCTTGAGGTCAGAAACCATCTCTCTCAGAAAGCCCAGCGTCATGCCTGGAACATGGCAAATGCTCACTGAGTGCTTGTTAATTGATGGGACAAGATGGCCACTCTGGAAGAGAGTGAGAAACTGAGTCAACCTGTATATTTTATGCAATAAGCTCCTTAATAAACATTTGTTGAATTGAATTGGAAAATTGCACACTGGAATAGAAATGAAAAGAGAATGTTGGACTGAAAGTTTGAAGGATGAGGAATGAATACATCCTAGAAGATAGAGAGCAAACTGGCATTAAGCTGAATTAAAACCCTCCCACCAGCTGGAGTTAGTTTGGCTCCCTTTGTTGCTATTATTTGGGCATTCCCAGAGGAAGCTAATGAACAGAACACAAAAGCTAACAAAGAGCTCCTTTTGGTTCTGTAGAGGACAGAGCCAGACAACTTGCGGGCCTTAGAAGCAAATTATTGGCTTAGTGAATCCCTCATCTAAGATGAGTAGCATTTATAGTTATAAAGCCTCATTGGCACAAAAGGATTTATGACTTCATAATGTGGACAGGGCCTGGAAAGAATAGAGGAAAGGAAAGGTAAATTTAGGTATCAGACTTCCTGATGCTATTATCAGAAGAAGAAAAGAAAGAATTATGGGTAGACACAGGAGAGTAACTAAGTGACAAATAGATTCCTTAAGAAAAGTGATTGTTGGGGCAGCTAGGTGGCGCAGTCAGTAGAGCACCGGCCCTGGAGTCAGGAGGACCTGAGTTCAAATCCAGCCTCAGCCACTTGACACGTGTACTAGCTGTGTGACCTTGGGCAAGTCACTTAACCCCAATTGCCCTGCCAAAAAAAAAAAAAAAGCAAAGAAAAGCGATTGTCTTCCAAAGAAATATTTCAAAGCAATTACTGCTAAGTATGAAATTGTCCACACCTATGAAGTCGCAGGCCAGGTGGAGATTTAAAAAAAAAAAAGATATTGTTTAAGACCTGTTGTAATATCACCTCAGCCTTCTTTTAAATTTCAAGACAGCCTATGGTGGCTGTAGTGGTGACAGTGGGGGTGGGGGTGGGATGTTTAGTGGACATGTACATCCAGTGGTCCTGTAAGCTGTTCTGATACTACAGACCACATACCACACAGCTTCAGAGTGACTTTTGAAGGTCCAGTGCCCTGCAATCAAAAAACTATACAGTTGTTTAACCACAAGTAGAGAGGTTATGATATGTTTTGTTGAGTTACTGGATGACGGGGAAACTATTACCTAAGCAAATGTCAAGTGCAGATTTTGGGGAGGCTTCCACATGTTGAAATGATCCATCTGGCCCCACATGACACAAACCTAACAATTTCTGAAGTTCAGATTATTTTCTCCAGCCTACAAGTCACTTCTGCATCCTATGGAGCAAGGGAAAACTCAACTGGCCCAGAGTTCACCTGGGTTTATCAACTAACTCTCCACTGAGATCTGTCTCCCCCTGCGTGCTGCTTTTGTTATTCTGAGGGAACTAGGTCAGCTTTTCATAGTAGAAATGTCAGAGGAATAAAGAGGCTTCCTTTTAAAGGATCTTTTCCACCACAGAAGGGAAAATCTCACTGTGTCCTGTGAATGGCAACATATAGCATGACAGTCCTGCTTCCGACCCAAAGAATGAACAGAGATGGAAGAACACTGGGCAACATTTACACTCGCTCCCCTTGCTAGTGAGACAGCTGGGCTGTGGGTTTGTCATCACAACCAGTGAATTAAGAGAACGGAAACATCAACTCTGTGGAATCTTTTGGAAAGCCAGTGACTAAACTGAGCCTCGAACAAAGAAAGGCTTTCAGAAAGGATTTGACATTTTAAATGGAAGCACACTTATACCACAAGGCTGCTGTCCGGAGAAGCCAAGGGGAATCCATGTCTCTCAAGGAACTGGCTCCTTCCGGGGCAACAGTTATGTCCTGCAGGCTTTATCGATGACTGACAGGACCTGGTGAAGTACAGCATGAGATGCTTCCAAGAACCTATTAAGTCTTTCAGAAAGGAGTGACACAAATTCAACCAGGCTCCATTATATTCTATACTCCCAGCTCAACTCACTCTCAGACTCCTCCTCCACCTCCCTACCAGCTGTCTTGCCCAACTTGGGATGACTCGGTTCAGGCCGCCTCTCTCCTGATTGGTGAGGTGCTTGACTGGGACTGCCATTTCTTGAAGGGACCCAGCCACACACTTCACTTCTTGTTCAACTTACTCTGAAAATCTATTCCTCCTACCTGCCCCCCTTTCCAATTCCTCTTTATTACTTTCTTCCCCATTAACATAGACACTTCTTAAGATTAGGGGCCATATTATTTTTTGGGGGGGTTTTGAGGGTTTTTTTGTATTTGTAAGACCAATGTTTAGCAGATAATAAGTGATTAATAAAGCTCTCTGTTTCAGTTTTTGTCTCTCAGTTTTGGTCATTGTTGCTGTCTTTCTATTTCTCTCTGTCTCTGTTTCTGTCTATCTCTGTGTCTCTGTCTCTGTGCCTGTGACTCTGTCTCTCTCCTCTATCTCTGTCTTTCTTTGTCTCTGTCTCTGTGTCTCGTTCTGTCTCTATTTTTTTCTCTCTCTGTCTCTGTCTTTGTCTGCCTCTGTCTGTCTCTGTCTCTCTGTGTCTGTCTCTACCTGTCTTTCTCTGTTTCTCTTTGTCTATCTCTATCTCTCTTTCTCTGTGTCTCTCTGTCTCTGTCCGTCTCTGTCTCTCCATGTCTCTCTCTGTCTCTCTGTCTCTTTCTGTCTCTCTGTCTCTCCCCCTCCACACACACATTTTAGCCTGTGCACTCTTCACCAACGTTTCCTACATCATCAAATGAATGGTTAGCATTTAGTTAGGGAGCACGGTGCTGCAAACACACTGGCAGAAAGCAAGGTCCGTGAATCAAACTGTACACCCCTCCAGAGAGGGACCCCATAACAATCAAATGTAATAAAACACCCTACTGATAAAAGTATCACTCAGACTTAGGCTGGAGAAAGAAATGACGAACCACTCTGGGTATATTGGTGTGCTGTGGTCCACAGGATCACAAAGAATTGGACACAGCTGAAAGATGGAACACTAACAACAAAGACTTAGGTGCTTCAAGGTCAGGAGTTCTGGGTTCTAGTCTCAACACTTCCAGTAACTAGCCATGGAACATGTTAGTAACTGATTCTTTACCCTCAACTTCCAAATGAAGTATTGAATTAGATCATCGATTCAAAGCAGGCTAAGCAACTTATTTTGTATATACTTATACATGATGTCTCTTCCTATAGAATGTACTTAATGTCCTTGAAGACGGAAGATTGAGTTTTTGACTTTGTATCTCCAGCACCTAGCATGGTACCTGGGCACATGTGATGTGCTTAATAAATGCCTGTTGTTTATAGAAATTTTTGTTGAGCCATTTTTCAGTCATGTCTGACTCTGTGTGACCCCATTCAGGGTTTTGTTGGCAAAGATACTGAAGAGGTTTGCCATTTCCTTCTCCAGGTCATCTTACAGATGAGGAAACTGAGATAAACAAGGTTAAGTGACTTACCTAGGGTCACATGGCTAACAAGAGTCTAAGGATGGATTTGAACTCATGAAGAGTAGTCTTTCTCCCTCCTAGCCCATCACTTTCTCCACTGAGCCACCTAGCTGTTCTAAGAGTTGATTGAAATGCTCAAAGTCAGAAGAGTAGCAAGTAGAAGAACCAGGATTCAAACCCAGGTCCTCTGACTCCAAAGCCAATGTGCTCTCCACTGAACCATGTTGATCTATAAGATCTCTTTATTATTTATTATTATAATTTGAGATAGAGAATGTAAGACCTGGAAGGGCCATCTAGCTAACATTCTCAATTCAATGAAATAAACATTCATTAAATTTCAACTATGTGAAAGGCACTTAAGATACAACACAGATGAAATAGCTCCCATTCTCAAAAAGTTTAAAACCTACAAGCCCTGAGGGGTGGGGTTGGGGGGTCAAGGGAATACAACATATACACATATAAGGTCACTGGAGGAGAGAGATAGAATGCCAATGACTGGGGATAGCAGGGAAGGTGTCCCAGGGTAGGTGGTGAGTGAGTAGAAATTTGAATGTATTTAGAGTAACCAAGCTGAGGAGGGAGTGTGTTCTAGACGTAAGGGAAGACTTGGGTAAGGGCATGGAGGTGGGAAACATTCAGGGTATAGCTAGTAGTCACCCTTGACTGGAAACAATGGATTTCTATAAGGTTGCTTTAAAGGACTTATTATCAAAAGCATTTATTTAAACCCTTTTCTGTGTGAGGTACTTTACTAAGGGCTTTGCAAAACAAAATGAGAAATCAATGTTAATGATTTATACCTTTGTGTTCATTTAGTTTTTTACAGGTTGTATTCTCTTTCCCCCTTCTCCAACCTGCCCCACCCCCTCCGGCCAATATAAGCTCCTTTAGGGTAGGGGTTGTTTTTATTTTATCTTTGTACTCCCAGTGACTATTCCAGCACTTTGCTCAGAGCAGCTACTTATAAATGCTTGGGGAATTCATTCCTTGTTGCTTTTCTTGATGAGGAGGAAAGAAACAGGATTATGAAAAGTACTTTTCCGCCCCTTTGTCATACTGCTGAAATTTTCTCAGCATAGCAACTCTTTTTCAGAGGCAGTTTTCACAGGGATCAGTTTTTAGATAGCTATCTCTCAGCTACAAAATCCTTTTCTGTTTTTGGGTTGCCCGGACTGAAGATGTGGTGCTAACATCACCATGGGGCTAGTTATAAGATTTTATGGTTTTCTCTCTATAGGATAGGCCTGACCCAAGAGAATTGGACTTTCTCCAGTAGTCAGCCTTTTCTGTTTCTTGGGTCAGGCAACATCTACAGAATTTTCCCCAGGCTTTGATAATGCCCAGTGTTAGACAGTTCAGTTAGTAAAAGCCCTCCACACCCCAATTGCAGCTCATCATTCCTTTCAGGAGTCTGTGCTGTTTCCTCACTGCTGTCAGCAGGAAAAAAATCTTTGAGCAATAAAATTTGCCTTTGACTTCATAAAAAGTTAGGAGAGACAAGTCTTGTAGAGGAGGGACTGTTCTGTGCCAACACTTTTTCAAATTTTGATGCTTTTCTCTATCTGTGACCCTGATAGTAGGCTGTGGCACAACAAACCTGCACATTTTAGCCTCCTTCACAGTGGAGGTTGGTTGTTGTGGGGTAGGGGAGTGGCAGATCATACTCTGGCTCCAGATTTATCAGGAAGGTGGCAGGTGTTAAGGGATCAGCCTTGTTGCCATCCACTTGTTCCACGCACACAGAACTATGGGAGAGCAAAGAGGGACAGGAGCTATGGTTTCACGCAGCTACCAATGAGTGCCATGATGGTCACTGGCGCAGAAAATATAAGCTAAGCTGCTACTTGATTTTCAATTTAGAAAGCTCTAGGGTACACGACCAATGGCCATCTGCCAGTGTTTGTACTAGAAGGTCAGCGTACACTGACATTGAACAAATTGATATTATATGTGCTATGACTCTTTTATGAGGTTTTGCTCCATTCTTGCCTTGTGAACCCAAATGAATACTACGCTTTTACCACTAAAGCATCGTGCAAAGTACATGATACTGTATTCTTTTTTTGCTAATAGTACCAATCCCTTTATGTCCCATTAACTTAAAAGCTCCCTGTTATTGCATATTACCTTTTTTTAGGATTGCATATTTTTCTTGTTTTTTTTATTATACAAGTCATAAAAAGTAAAGGTGGCTTACTACTCATAATGAAAATAATTTTATGTTGTAGTTCCATCTAGTTGGGCCATAGAGGGCTGATTAATGATTGGTGCAGTACATAGGGTCATTCAGTGAAAGAGGGCAGCAAAGAGGACTTTGTTTGCACCATAAAATTTAATGAGAAAAAGTCAAGAGATAGGCGTATATGTACACCTCAGCTTGGATGAACTCTACATTAATTTCTTTATTAGATTTAAGCTTCATTCAGTATGAAGATCTGTCATAGATCTGAAAGCAAAAAAATTCCTTTAATCATAAAGATAATATGATGTACTGGCCATTTAAAGTAATTTTGTCACTTTTTCTTCCTTTCCTTAATATGAGAGGCTTAGGTCTCAGTCACAAACATCATCATCATCACCATCAAGGATTTATGAGTCCATAATAGATCGGCAATATTTTATTAGATGCACCGAAGGAATCATAATGGATGTGATAAGACACACAAATGTGTGATTCGTGTGTACCATAATATAATTACAGTCCTCACAGTCACTGTCCTGAGAGGTAATTCCCATGGCTAAGGAGCCAGCCATCCCCACCAGCTTCCACTTATGAGGCAGACAAGCCAGCCTAGAGGAAGCAGCAAGGTACTCTGAGGGAGATATGGGAGGCAGCATGTACCAGGAAGGTAGGATCACCACTGCACTGACCACCCAGGGGAACGATTTATTCTTTAGATAGTGAACTGCACTAGACATTCTCTTAGGTCCTTCCCATCTCTAAAGTTTTATAATTCTATGATTCTGATCCAGATTGTTGGAGACAGCACTTAGTTTAAGAGCTAAACATATCTAATTCCAACAGAAGAGATGGAGAGACAGGTAGTTAGATACATACCCATATACACACACACAAGCACACGTGTGCGCGTACATATATATGTGTGTGTGATATGTGTGTGTATATGTATATGTATATATATATACATATACATATATATATATATAATTAGAAATGGAATCTGACTTTCTAAATTGTGGTTAACGTAAATATATTTTTAACCTTGAAACAGTGGGAAAGCCTTGGCTACTATCCTCTGGCAGATTCTAACTAGTTCTTCTCTTGCCCTCTTCAGATCTCTCATTAACTAGTCCAGTCTCCACTACCCTCCCCCATCAGTGCTGCTTGAGGTACACTCCAGAAATTAAATAGAAAGTTATGGCAGCAGGAGAAAGAAGAGTAGAACTTTACCGTGGGAACAGTAACTGAACCAATATATTGGTGCAAGTGGTCTAAATATAGTCTTTTGCCAGGGACAGGGATGAGGGGAGAGGACATATCTTGAAAGAAATAGTAGAGAGACAGGGAGGTTTAGCTAAAGAGTGTGGAATAGGAAAGACAGATTTGAATCTTGTTTCTGACATGCATTAACTGTGTGTCTCTGGGCAAATCACTTCACTTCTGAACTTCAGTTTCCAATTACATAAAATGAAGATAATAGTACTTCCAGTCATGGGGAACCTAAGGCCTTCAGGCCACATGTGGCCCTCTAGGTTCTCAAGTGCAGCCTTCTGACTGAATCCAAATTTCACACAAGTTTGGATTCAGTTAAAGGGCTACACTTGAGGACCTAGAGGGCCACATGTGGTTTTCGAGGCCATAGGGTGCCCACCCTTGAACTGTTGTGAGGAAAAATTTTTGTAAATCTTAAAACACTATAATACATTTAGATATAAAGCTACCGTGATCAGAAGCCTGATGGTCGAAGTTGTGACTAAGCGATGTAAAAAAGGAGACACTTCTGAGAGGGGGCTGTATTGCACTATGTATAAATCTTATTTCTGTACTTTAGGATGTCCTATTTACAGTTCTCAGAGACAGAATAACATCCTGTATTGACTTGAAAGTAAGAGAGACCTTGAGGAGTTGGAATGGCAGACCACCAAAGTTTTGATCCAAGGTAAGTATGTGCTGAGTTTGGAGAAGGTTTAGGGTGTGTGTGTGTGTGTGTGTGTGTGTGTGATTGATGAACTTGGCTGTTTCTTTGATTATTTGCTTCTTGTATTAATTTATTTCAAGTACCACTATTCACTCTTAGTCAGTCCCTGTTTTCTTTTCTATATTCTCAGGGCTTTCCTGTCACTTCTTCCTTCAACAACAGCAAATCTTTGCATTTTATCTCAAAATGGCTCCATGTTCCCTACCTTCCTGTCATATAAAGCTGGGGGTGTTGGTGGTGGTGGTGGACATCTCTCAAAAGCCTCTTATCATGAAAGCAGTCTTTCTCCTTTTTGTTTCTGGTTTAAAGTCCGGTGCTATCTCACTTTGATTAGAAAGAAATTATTTACATTAGCAGTCTTGCAGCCGGAACACAAGGTGGGGAGCAAATGTCATTTGTACCACGGAAATTAATTTGGCATTATTTTGAAGATCCCCAGCCTGCTAACCATTGTTCAGGGTGTCATCTTCTGCCTTGGCTCCTGGGGACGTATTTCAGCCCACATTTGGGCCTTGGCAGGTTTTGGGCATGGCCCGGCACACAAGGGAACCAAACAGCATCTGCATGGCTCACTGCTTATCAGGAGTAAGCACTGTCTGCCATACTGTAGGGCAGCAAACGAAAACAAAACAACAATAAAGGGAGGCCTTTGTAATGGATTAAAAGGGTTTAGAAACATCTGAGCCATGCAGTTTTCAAACAGTGACACTGCCAATGACTTCTTGACTGAAAGCTAGAAAATGTGCTTAGTGGGTGAGATAGTTTTTGCTGGGACCGCCAACACTAGTGTTTTGTTAAAGGTCTCTTATCTATATCCTGTTTGTGTAGTGTGTGTGTGTGTGTGTGTGTGTGTTCCCTCACCAGCACTCTGGAGCATAGGTCATGGATAAAGTGATCTTTTACCAAGTAAGACGAATCTAGTAATAGCATTACAATATTGCTACTTGTGATTGCAGTTCAGGGTCATCCTCCGAGTGATCCTTCCACTCTTCATTCTCCCTCCTCATCTCCCACAGCTGATTAATTGTTCTCTGCTCTATCTGCACATCATCTCCTGAATGCACGCCCTCTTCTGCAGTTACCTGACCACTACCTTGTTTTAGGCCCCCATCTTCTCTTACTGTATAGCAAGAAGACCACGACCAGGGGACACACTTCCTCCTTGTATAATCCCCCCCTCTCCTTCCCCTTTGGGAGGGTAGTATGCTCAGAACACATCTAGGCTATTTGTTGAGTTACATGACTTGCAGAGATGAGATTCAGCAACTCTGTACCTTTTGGTGAGATGGAGGACCACCAGGCCTTACCATCTGTCCTGAATCTATGCCCTTCAGATCTCTGGCATTCTCATCTAATCTGCTGAATGAGGAGTCTATAAAGGGTCTTTGTTGCTAGACAAATGTTTCTTTCCACTTCCATTGGTAGGCCATAGCTTTTAAGTGTGATGGACTCAAGTACTTCCTGGGTTCCTTTTCTTATCAGATTCACAAGCAGCATTAAAGGAAGGAGGGAATATAGTATATCTAGCAGGTTATCCAGGGTGTCATAATGCTCTACTACTGTGGAATCATTCGGAGTCTAGATCAGGGGTGGGGAACCTGTGGCCTCTAGGTTCTCAGGTGTGATAGCCCACCGCATTTGAGCACCTAGAGGGCCACATGTGGCCTCCAGGGTACAGGTTTCCCACCTCTGGTCTGGATAGTATGAATTAAGAGGTGCTAGGAAGGCTCCCCCATAGAAAACTAAAGTGCTACCATCAATGATTCATTCTTTATTTTTAATCCTTGCCCTCTACTAAAATGCAAATGATCTAACATTTCTCTTATTTTATTGGTTGGTTTGGCTTTGAATGTGGATTAGAAGAATTAATGGACCTAGTGGATGCAGGCTGGAGTAGGGCTCAGGAAGACCTGGTTTTGAATTCTATTTCAGTTGATGACTAGCTGTGTGATCCCAAGTAAGTCATCTACTTAAATGTCTCAGCCTCACTTTCTGTATCTGCAAAATAAGGATAATATTCCCTGTAGTATCTACCTTACAGAGCTGGATTGCTTTTTTCTTCGGGACTGGACTTGAAATTTCATTAATATAAAGAACTCCCTGTGAGAAAAAGCCCTTTAACAGTACAGATCAGCACCTGCTTCAACTTACACTGGGGCCTTGGACACTTGCCAGGGGCACTGGGAAGTTATGGGCAACGGGGTTGTTACAAGGATCAAATGAGATATTGTATGTAAAGTTCTATGCAAACTGTAAAGCCCTACATAAATTCCAGCTATAATCATCATTTGGCAGATTTATCAAGTGAATAGATCTTTTTTATTGGCTCTTGTCTTTGAGTCAACCTAGAAAAAGTATCGGATTTGTAGAACAGAAAAAGCCCCCTTTTGAAGAGTTCAAGGACAAAGTTCAAATCTCAGCTCTCCTATAAATAGGCCCCACCTGACTTGGAACAAAAAAAGTCACTTCATCCAAGTTTCAGTTTTCTCATGGATCTCATACCTAGATGGTTGGACAAGGCAATTTCTTAGATCTCTCCTAAATCTATGATATGATAATCATATGAAAGAGAGTAGATCCATATGTTTGAGAGTAGGCAGAAGCCAAGTTCTACCCCTAAAATGACCTTGGATCCTGAAGATAGAGAATATGCAGCCTTCGAGTAGCTATAATCTATGAGCCACTGCTGGATTGCTAGAGCTATTTTACAGAGCGTGGAGGACCCTCCTGAGGGATTCATCACTTTGATCAGGTTTAAGGTCTTGTTTGAGAAATATGGTTACTTATGATTATTATTGACCGGTGTATGTAAATTCTAGGTTCTTGGGGAAGACTTCAAGAATGGGCAAAATGACACAAGGAAGGCCTGTCTGATGTTGGAGGAACAGCCTCACCATGTTTAGAATGATTCATCACCAAATTGTCTGTAGCATGCTCAGTTTTCAGTCACAGTAATTCTCAATACTTCTCTAACACATGTTAGACAGACTGCAATCTGCATAGGAGGAACATATAAGGGAACAAGCATTTATTGAGTGTCTATTATTTGTCAGGCAGTGTGCTAAAAACTTTACAAATGTTATCTCATTTAATAATGATGCCCATTTTATAGCTAAGGAAACTGAGGCAGACAGCAGCTAAGTGACTTGCCTAGAGTCATATGGCTAGTCCATCTGAGGCTGGATTTGAACTTTGGTCTTCCTGATTTCAGATTGAGTTCTCTAATATGTCACCTAGTTGACTCTAATAATAATAATTTATATAGCACTGCAAGGTTTAAAAAGTACATACATATATATATACACACATATATAATATACATACATTGTGTATATATATAATGCAAGTGTTTATATGTGTCTATATACATGTGTATACATATGTGTGTGTTTGTGTGTATACACACACATTCAATTCATTCTTCAAAACAACCGTGTGAGGTAGGTGTCATTATTATTCCCGTTTTAGAGATGAGTAGACTGAGGCTGGATGATGTTGAGTCACCCAGAGTTAGCCCAGAGACATAGAACCAGTAGTATGTCTGAGGCAAAATTCAGCTAAAGTCTTTTGACTCCTACTCTGGTGCTCTATCTACATCACCTATAATGAAGTATGTATGTAAGCATATAAGACACCATTATATCATATAATACTGTAATATATCACAGTATAATATTTATTATGATATATTATAGAAAATATGCTATATTTACTATTAAAACCAATTCTTGATTTGTTTATGTCTATATTCTTCAGGTTTTGGGAACTAGGAGGAACAAAGTACGATCTAAATGTCCCTGTGAGGGTAAGACGGCCTATAAAGTGTAGAATATTTTAGTGGGCCTGAGTTTAGACCAGTGGCGTCAAACTCAAATAGAAAGGGGAACCACTAAACTATAGTCAAGTATCCCTGCAGGTTGCACATTGACTTAGAAACCTACAAATTACCATCATCTATGTTCTGTTGTATTTTTATTTATTTTGTTAAATATTTAAATATATTCCGATTATGTTTTAATCTTGTTGCCCCAGAGTGTTTGATGCTCTGGTTTAGAGTAGACTACCCACTTCTGGACAGGACAGCCTCTGTCACATGGGGAGGGGGAAGATGGCTAAAAAATTGGAAAGGGTCCAGAAAGGGGTGAAGTGGTGAGGACAGGGAAGACACACTTGACACTTTTTTTTCAGGCCAATTTTATAATTTGAGTTTTGAGAAAGAGAATCATAAATGTGATGCAGAGAGGAACTTTGGATTTTCAGGATTTTCCAGTTTGCCTACAGTGAAGCTATTTCTAATAGAAACTGTATATGCAAATTTCAAACTATATGAGAATTATATGGCAGAAAAATTAAATGAAGCTTATATCATTTCAGGAAGTATTTTGGTCAGAATGTGCTTCCTACCCACTTCAAAACCCCCAAGGACTTATTTCAACTTTAAGACATCAAAGTTAAATTCTGAACAGGATTAATTCTTATGTATTTAAAAATATTAAACATAATTGTATTTTTTTAAAAAATATCAATCTTTTATTTTTAAATTTTAATTTAATATTTTATTTTCCCCAAGTTACATGTAAACACAATTTTTAGCATTCATTTTTAAGACTCCACATTCAAAATTCTCTCCCTTCCTCCCTCCCCACCCCTTCCACCCTTCATTGAGAAGGCAAGCAATTCAATACAGGTTATACATGTGTAGTCATGCAAAACACTTCCCTAATAGTATGTTGTAAAAGAAAACATAGACCAAAAAAACCCCTGAAATATCTTTTGTTTTTACATTACCTTCTTTTTGGGAAGGTATTCCATACCCTCCTGTACTCAGTCTTCTTGCTTCTGAGGACTTGGATTAGGAGATACATCCCATTAACTTATCACAGTACATATGCATTACAGAGGCAGAAATAACTCAATGCATTATATTAAACAAGACATTAAATCCATCATTCTCCTTGACCTTTCTGCCTGCTATTCCTCTCAACAGCTAGAAGATATTTGTGAAGCTTGGCATAAGATTCACTTAGCTGTTGTGTTGGTGTTTGCAGATTGTCCATCTGCTCTCCTAATGTAGTAGGCTCATTTTAGAGTAGCATTTGTAAAGCTTTACTATTTTAGGCTGTTCAAGGATTGACATAAGGATTCTGGTGTCCATTATCAGCAGAGGGATGTACATCAGTTATAGGGTGTCATGTTAACATGGGTAGCCTGGTCATAGTCTATCTTATACATCATAGCTTGATGGTAGATTTTTGAACTCTCTGTAGTTTTTGAAAGGGAAAGGGGGAAGGAGAAGGATATGACAAGGGGATCTAGAGCACAGAACACAAATGACAGGGAGGGACAGACAGTATGCAATATCCTAGAGGGAAATCACACATGGTCTTAAAACTGTTCTCTTTTGTACTCAAGGTGGACATAATGGCAGATAGTGTATTTTTTTAAGAAAAATTTAGTCACTAACTTTTAAAAATTAGATATTACTTAATATTTATAGTGGTAGACATTCTTAGAGCAATGGCTTACTTCATCCTCTTTACCAACTCTCCCAAAGAGCTTGAGAGTATTCCATTATTTCTCTCTCTTAAAATATTTTACTTATTATTATGAGCTTGGTAATTATCAACAAATGTAAACATGTCAACATACAAAAAAAAAGAAAAAGTCCTGTGTAAGAAAGTACACAATATAGGATTCGACCAATATTTTACACTATATACCACAATACAATCAAAAAGGATATATGACCTAAACATAAAAATGCATACAAAAATTATCAAAGAGAAGGAGGCATCTTTCACAATTATGACTAACAAGAGAATTCTTACCAAATCAGTGGATAGAGGTGATCATAAAATATATAGAATTGAAAAAAATTGGCATAAGGGTAAATGGACTTTACACATGCCCAAATGTTTGATGATGTAAATAGTTAAAAAAAAGATGGAGACATTCATACAGGAAGGAGCAGAGACCTGCTTCTGAGAGAAGACATCCTTCCTTTTCCTCTTCTGTGGATAGAACTAGCCTCTTTCCATTGGCTGTATCTTTAAAACTAACAGACTGGGCTAGTTTCTCCTTCTCTTTCTGGCATCATGCAAGGAGTGAAGGTCCTCTTCACCTACAGAAACAGCACCAGGAACTAAGCTGGGTGTGGGGAAAGGCTATTTTTTCCCACCTCCCCTTGGGCTCTGTGGCCCTTAGAATAGGATTTGGGGTTTTGGTCTGTTGTGTTTGTCCATTTCAGTTCTAGGTGCAGATAGTGGAGTCTTCAGACTTAGGAACTCCAGCCATGGTGACCTTGGAGGCAGTATTCTATGATGGTTGTTGCTGTTAGTTCAGCAAGGAAGCCCTGAGAAAGCTGGGGTACTTTAAGAAATTCCGGGGGATTTTGGAACTTGGCCCATGCAATCTAGGATCTGAGTTAGACTGTGAACCAAATTGCCATCCCTTCACCAGGGACTAAGGGGGTTGTAAAGTGGGATCATGCTCTCTAGATATTGGGGGATGGGGAGAGATGTCTGTTTGTTCTGGCTAGACCTTTGAAGTAAATGTTTTTATCTTTGTAAAAACTACTCTGATTGCAAATGGTCTAAAAGAAACTGGGGTGAAAACTGAGAGAACACAATCAATGTGGACTTGAGCCAATGGCAGAGAAACTAGACAACCCCAACTCCTCTTATAAATACTTGAGAACCCTGAGGGGGGGGGAGGTGAATATAATGTAGCTGACCTTTAGGTAGTGGGGATCAAGGAACTCACAAAAATAAATTAAATTAGAATTAGAATAAAAACAACTGAGAAAAAAAACTTCATTGAGAATTTCTCTGATAAAGGTCTAATATCCAAAATAATTAAATAATTGATTAAGTATAAAAGAGCAAGAGTCATTTTCAATTAGATATGATGTTTCAAAATCTTGAATCCACATCATCTCCCATCCCAACTCATATCAAATTAAGAATCCCTAATTTGTGTCATAGTTTTGGCCTACTCACCCTCCAGGTCAAGGTCCATTTCTATTATTTATTTCTGATAGAAGGTAAATACCTCAAGAATGAGAGACTTATAGACAGAGCTCTCTAGATAGATAGATGTCTATATAGTGCTCTATAATTCTATATATAGAAACACAGATTTCTCTTTCTATATATTATATTACATTATATCATATTATATATATATCACATATATCTTACATTACTCGTATCATATTATATTACATTTTGAGAAAGAGAGAGAGAGAGGGAGAGAGAGAGAGAGACAGAGAGAGAGAGAGAGAGAGAGACAGAGAGAGAGAGAGAGAGAGAGAAAGAGAGAGAGAGAGAGAGAGAGAAAGAGAATCTCGAGGAACCAGAAAAGACTTGCAAGAAGCTAAGACATGAACTGAGTTTTGAAGCAAGTTGGGAAACGTAAGAGGTGGAAAGTGGAAGCAAGGACAGAGAACATTCCAGTAAAGGGGATGGCCAATGAAAAGACATAGAAGTAGGAGTGTTGTATGTGAGGAATAGCAAGGAGTCCAATGGAGTTGAATCATAGATTGTGTTGTGGAGGGTAAAATATAAGAAGATTGAGGAAGTAGGAGGGGCCCATGGTGTGAAGAGCTTTTAATTCTAAACAGAAGATGCCACATTTGATGCCATATGTAGTATGAATTCACTGGAGTTTGCTGAATAGGGGATGGCATGGGCAAATTCAAGCCTCAGTAAATTCATTTTGGCAACTAAGTAGAGGATACATTGGATAGGCAAGAGGCTTGAGGCAAGGTAACCAACCAGAAAACTATTGCAATAGGCCAGGCAAGAGCTAATAAAGACCTGAACCAGTGTGGTGGCTGTGGGTGTAAAGTAGCAGGGGTTCATACAAAATATTATGAAGATAAGAATGACAAGATTTAACAATGGATTAGATATATAATGTGAGTGAGAGTGAAGAGTTAAGGGTGATATTGAGCCTAAGTGACTGGGAAGATTGTGGTACCTTTGACAATAATAGGGAAATTCAGAAGGGGAGGATTTGGGGGGAAAAGATGAGATTTGTTTTGGATATGTCGAATTTAAGATATGTGCCTTCAGCACACCAAATTTCGAGATGTCCAAAAGCCAATTAATGGGTTGGTGAAGAGAGAGTGGAGCTCAGGAGAAAATATGGCTATCTATCTATCTATCCACACACATGTGCACACATGTATGTGAAGATTCATCAGAGGACACTATAAAATAGTTAGGAGAGCTAAGACACAGTGTTGTTAAAAAGCTCAGAGAGGAAATAGTATTTTGGAGGAGATGATCAACAGTGTCAGATACTGCAGAATGGTCAGGAAGGATTAGGATTGAGAAAAAACTCAACAAAAACAATTATATGGCTACCCATAGTTTTCTTGAGAGTATTCTAAAAGGTGAGATTTGGAGAATATCCAGGAAGTGGGACTGACTGGCACATGGTTAGGCTTAAAACTCACATGTAGTCAGGGAACCACTGAGTGTAGGAAAATGAACTCACACCATTTTTCTACCTCAATTCCTGATCTGCCACATGGCACTGAACTCTTATAACCTGATATCAGGGCCTTGGATCTTGCCAGTGCTCTTTTTTTTAAAGTTCCTTATTTTGGTCCTATATTATTCAGACAACAATCCACCTCTGGCTATTTTTAATTAGTTAACCTGTTTGATAGTTCCTTGTATTGGCTTCTTGCATTTGACCTCCATCTGTATCTTCAATTCCCTTAATGCCATTATTTATCCCCTATTTTAGTACTCCTTGAAGAGTAGATAATTCAATTATTTCCATGGATTCCAAACCACCATGATCCTTACCAGTACCACAGCAGTGGAGAACCTGTGGCCTCAAGGCCACATGTGACTCCTGAGGACCACATGTGGACTCGAGGCTGCAGGTTCCCCACCCCTGAACTTAGTCTGTGACCTATCCAGGCACTTGACCATATAGTTCAGTTCAAGCGTTGACCTATACTTGATAGTATATGAAGTGACTACATGGAAGCCCAGGCATCTAAACTTCTAATTTTGGAATCACTGGGGTGAGTGGAAGTATTCTATGTAATTTGTTTTAACTTTTGTAGTTTTATTGTTAACAATATGTAATATTACTTTTAGCTTTATTTACATGAGCTAATTTTTTTCTTATAGTTATAGAAGAAAATGATAGAGAAATGAACAAGCTCTGCTTAGTTCAACTCCCTGATGCCCCTGCTGGGATAAACTGATGACTTCTAATCTGAGCACCATGCTGTCAACTCAGGCTCTGGATACTCAACACCTACCCACCTCCCTCAGCCTTCTCTCCTCTCTGATGGGAGGGCTAGAGGGGAGAGCATAAAACTTCTCCTAAAGTTTTCCTTTATAGAGGACAGAAATTGGACTTTCAGCTCATTTTTTCTTTTTAAAAATAATTAATTAATTAATTTGGTTTTAGTAAAATTTTGAGTTCTAAATTTTCTTCCTCTCCCTCTTTTCCTCCTTCTCCAAGATGGCACACAATCTGATATAGGTTCTACATATACATTCATAGTGAACATATTGTTGTTTTTTCTTTAAAGCATTTAGAGCTAGAAGGGATTTTAGAAGCAATGTAGTCCAATTACCCATTCCACAGCTGAGGAAATTGAGGTCCAGAGAGGTCAGTCATATGATCACAGAATCATGGACAGAGCTGGAAAGGCCCCTAGCTGCTATCTAGTCCAACCTCTCATTCCACAGATAAGCCCAGAGAGACTGTAGATCATAGATGTAGAATTGTATAGCACTTTAGTTACTGTCTAGTTTTGCACCTTATTTCAGAGATGAGGAAACTGAGGACCAGAAGAGTCACATAAGTAATAAATTATAGAAATGATATTTGAACAGCCTGGCATAGTAGTCACTCCACTTTTCTCCTGCAATTCTGCTTGATTTCAACTCCATGAAAGAAGAAGCCCACCTCCCCACCAGGTACAGCCTGGTCTCATTTCCTGCCTCTGTCCCCAGCTTTCCAGCTTCCTTTTGTGTGTTGTCTTCCCTTATTAGACTGTACGTTTCTTGAGGGTAGAGACTGTCTTTCTTTTTCTTATTTGTATCCCCAGCACTTAGCACAATACCTGGTGCATAATAGTCACTTAATAAATGTTTATTGAATTGAATATTGTATTGCACAATAGCAAAAACATTGTAAGTTTAGAGCATGATATATAGCTCTCCCAACCCAGATTATTCCAAGAACATTTGTAGATGAAAGTGCAAAGAAGATAATAAATAGACATGAAATGAAACAGATTTGCCAATGTTTCTATAGTGATTTATTTTCTATAGTGATCATTACAATAGTGGAATCTCTATATTTGTATTTCCCCTCCTCAATACCTACTGTATTATAGGATAGAGTGAAAATGTTACTTAATTATATAAAATCAGAAGGAGTGGCTGGGCCTGACCAAATACATACAGAAAAAGTTTTTGCTGAAGAAAACATAGTGTTGAAGGAACTCAAAGATCTATTTTCTAGATATATAAAATAGGAGAAGATTCCAAAAGAACAGAAAAGATGGCTGAAGGCATTATCACCCCCCTAAAAGGTGAAGAGACATTAATAACTACTATTCCACTTTGCTACAAGCCAGTCTCTACAAATCTTTGTTAGAATTGTCTGCATAAATATGTCTTTGATTAAAACGTAAGAAGGTAACAAGTGAGTTTTTTATAAATGATTTTCTGAAGCAAATTATAGTAACACAATGGACTGAGAAGTGCAAATAATGTAAGATTCCATTGTGTCTATTATTTATCCCTTACAAAATGCCCCAATCACTTACTTTGTGGAGCAAAATGTAGTCAAAAAGGCTGCCTTCCAACAGATTGTCTTCCATGATGCCAAAAGAAGATCACAAGAGATTCCTTGATAGATATAACTAAAGAGTTAACTTTGTTCAGTGATCCTTTGAGCATTAACATAGATCTGAGGTATGAAACAAGATAAGTGGAGCATGGTTTGGCAGTGTTGTGAAGAATATCCTAGGAAAAATAGAAATAGGAGAGGATTTCTTACAGATAGTGAGATAACTCATATATTCTTGTTTGGGGATGACATTGATTCTGACTACATGAAGTCTCAGAACACTGAAGAACTTCTTAATGTGGTCTGTGAGCCTACCATCCTACATGGGAAAAAAAACAAAAAAAATGGTTGATGAATGTATGTTTCCTAATTCAATTATGTTCAGTTCGAAAAGCATTTATAATACAGTTATTACATTCAAGGCGCTATATTAGCTTCAGGGGTAAGATAAAATGAAAAGCAATTCTGACTTATACACATTCCTGAAGTCTGTGATACCACCCTCTGAGGGGCAGTAGAATGATCCAGAGGGGTGGTAGTAGTCCTGCGTGCAATTGGGAGACATTGAATAAAAATAAGGAGGTGGTAGAAGCAGAAGAAAAGATAAGAAAACTTTGAAAAATTGTTTTTACATGTTTCATCTGTTGTGTAATAGAGTCATAGTCATTACATTATTTTCCAAAATGCAAGCTATAACTGATCAGTGGTCAAGTCTGCTGACAGGTCTTAACAAGCAAGTGTTGGTAGGAGAGCATGTTGGGAAGTCCAGCATGCATCGGCAGGAATATGTGTATGTAATGACTCGTTTATAATGTGATAGTATATGGTCATATGATGCAAAATTGCATCATCAAAACTTTAATGCAGGAAAAACCCCACAAATTTACAATAAATTATTAAATTTGAGATTTGTCATTTAAAAAATATAAGAAAAGAAAAGGAAAAAAATCATATATTTTTTGAAATGATGCAAATTATAAAAACATTAAAGGGTTAAAGAAAGTAGATTTGCAGAGAGACACTGAGTAATTCTTTTTTGAAAAGGAGGTGATAGGCCAAATAATTTTGGGAACCTCTGGTTATAGATCATATACAGAGGTCATAAGAATTTTATACATCATAAGAAGCTCATACATTGTGTACAGAAATAAATATATACAACTTAATTTAAGGAGGGAGATGGTACTTGCATTGCATCTTGAGGGAAATTAAAGGCTCTAAAATTTAGAGGAGTGAGTATATTTGAGGAAAGGAAGACAGGAGGCATGGAGATGGAGATGAAATAGCATGTTTGGGTAACAAGAAATAGTCCAGTTTGGTTAGAATGTAGAGTACAGGGAGAGAAAGAATTTGAAATGAATCCAGAGCCAGACTGTAAAAGGCTGGAATGTCAAGCTGAGGAACTCATATTTTACATTAAAGACAATAGAGAATCACTAAAGAATCTTAGCCAGAGGAGTAATGTGGTCAGACTTGTGCATTAGGAACATTATTTAGGCAGCTCTTTGGAAGATAGATTGAAGAGGAAAGAGACTAGAAGCATGAAAACCAATTAGGGAGCCATCATAATACCAGAGAAGCGGTAAAATAAAGGTCTAAAATAGGGTAATATTGTTAGTGGAAAGAAGGGGACAGATGTAAGAGATATTGGAGAAATAGAATTGACAAGACTTGAAAGCTGATTGTATATGTAAGATGAGGGCAATGAAGAGTTGGAGATGACTCTGAGGCAGGATTACAGTAGAGCTGGGTAACAGAAAGGATGATGGTTCTTAGAGAAACAGATGAAACGAGATGATAATTGTACAACGCTTAACAGTACCTGATTGGCACATAGTTAGGACTATGTAAGTGTTAGTCACTATTAGCTATTAAAGAGACACATTTGTTGGGATGGGTTCAGAAGGGAAGATAATGAGTTCTGTTTTAGACATGTTGAGTTTGAGATGCCTACAGGATATCCAGATGGAAATTTCTACCAAATAGCTGGTGGTATGAGCCTAGAACTCAGGAGAGAGAGGAAGGCTGAACATGTAAAATTTGAGGAACTCATAAAAATGAACGAATTAAAGAATGAGGGTACATATAGAGATAAACATCTAGGTCTAGGACAAAGTCTTTTGGGACATCCACAGTAAAGGAATTAGAAATAAATGATAATCCAGTAAATGAATCTGAGGACCAGTCAGACAGATAGTAGGAGAACCAAGAGAGATCAATATTACAAAAGCTAGGAAGAACAGAATATCCAGAGGGAGTAGATGGGCAACATTCTTAAAAACTGCAGAGAGGTCAGGAAGGCCTGAGAAAAGGCCATCATGTTTAGCACTTAAGACATCGATAGTACCTGGAGTATTTGAGTTGGAAACTAAATTATAAAGAGCTAAGAAGTGAGAGGTTGGAAGGTGGGAAAATGAAGACAGCTGTAGACACCTTGTCTTAATTGTTTATAATAGACGGTTAAAGAGGTGGCCCATAGAATTGTTCTCTCAGCACACACATCTTGGAGAGGCAGTGTGGTGGAGGCAAAAACCACCAATTCTAGTGTCAGAGTACTCAAGTTGGAATCCTGCCTCTGACACTACCTTTGTGACCACAGGGAGGTCACTTTGCCTCAGTTTCCTCATCCAAAAAATAAAGAGGCTAGACTGGAAAGTCTCCAAGTGTTCTTTCAGTTCTAAACATAAGATCCTGTCCTTTGGCCATCATACTAGGCTTCCAAATTCAATATAAAGAGAATGGGCTGGATCACATTTCAGAGGCTGGGTAGTACTTTCAACGGTCTCAAGCTGTTCCCTGCTGCAAAATGCCATCATTTTATATCACTATGCTTCTGGAGATACTTTTGTTTCTGAATCATAGAATGTCATGATCCTGAGATTCTTCTGAAAGAATAAGAATTTCAGGGAGTCCAATCAATCAATTGACACGTACTTATTGAGCACCTACTGTGTACCAGGCACTATGAGAAGCACTTGGGATGGATTTGCTATTGTTTTTCAGTTGTTTCAACTGTGTCCAACTCTTTGTGACACCACTTGAGGTTTTCATGGCAAAGATACTGGAGTGGTTTGCCATTTCCTTCTCCAGCTCATTTAACATATGAGGAAACTGAGGCAAACAGGGTGAAGTGACTTGCCCGGGGTCACACAGCTAGGAAGTGTCTGAAGTCAGATTTGAATATAGGAATATATATATATATTATGAATATATATATTTTGAATATAGTCTTCTTGACTCCAGGGCCAGCACTGTATCCACTGTGCCGCCTAGCTGCCTACACTGAGCACACATAGGTAAAATTGAATACATACAAATACATACAATACATACAAAATTTCAATGGTCTTTGCCCTCTAGAAGCTTATATTCTAATGGGAGACAGCATGAACATCAAAAAGGTAGTTTAAGGAGGGATGACACTAGTTTCTGTAGGGATCAGGAAGGGCTTTGTATAGAAGTTTGAGCCAACTTTTGAAGGAAACCAGAGATTTCAAAACGTGGAGGTGAAGAAGAATATTCAGACACTGACATTTTGACAAATGGTGACATTTTGAGTTTTTACCTCACACTGGTCAGATTGGAGAGGCTGAAAAATAAAAGAAAATAAGAAAAAAAATTGTAATGGCAAAAAACACAAAAAAACTCCTTGAAACTAAGGAAATGGTCATAAATTGAGGAATGGCTGAATAATTCATGGTATATGAATATGATAGAATACTATTGTGCTCTGAGAAATGAAGAAATAAATGAGTTCAAAGAGATGTGGGAAAGATTTGTATGAACTGATACAGAGTGAAATGAGTAGAATCAGAATAAACAATTTTATGAAAATGAACAATTTTGAAGACATACAAATTGTCACAGTTTGGACAATGCATATTCTCACTCACTTTGGGATTTCTATTGTTTATTTCTGTGTGGCTTTAGCATAAATTGTTAGGCTAACTTCTTTCCTCTTATTTAGATTTCATTGAGGAATGTCTTTCTTTTTTGTTACCTTTACATTAAATAATTCCATTTCTCCCAATTCCTGATTTGCACATCTTTTTTTAAAGTTTTTTTCCCCTTTTGTTCTTTAGTTGTCTGTACTGAATTGGACAAAGTGCTCTGAAATTTCCCCGACCTCTGTTGAGTTAATTGTCCACTAGAAATGTACTACATACAATGCTCAAGATAATGGACAAAGGAAAATTAATAGAGGAACAATCAAATATGAAAGAGCTAAGATGACACAGTAAAGGAATAATCAGTTAGATCAAGGTTGGAGTCAAGGTACCACAAGGTAAAACTTTCAAGTAGAAGTTTCCGGAATCCTTTTCCTGCAATCCAGAGTTATCATGTGCCCTGTTTCCTCAGGATTTTGGTTGAGTGTCAGGAGATACCTTATCATTCATTGTCTCATGATGGTTTAGTGCTATCCCTCTCAGATAAAAAGTTGTATTTTAATGACTACCCAAAGGAATAACTAAAATGACCACGAAATGAGAGAAATAGCATGGGGATGTGTTGGCTCAACTGGAATGGGGAGTGTACATATGGAGACATGAGGCTGTTTAGGCCCTTAAGATGTAGTTAGGTGCAGAGGAAGTATGGGGAAAAGATAGACAAAGGGTGACCCACTAATCGAAGGCCTTGAGGACTGACCTAAAGGTCTTTTAGAGGGTCAAGGAATTGTCATAGTGGAAAGAGTTTTGTAGATAAAATAGATTATTTCAATTCTACAAGCATTTATCAAGAGACTACTATGAGCAAGGTACTATACTGACCCTGAACCTATGAAGACAAAAAAACTCACAGCTCATATCATAGCTAACGTTAATATAATTAATTAATTAATTAATCGAATGCTTAAAGGTTTGCAAAGTGCTTTACACATCCTTTGAATCCCACAACAACCCCGGGAGGTTGGTGCTATAATTATCCCCATTTTACACATGAGGAAACCAAGGCAAGCTGAACTCAAATGATCTGCTTAGTGTCATCCAGCCAATAAAGATGTGAGGAGGGTTTTGACCTTAGATCTCCCTGTCTCCAAATAAAACAGTACTGCATCCACCATGCTCCCTAGCTGTTCTCCAAGCTTTTACTTTCTATTAGAGTTTACATTTTTCTGACATAATGAGCCCATGTACCCTTTGACCTAGATCTTGGATCCTAGATTTTTAATTGGGGGGGGGGGGACTTAGAGATCATCTTAGCCCAACCTTCTCATTTTACAGATGAGGAAACTAAGGCCTAGAGATTTTAAGTGAATTGTCCAAAGTTTAACGCTAGGTCTTCTGATTTCCTCATGTTCAGTAATCTTAGCTGCTTCTTTTTTTTTTTGTTTACTAATCCCTTACCATTGTGTTCTTGGCTTGAGTAGTAGGTATGGAGAAGGCTATTGACTTATCTTCCAATGATCTGGAGATTTTGTAACATTCCCACCTTGGTGGAAACTGGCTACAGAATATCTCTTGCGGTTGTTGTTTTTTTACTAATTGTTCAAAGGATGAGACCTGAAAGGATCCTTAGAGATTATAAAATCCATGACCTTTAATTTTAAAGATGAGGAAGAAGCAAAGATTCAGTAAGGTTAAGTAACCTCCCCAGCTTTATACACAATAATTAGTAGCAGAGCTGGGATTTGAACCTCTGTCCTTGCATTCCGAAAATACTTTCTTTTATGCTGAGACAGCAAGGTATGGTGAAAAAGCTCTGGACTTGAGGTTTGCAAAGATTTCAGCTGGAATTCTATCTATCCCTAACCCTGGCTATGGAACAACTAAAAAGTCACTCGTAATCTCTCTTCCTCAGTTTCCTCAGCTGTGAAATGGGAATGATAGTACCTGAGTCCCTATTGGGGGGAGCAAAATTGACAATGTCTATAAAACACTTTGCAATCTTTAAAATTCCATATAAATGCTAGCTAATATTATTATTCTTTTTACAATATCTGTGTGCTTTGAGAGTTAGTTGAGAAAGAAAAGAAAATGGACCAGAGATAAGAAAAGTTTTTCTTATGCTATCCACACTCAGAAAAAGAACTATGGAGTCTGAATGCAGATCGAAGCAGACTATTTGCTCTTTTTTGTTAGTTTGTTTCTTCTTTCTCAAGGTTCCTCCTGTTGGCTCTAATTCTTCTTTACAATGTGACTAATGTGAAAATATGTTTAATATGAGTGTATGTGTAGAGCCTATATCAGATTGCATGCTGTGTTGGGGAAGTAGAAAGGGAGTGAAAGGGAAAAAATTAGAACTTAAAATCTTATGGAAGGGAATGTTGAAAATTAAAAATAAATTTAAAAAAAGAAAAGTTTTTTATACTCTGAATAATGTACACACATATACATATATTTGTGTGCATGAATATAAATAAAGACAGTATTTCTAACTTCTTTAAATGGGATATGAAGACATAAATATTAAAATTAGGAACTAGGAGAAATGACTTTTGAGTTCATCTAGTGCAGTCCTCTCATTTTATAGATGAATAAACTAAGACCAAGAGCCTTGTCCAGGGTCTCCTAGCTTGTAAATAGCAGACATGAGATTCAAATCTAAATCTTCTCACTCTGAATGAAGTACCCTTTCCCCTGTACCATTCTGTTTCCATGTGTGCTACATGTGCAGCTATCTAAATTTAGGTAAATTATACATTTTTAAAGAAATGACAGATAAGTAATGAGATTGTGCTGGTCATTTAAAAAGATTGCCTCCCACACAGTGGGCAGAATGAGATTCCAGAAAGCCAGGGAGAAATGGTCACAATACCTTTCTATGGCATAAGATCAAAGAATGTATCTTCCCACACCTTTCTCTGCCCTTTCCTTCCTCTTCTTCTGGAAAATTGAACTACCATTTAGGTAGAGCACAAGTAAGTAGAAGTTTTAATTTAATTTCACCTCTACCAAGAAATTTAACAAACTATTGACACCATGCCCACAGAAACTAATGCCTTTCCAGCTACCTCTTCTCTTCTTCCTCTCCTTTGTCTTCTCCCCATTCCCACTTCATCTCTCTCTTCTTTCCCTGCCTTCTTCATTCATTCATTCAGCACATATTTATTACATGCCTATTAAAACATACTTTTTTTTGAATTCGTGGAAAGGAGGATGGTAGGGAGTAATCTAGGTTTGGTAATGGGGGTCAGGAGTGGACAAAAGGAAAATCAGACTGAATGATTTTATTTACCTCTTCAAACTCTGAAGTATCCAATATTAAAAATACATCCTGGCATTCAATTCTCGAGGCAAAAGAAATGAAAGTGAAGTTCTATGGTAATATGGTCTGAGCCACTCTCAACTGTGAGTCTCTGAAAGTTATACAGCGTTTCAAGGCATATTTTGGGTCAGTGTCTACTAAAACAACAGCCTGGAAATCCCAGTCTGATGCTTCTATCAAACCAAATTAGAAGTTAGAAACTCAACTCAAAGGAAAGGCATTTTTTTAATTAATCAGAATTGCAAAGAGATAACAAGGAAATGCTCACCCCTCAAGAGATATATTATCTCTTGATAGGCTCATTATGTCAGAAAAATGTAAACTCTAATAGAAAGTACAGGTGGGAAAGAGAACAGGGATAGCCCCAAAAGCTCAGTCATCTAGGGTTGTGTCTGAAGAGAAACATGTATATATCTCCAAATCTACCACTGGCAGTTTCCTTGAAAAGTTTTCAGTGTCATCTGCTAGTTGACTTTGTTGTGCTGCTATCTACTGGTTCTCCATTGAACTAGCACTGACACCTCGTGGTTCATCACTGAATTGCAGGTACTATGCAGCTTCTTCCCCACAGAGTAGTGCAGATTCATCTTTTGTAAGATAGTCTAGAGCCCCAGAGCTATTTCAACTCTTTTGTGAATCAGATCAACAGCTCTACCCAGCCAGGAGCAAAAATCTCTCAGGTAAAATCTGTATTTTTAACTCCCTTTGCTTCCTACTATAGAAAATGCCTTCAGCATTAACTGATATTTATTTTGGAATGAGTAAATTCCTTTCAACTGCTACCAGGGGTCTGACCACTAGTCTATATCCATGAAAATTACCCTGGAGCTTCTCTTAGCCACTGAAGGTGGAGTGGAGAGAGGCTAGGGATCTTTGTGCAGCTGTGTGGTGATAATGTGATTGAAGATCTTTCCCACCCTTTCAATAGGCCTCAGGTGTGATGCTAATCAGTGATTAAAGATTTTTTCCATACCCTTTTGCCTCTAGGGCATGAAGCCCTCTGGCCCTAAAAAGAGGATATACATCCAGAAGGTAGCCATTGAGAACTAACAATTCAGAAGTCAGAAGAGAAGCCAGAATTCAGAATTCAGCCCAAGGAGAAGGAATAAAAACTCTTAAGACCACAGAGCTGCAGAAGAGAGCGCTGAGTGGAGAGTGGAAACCTGGGAACTTCAGAGACCAGAGAACTGAGGGGGGAGAGGACACAGGCAAGCATACAATTAGGATCCATGAATGATTGGTTACAAGAAGGTCCTAGCAGGGGGGAAGGTTACAGGATGACTGGCTTTTTGTTGTAATACTGTGTTTTAATCTCTTTGTTGCTTCATTGAGGTGGGCTTACTGGTTTTGGAATACAATTACTGCTATATTGAATTGGAATTACTGGTTCTGGGATTTGATCCTCTGGTGCCTAAATAAATGTTATACTTCCTCTGCCTTCTACCTAGAGAGTTTTTTATACTTTGTGATTCTAAACCATACAGGCATGTTCATGGTCATCCTCAAGGTCATGAATCTTGCCTTACTGATACAAGCTGCATTCAAATCATTCCTTTCACTCAGGTAGGAAAGGCACAAGAGATTGTAGTGTGCCAAATTAGGATTCTCAAAGCCATACTATCCACTCTTATTGTGTTCTTACTTAGGCAAGTTTTGGATTGTGTGTGTACTGAGGGAACAAGGTTAATATTTCCAGTCGCCATTTAGAAATTCACAGAATAACATATGGTTTTAAATAACATGAGACTGTCCACTTCTTTTCTATCCTTTTTACCTCTTCCCCTTCACCAGGTTTTCCCTCATCACTCTTCCCTGGCCCTGTGAAGGTGTCCCACCCTCATTCTTCCTTTCAACTACAAGGTTCTTTTTTTTGGAATACGTAGTTTATGCTCTTTTCTCTGTTTCCTCACTCCTTCCTTCAGCCTTGGGTAATTTAGCTTCTTTTGCCAGCTCTCTGCTGGTTCTCTCATAGGTCACTCACGACCATATCCAATGACGTTTTCCCAATATTCGAACCTCTCTACGATAATTGTTGCTGTTGAACGTTTCCTCCTTCTGAACATTCTCTCCATCTTTAGCTTCTGAGAAGTCATATTCCCCTAGTTGTTCTGCTTTTGTTTTTGCTGTTGTTATTCACTTGTTTTAGCCTTGTCTGACTCTGACCCATCTCAGCATCGCCTTCTCCATCTCCTTTGCTAATTTCTTTTTCTTTTTCCAATCTTGGACTTCTTTTTTTTTCCTCTTTATATTCTCTTTTTTGGAAATCTCTCTCATTGTCCCTACTTGAAATTTCACCTCTATGCATTTGATTTTCAAATCAATTTTTCTATCCCTGAGTTTTCTTCTGACTTATTGCCTACAGGACACAATCACACATTTTACTGATATCTCAAATTCAATGCGGGACTCAGTTTTCTCATCTGTAAAATTCAGGATTTGGACTAGATGAACTTTAAGTTCTCTCCCATCTTCACCTCAGGCTACTTGTTGAATACTTAGCCACGTTTCAAATGCCACATCCTTCATGGCACCTTCCATGGTCTCCCCTATAACGATGCATCGCCACTCCTATTTTTCACAATACCATGTTTGTTACCTCTCTTGTCATGGTCTTTTTTGTATTACAATTACTTGTGTCTGTATCTTATCCTCCAGTTGGGCCATATGTTCCATGAGGCAGGGGTCATAGCTAATCCAAATTTTGTATCTTACTGGGACTTATTCCATGCTCCACAATATATTTGATTAATAAATTTCTTGAATGAATAACATGAATTGAAAGAACAGTTCTAGCCAGTTGGTAGAATTTCATGTTAAGAAGAGTTTTCATGCACATGTTAATACTTCTTTACAACCATGGTGGTCAAAACCAACTGTGGAAGAGCTTGGAGGACACTATGGTTTGCCTAAATTCCAAATCCTCTTGTTCTTCCTGCTAAGCAAACAGACAAACTTTGCCTCTAAGCAAAGGGTGGCAAATGGAAGGAAGTTATTATAAATTAAAATTTCATGCACACAAAACTTATATTATATATCACAAGCTTAACACACCTAGGATCTTTTTAGGTGGGCAATAATATAAATATTATGGGCAGCTATGTGGCACAGGGATAGAATGCTATGCCTAGAGTCAGAAAGACTCATCTTTCTGAGTTCAAATCTGGCCTCAGATTTCACACTGACTGTGTGACCCTAAGCAAGTCACTTAACTCTGTTTGCCTCAGTTTCCTCATCTATAAAATGAGCTGAAGAAGAAAATGACAAACCACTCCAGTATTTTTGCCAAGAAAACTCAAAAATGGGGTCACAAAGAGTTAGATATGACTGAAATGACAGAACAACAACCACAACAACAATGGAAGTATTACCCACCCATGAAGTGGGGAATTCATGTTGTCATTCAGATAATTCAAGATAAAAACACCGATACTTCAATTATCCTGAAACAACACAAGAAAAAACCAGCTCTGAATTCTCTCACTAAAATCACTTCTGTTCTACATTTCACTTTGCTAGTATCATCCCAACTGTAAAGGAGCTGATCTTTTCTGCAGCAGCAAAGCCATTTACAATTTTTATGGAAATCGTGCTATAAAAAAATAAATTTTCAGCAGGGCAAGGCCGCCTGTTTAATAGGGCTCTCAAAACATGCACACGCGTGCACACGGATGCCTTGCTGTGGGAAAGAACTCTTATTTTATCTATAGCCTCGCACTGTTTCCTTCACCTCACGTCAGGATTCTGCATAATATAACCATAGATCATGTTTATGATCAGCTAATTTTGCCTCTGCTCTGTGGCCTCCCCCTCCCCTCTTCCCTTCCCCCTTTCTCCCTGTCTCTCTCTGCTGTTCAATGCTTCCTAAAGCAGGGCTGAAGACTATCTGAAGTGCTGGGGCGGTACCTTGGGTAAGTTGGCGCTCTGCTATGAGCTCACAATACCCACCATGTGAGCCCTGTTCAGTAATCTGCTTGTAAAAGCTGCTCCTCTCTTACTTCCCCATCCTCATTCCAGGAGCCTATTAAATTAATGAGATAGAAGGCAGTGCTACAGCAGTCAACATGTTATTGGTGTATAGTGCTGGTGCTATTACAATGTGCCTGTTTTTTCTCCTGAGACATTTAATTTCCGCTTCTCAAATGAGCTGCAAAGCCGTGGAGCCTCGAAGTGTTCTTTCTAGACACTCTGTGATGCAGATAATGAGGGTACTGATAGGTGCCTAGGAGACTGTGATGGCTCTAAGCACAGCTATGGTCTGATAATGCTTTATGCCAACAGTGTCACAGCGGAACCACTATCATCCCTCAAGGAATGGTTCATCTTTATATGTAATACAGCAGCTGTCACCTAAATGGCTAATGGGAAGCAGAGTAGAACCTTAGTGCTAGTAATCTTTGTCACTTAATAATTTTAAAGGTATCCGACTTCAGCAGCTCCTGCAAGTCCTAATAAGAGTGCACTTGCCGGGTTTATGCTGTTGGTGGCGAATTAAATGTAAATTGAGAAATCCATGATGCTGCTCTGTGCAAATCTAATTTAGTATAATTTGAATAGCCAAGTAATTAAAATGTATTATAGGTAGAAGATGCTGAGATGGTGGAGTGCCTGCATTTAAGAGGAAGATTTATTGGACTCACTGCATCCACAGTGAACCTTCTACAACCACATTAGCTAACATCTGTTGGAAAATGCCGAGATGCAGGGCAGGGGACATGCACACAGAATATATACTTGCATGTGTTGGAACAACAGACCAGAGACCTGGGGCGGGGCAGGGGGGAGGGAAGACGGGGGGGGGGGGGGGGGGGGGGGGGGGGGGGGGGGGGGGGGGGGGGGGGGGGGGAGGAATGTGCTTGCAGGTTAAGCTAATTAGTAACATGGCTTGTGCGTCCATGTGTGCACACATGCGAATATTTAAATGATAGGTGGGTGTGCACCATGTGTATCTGTGTGTGTATACACACAGATACACATTCTTCCTAATTAATGTCTGTCCCCTGCAGTGCTAGAATTGCAGTTTGATTGGATTTGGGGAGCTAGGTAATAATAATAGGACAGTTGATACAAACAATGTCTGTGTTGACACGGCACCATTAGTGTTTCCTGGCAGATTATTTTGTTTGCTTTGCCTAAGTGCCCAAGATTATAGGTGGTGATTTAGTAGGCTAGGGGCACAGGATTCTGAAGAGAAGCCAACCTAATTTCAATCACACCTTCAACCAGACTGTTAATCTTTGGGGAGTCAACGCACCTGTGCTGGCAGAAGTTAAGAGGAAAGATATTCTGAAATGCACAAGTCCAGCAATTGTCCAGGGAAAGGGGTAGAGATATATTTGGGCCATAATTCTCTTTGGGGATAAATCATGGGATGTCTCTGAAAATCTGGAAAATATGGCTGGAGTTGAATGAAAGATAAATAGCTCCCACACAAACATGGAGCATGTTCTGAAGAAATATTGGTCCGGAGGCAGCAGAAGAAAGACAAGAGGGCTTTCTACCACACCAGTAGGAATCATACATTACTCACAATAGCAGTTCACAACCCACTGCTCTTTAATTGTGTCATTGGGATGTTTGGGAATAACTTGGCAAACATAAGTCCCTTGATAGAAAGGATATCTAGGTGACATGTGTATCTTCGAAGCAGGGGGCAAAGACAGTAGGGGTCCTGCAGACATCCTATATGCACGCCCACCAGTCAATACAACTCTGTTTTTCAAATCACTAGACTATCCCAGTCCTCAGGCTCTTAATCAAACATGGAACAAAGATGAATGTTAATTTCCTGACATGCTCAATTCTCCCCACGCCCTAGCCAAAGATAGGCCTTGTCCTTAGTGACTCCACAAGAGAATCTTTTCCTATTGCTCTAAACGCTCAGTGCAGTAACCCCAGAGCCCCCTTATTTGCAGAGTGTCTCAGAGGATGCATCATTGATCACTGAGTGTTGTGAATGAAAAATGTAGGTGTTAAATAAGGTTTTTGTAAAAGCACCCTCTGGTTTGCAGCACATGAGCCAAGAACAGGTATTGACACAAGAAGCTGGAAACATTCACAGCACCTGCAGTCTATCTCCTCAGTTGTGTCCCCAAAGAAAACAGAAAGATGATTAGGAAATAGAATGAGAAGAGTCTATTCTCCTCTCCCCTCTCAAGATACTAGCAACACAACAATCACAGTGCATGAAAATCATTAACATTTAATTTGGTGTCCATTGGAAAATCATTAATCATGAGGCAGTGTTTTAGTATCCTTGTGGACATAATTCATGAACTCCATGCGAATCCACTGAAATTTAACATTAGTTAATGTCCGCTTAGGATAAAATGTCACCTCATGTTTTAGGTTGGCACTTCAGTGTTCTTCCTAAGGGTGGCAAGTGATAGACTTCTGGTCTAAAAGACACCAACACCCTGCCCAACGCTACCCCACCCCCCAAAATTTTCTGGGGTGATACTTTCAAAGTCAATATTGTCAACAACAAAAAAATAAAGGCAACACTTCATTGAATATTAGACTCCTACCTTCCTTATCTGTCCTGTCTCCCCTTCCTTCTTTCCCTTTTATTCAGACCAAAGACTCTACTTCAAAAATAGTTCTGGGCTAATAACATCACATCTGTTGCCATAATACAGTGAACACTGGTAAGAAATGACTATATGCAATTCAATAAAGTATATTTAGCATATTTTCATTGCACCAACTATCAGCTGATCCACCTCTTATTAGTATAAATGACATAGATTAGTGTCAGGCATTTTCAACAGTGAAGAAATTACAGGAGTCTGCATGGCTCATTAGGCTCTGGTTGCATGTTAAAAGGGGGCCAGGCCTTATTAATAATAAAAGGGAAAGATAAAACTATACTTGTGATCTAAGAAAAGAAAGAGAGATTGGTGTAGTTCCCTTAAAACATTCATCCCTTGAGAGAGAGAAAAGTTTCACATTTATATTTCCACTTTTACTCTAAATTTCTTAGCCACTTGGGAAGGTGGCATATTGTTTCTTCAACACTCTGTTTAGGAAGAAACCTTAAGAATTACTTAGTTTCAACAAAAGTTCAGATGTGAGAGATATCTGAACTTTCAAAGGTAGTCATTTTTGTTATAAAATTTTGCTTCTAAATAGCTTTTCTGAGCCTCAATTCAGATTTTGAATAATTTGAATGACTTAAAGTACCCTTCCCCTCATTCTACAATCAGTAAATGAAAGAGAACTGACCCATCTTTGTTGATAGAAGTACCTTGATGGCAGGGAGAGTTTCATTTTTTGAAACATGGTGCTTGGCACCTTGTTGCTGTTTGTTAAAGCCTGTCCAACTCTTCCTAGGCAGAAGTTAGCATGTCAGGCTTATGTTCATGGCTTCCATGACACTCTCTATCTGTCTCATGCTCTGCTATCTCCTCCTTTTGCCAATATTTCCCAGCATCAGAGTCTTTTCCGTTGAGTCCTGATTCCTGATTATGTAAAGTATTTAAGCTTCAGTTTTAGTATTTGTCCTTCCAACAGATAGTCAATAGCCCTGGCACCTAGGAGATGCTTAATAAATTCTTGTTAATTCATCTGAATGACTAGGAAGAGATTCTACCATTCTTTATCTTCCTAGCTTTCATACTTCACATATCCATAACCGACTCATCGTTAATACTATAATTCAATCTTGCTCCAGAAATAAGGGTAAAGAAAGTGGTGTTAAATATTACCTATAAGCTAATGGCATTTAGGGCACTTAGGAGACCTGAAAAATGCTCTCTGAAGAAGAGTGTGGTGAATTTTGTTTTTAAAAAATATTTTCATGTAACTAGCATTTTTGTTGATGCACTGATGTTAATCAATAAAAAAAACAATAGCCTATAAGCAAAGGAAGAGAAGTTAAGTGCATAAATAGGACATAGTAAAGAAAAAATAAATAAATAACAACCTAAGCAGATGCTGAAATCAAAAAGCAAAAAACAGAAAGCCAAAGAAAATTGTCAAGACTCAAGGTATTTGGTCACATACAATAGTAAAGGAAAAACAAAAATAAGACATTTGACATTGCTTCTTTTCAATTTTTTTAATGGAGCATTTTAAAAAGTGGCAATTCTGTATTTTGAAGAAACAACAGAATATACATAAATGATCTGAGTTTTTATGTGATAATTAAGATTTCTCATATTTTTCACTTAGTAAAATCTTTCAGCTAAGAGCCATTCAACATGACTATTAAAACAAGTAGGAATAGAAAGAGAAGCTTTACATTAAAGGGAAACAAGTGCTATAAAGAAATGGAATCTATTGTTGAGAAATCATCAGCAACTCATTCTCAGTCCTGGACTGCGTTCCTTCCACTCTGCATGACTTATAATATTTATCTGAAAGCTTAAAAATTGCATTTCTCTCACGTCTCTCTGCCCCCACCCCCACGTTGATTTCCCCCACTGTGTTCCTAATCAAAAGGAAATTAACATAACTGTTGTGGATTACTTTCTTACTTGTAAACCTGTGTTATCAGTAGCATCACTCTGGTTGCAGAATACTGTATCATTTGGTAGATAAAGACAGTATAAATGTAAGGGAGTCTTCACAGAAATCAGCCCCAAGTTTCTATGTGTTTATGTATGTGTGTGCTATTGAGGGAATTGGACTGTTTCCCAATGCTGAGCAAAGCAGCAAAATGAGTCTATTTTCTGGATATTTATTATCAAAGACTTTTTTTCTCTCTCTCTCTCTCTCTCTCTCTCTCTCTCTCTCTCTCTCTCTCTCTCTCTCTCTCTCTCTCTCTCCTTCCCTCTCTGTCTCCTCATTGTTTCTGTCTTTCTGGCTGTGTCTCTCTCTGTTTCTATTTCTTTCTCTCTGTGTTGCTCACTTTTGCTCAAAATATCCAGAAAATTGAGGCAAAGTGATCTGTTTAATTGTGGTTTTTTTTTTAATTGTCTTTCTGTGAAATAGTTTCTCTTCTCTACTTTATTGAATGTGTAAACAATTATTAGTTTGAGGGAGAACATATCATATGCTGCAGTGTCTTTATAATCATAATAGTTCTCATTTATATAGTATTTAAAAGTTTACAAAGAACTTCTCAACAGTCATGTGAGTACAGATATATCATTTTACAGATGAAGAAATTGAGGTTGAACGAGGTTAAGGATCTCACCACAAAACTAGTAAATGGCAGTGTCATAATTCTACCCAAGTCTTCTGAATATTAGCTTGCATTATTTCCCCTGAACAAGACTATTGGACTCATTAAAAGCATTTCCCCCGCAGTAAAATAGTGAGTGTATACATATACCGTTTTATTTTTGTTTTTTGCTGTTTGTACCCCCCAAGATCTGTGATTTTATTGGTGGGGATCCAGATAGGAACCTCTTACTTATAGTCTTAGAGAATTTTAAAAAACAGTATAGATTTTCAAAAAAATCAAAGAGAACAGATTTTGCACACTGTAGGCAATTAAGCTTGACTTTGATGCCTGAGAAAATTCTAGAATGGATCATTAAAGATACGATTAGCGAACATCTAGAAAGGGAAGTGGTGATTACAAAGAGTCTGCATGGCTTTGTCTAGAATAAGTCATGCCAGGATAACTTCATTTCCTTTTTTTGACAGGATTACTAAATTAGTAGATAAATGGAGTGCTGGGGATGCAGTTTATCCAGACTTTAGTGAAGCTTTTGATAAAGTTATCTCAGATACTTCTTGTGGAGAAGATTGAGAGATGTGGACTAGAGGATAATATAATTAGATGGATTCAACACTGAATGGTTAAGATTCAATGAGTAGTTGTTAATGGTTCAATGTCAACCTGGCAGGAAGTCACCCAGAAATCTGTGCTGAGATCAGGACTGTTTAATATTTTAATCAGTGACTTGAATAAAGGTATCAGTAGGATACTCATAAAATTTGTCAATAACTGAAAGCTAGGAGGAATAGTTAAAACACTGGATAATAGAATCAAGATCCAAAAGGATGTCAACAGCCTCAAGCACTGAGCTACATCTAATAAGAATTTCAACAGAGACAAATGTAAAAGTCTTCTATTTGGGTACAAAAAATAAAATTAAAACTATGAGATCGGTTAAATATGGTTATATAGTAATTATTCTGAAAAAGATATGGAGATTTTAGTGGACTGCTAACTCGCTATGAGTCAATAGCATTACTTATGGGATAGTAAAAAAGGCAATGTGACTTTGGGCTTTAGTAAGAAAAGACAAAGGAAGCACTGCTTCTAGGAACAGGGAGGGAAATGATAGTCCTTTTGTGCCATGCCCTAGTCAGACCAATCATAGATACCATTGTTTGAGAAAGATGTCAATAAGATGGAGAGTATCTAGGAAGATGCAACCATAATGGTAAAGGGACTTACTGAAGAAACTGGG
This sequence comes from Phalanger gymnotis, assembly GCA_028646595.1. Classification (NCBI taxonomy): domain Eukaryota; kingdom Metazoa; phylum Chordata; class Mammalia; order Diprotodontia; family Phalangeridae; genus Phalanger; species Phalanger gymnotis. The sequence continues at coordinate 167,377,089 of CM053622.1, read as the reverse complement.
CACGTTTATCCTTGAGAAGGGAGGTGGGGAAGGATTCACATGATAACTTTTTCTTAAGTATTTGAAGGGCTATCATGTGGAACAGGGATTATACTTTTTCTGTTAATCCCCAGAGGGCAGAACCAGGAGCAATGGGTGGAAGACAGAAATAGGCAGATCTATGTATGATATCAAGAAAAAACTTTCTAACAATTAGAGCTGCCCTAAAGTGGAATGAGCTACCTCCAGAGGTGGAATATTCCTCTTTTTGGAGACTCCAAGCACAGACTAGATAACCACTTGCCAGGAGTGTTAAACTCATGATTCTTTCCATGCATGGATTAGATGAGATAATAGAAGAAGTTCCTTCCAACTCTCACATTCTCTGATTCTAAGATAATTATCTGGGGCACTGAGACATTGAATGACTTGGGTAGATCACACCAATTTTGCATGTATTAGAGGCAAAATTTGAACTAAGGTCTTCCTGACTTCAAGAGCAGTTCCCTATCCTTTCCACCAGAAAGGCTGCCTCATACACATACAGACAGACTTTTTATACATCTAAAACATATAGATTTGAAGCATTGAAAAGTTATTTCTATACTTCCGTTCCACCGATTTTTGGGAGAAGGGGCTCAAACTTTCAGCAAGAACTTTTTGAATGTATTCATTTAAATGTTGATCAGATTCCTCCAAGCTACTTCTCTTGAGATGCCAAGAGAATGATTCCTATTCGTGTGTCTTCCTTATTGCAACGGGTTTCTCACACAATCTCCAAGGACTCTCCATATCTCTCAATACAATTCTTTCTTTTTTTTTCCTTTTCAAGACCTGAGAGTGTTGGGTGGTAGACACCTTATGGTCTTCCATTTTATGGCATGATGATAAACTGGAATCATGCTCATAAATTCCTGAAAATCATACACCTCCAAAATTCGCTTCCTGTGGGATCTTGAGTATTACTTGAAGTTTCTAAAATAGCTCTATGTACATTAAAAATATTTCTCTTATTGTTATATTGCAGGCACGTTTACTATTAGCTGCTTAGCTTCATTATGTATCATAGTCTGAATCTACAAATCAAGTATAATTAGACTTAGTGAACTGATTGGATTTCTAATTAAGCTACATTGGAAACAATGCACAATCAGTAAATATTCTGACTAGGTACATTTTAAAGAGCAACTCTTGGGCTTTTTGCTGATGACTAGACACCAGTGTCATTAAATTTGTTGGTGGCAAGCAAATTTTAAAGCTAAAATAGAGGCAATTAGTAAAGATCTTGAAATATTTAATCACGTTTGTCCAATTAGTGTGCAATTAGGCAGTGGTGTGGTGTGGGACAAGCATTCTGTTTCAGTGCATGGTAGAGAAGGATCCCTTTGAAATTTTGCTGTTTAGTTTATTGATATATAAAAAGGAAGTTATGGTTGTAATTTCCAATTTAAAAAAAATACTGTGCAGATGGTCTGACTATATATTTAACAATGTTAAACAAATCCAAACAAGGGAAGCATGTTACCTGAAATTACACAGCTGTGATCTGTGAATAAGCTCTGGATCATGGTAGATTACAGCTGTGCTTATCTTGATCATTGAAACTGCCAGGCATTTTATATTGAAGAAATCAGGAGCTTGATAAGCTGGTCCAACAGGTCTTGAAACGACTAGAAATTTCTTGCTTGACCAAATTCACTCTTCCTGGTTCTTGCCTCAGCTCCTCTGCATTCCAGTGGCATAAATTATATGCAGAGAGAGCAGTGAGCCCTAGAGATCATGAGAAAAGTTATTTTAGGATCTACTGATAATGTTTATTGCATTGAATTACACAGCATTTTTACGTAAACTGCCTGGCAAGCTTTGATGCCACTAGCGTCTAGCACATCGTTGGCACTTAATAGATGTTTATTGATTGATCTTCAGGTACTCAGTCATTGGTACTCCATTTCATACTCTCCCAGGTGAAAAGCATCATTACAGTGATGGCAGTTAGTGTTGCTGTCCTTGACTCAATTGAAAGGATGGCATGGATTGCTATAAGGGACCTCAAAGATCTCTTCCTGCTTTGTCATTGTATAGATTTACAGAGAGGAAAGGGGATTGATCCAAGGTCAGTTGATAATAATAAAAATAGTATTTACATCACACTTTAAGTTTTGCAAAGCTTGTTTTTACAAATATAGTCTCATTTTATTTTCCCAACAACATTGGGAGGTAGGTGCTATTATTATCCCCATTTTACAGATGAGGAAACTGAGGCAGTTTGCTATTGAGTGATTACACAGTGTCTGGCACATAGTAGGCAATCACTAAAGTTTTATTGACTGATTTTCCCAGGTTGTCATAGTATTTGAATTTGAATTCGAACTCAGATCTTCATGAATCCAGGTCCAGCGTTATCTATTATGCTACCCAGCTGCCTCTCTGGTAGCTGAGTGGAGAACTAGATCCTTGTGCTCCAATTCCTTATTCTCTGTTCCCCCCACCATTTCACAATGCTTCTCACTTACCTCTATTTAGGTTAAAGAATATGGGAGGAGTTAATTTAACCAGAAGAAAAAAAGAGGGAAGATAGGTGCCAACCCCTTTATCTTCTTTTGAAATGATATCAGGGTAAACTTTCTGAATTTAAAGAAAAAATAGAAATCATCATTTTCATCCTCCTTCAGATACTCAGTTTAGAAAAAATTTTGGAAGATGATGCCAACTCCACTTTAAGGGAAGGTTTGAGGAGAGGATGTCATGGATTGTTAAAGAGGGCTGTGCACAATAGCTAGATTTAAGGTTGATCCAAAGAGGAACCCAAATTTTTCTATATTATTACACTGAATTGGACATTTCAGATGCATTGGCAGTGGGTGGGGAGGTATAAAAAAGAAAAAAAAGAAACTGTAAGATAATGGAAGCAAAGGGAAAGTATAGCTCCTGAGGACTTATGCAAGTCTTTTGAAGCTGCCAGGTTATCAATATTTCTTTTATTTTCCTCAGAGGTAGTTCACCTTGAAGCTTCCCAAATAAAATTTAAGAACAAAAGAGAGGAACCTGTTCTTCCAGATACTGGGTGCCCAATGGATTGAAACATACTTTTTTCTCAGCAGGATAAAGGAAGGGTAACCATATGTAGATGAAGCAGCCATACCAATTCACATAAGTTTTGTATTACTGAGCTGCAATGTACAGAATTCTGTTCTAAAAGTTCATTTGTAAAAGAGTTGTTTGACATTTGCAATGGATTTTCCCATAAGTAATATACTATATACAATGGTTAGGTTCCCAAGCCAACTCACAAAAGACTGTAACTATAAATGAACCTAAACTATAGGTGCTACTAACAGTACTTAGCACTACTAACTACTTAGCCAGCAGGAATAATGATGTTTCAATGGAAAAATGCACTCAGAATTTTAGCAGCTTTCTCCTGGATGTTACATTAGCTTGGGGGAAGCAGGTTAGGATGAAGGGGATAATGGTAGGTTGGTTATAGTTATCAGTAGACTCAGGGTCCCCACACCTCTCTATCCCTTAAAATACTTAGAGTCCTATTTCCCTCATCCTCTTCCTACCCTGCCTGAGCTACTTTCCAGAACTAGCATTAGGGTGAAACGAGAAGCAGATTCTGGAGCTGGAGGAAATGGGGACATCTTGGTCAGCCACTGCATCTAATTGCTTACTAGGTGGAAGACAGGGATAAAGGATGATGCCAAATAGCAGCATCTGGGATAGTGCTCAGCACATAGCAAGCAATTAATAAGTAATGAATGCTTATTGAAATCTCTACAAAGAGAGTAATCCAGCACTTTTTATATGCAGCAGAAAATATGACTTGGCTATGTCAAGGACTGTCCATATTCTTATTTCCCTACTTCATGAAACAAGGAAAATCCATGGTATACCAAGATACCAACACAGTTTCAGGAAGAACTTTCTCAGTGAGAGAAGTTAAGACCAAAACTGTGCCTGGAGAAACTGACAGGAGAGTTTATAGCAAGCTTGAAACAAATGTTGTAGATCACACATTTCTTAGGATTTTCATCCACTTAAAAGATTATTCCATTTATTAATAGATTTCTATCTCTGCTCAATTTTCTCAGAATCATTCCTGAATTGGAAAGAGCTTCAGATGTCACCTAGGAAAGCTCATTATGTGGAACAAAACTGTGTATATGACATACCCCATACTCTTGTCAACAAGAACTTTGCTTGAAGACCTCCATCGAAGAGAAAACTACTCCTCCCCTCTCCCCCCACCCCCATGGCAGCCAACTCCACTTTTAGACATCTTTAATTGTTTGGAAGCTGATGTAACAGTAAGGCAATAAACACATCAATGATAACTGTGGATATGCTTATGTAGTTCTGTATCTCAAAGTATGCCTCCATGAAGAAGGTAAAAGAAGTGTAACATATATTCAGAGAGAACCAGATCCCATAACCACCTGCTCAGCTCCTATGCAGCAAGGAACCCAAACATTCAATACAGAATATCACAACATGGAGCCTCTTCATCCCAAAACCTCCCTGACCCCTGCTGGAATCTTCCCAAAGACAAACTCACAGTACAGCTAAGTCAGACTGTTCAGTTAGAACAGTCACAAGGGCGGCCATTAGCAGCTATTAGTAGCCACAACATCTTTCTCTTGGCATTTTTGCTGTGACATAACTTCCTTTTCCGGTCAAGAAGCTCCTCCTACCATGTAACTTAGGCTTCCTGTGATGTAAGCATGTCACATGGCCTATTAATGGGTGGGAAAGATCTTCACATCTAATTGCTACTACAGAAGCCTAAATCTGCTTCCCTGCAATCTCCACCCACTGCTATTGGTTCTGTCCTCTGAGGTCAAGCAGAACAACATTAATTCCTTTAAGGATTGAAAGCCCTTAAAATATTTGAACACAGCTATCATACCCTGTGTGAAGCATCTATTTCTCATGTTTAACATTCTCACTTCTGTCAATTAGTCCTAATATAGCATGATCCTAGGGTCACCTTCCTTGTCCCCCTTCTCTGGAAGCTCTCCGGTTTATTAATGTCCTTCCAAAAATGAAGTGTATAGAATGTGTCTGACATGCATATACAAAGATATAAAACATTGTTGATTCCTATTGAGTTTGCAGTTCTCTAAAACTCCAAAATCTTTCTCAAACAATTCATTGTCTAGCCATGCATTCCCTAATCTATGCATTTGTAAACACATTTGTAAAGTTGGGGAGCAGGTATTGATACATGCATAAGATTTTCATTTGTCCTTACTAAATTTCTTTTTAAAATTTAATTCATTTTTGTTACATTTTAAGTTTTGAACTGTCTCTCTCCCTCCCTCCCATCCCACACTAAAGAAGGCCAGCAATGATGCAGATTTATAAAGACAGATAAAACCATACTATATGTACTTCTATTTATGAGGTTTTTTTCTCTGGAGGTAGGTAGCATCTTCCTTCCTAGGTCCTTTATAGTTGATTTGAGTAGTTATAGTACTCAGAATAACTTGGTTGTTCACAATTATTCTTCAAACAATATTGCTGTTACTGCATGCAAGGTTCTTTTGGTTTTGCTCACTTCACTTTTCATTATTTTATTCAGTCTTTCCATGTTTTTCTAAAATTAACCTCATCATTTCTTATAGCACAGTAGTATTCTATCACAATTGTATACCACAATTTGTTCAGCCATTCCCCAATTCGTGGGCATCCCCTAAATTTCTAGTTCTTTGCCACCATAAGGAGAGCTGCTGTTAATATTTTAGAACATATCAGTTCTTTTCCTTCTTCACTGATCACCTTGGGAAACAGACCTAATAGTGGTATGACTGGGTTAAAGGTTATGCAAAATTTTATAACTCCTTGGGTATAATTCCAGATTGCTTTCCAAAATGGTTGTCACCATTCCACCAATGGTATATTAATGTCCCAATTTTTCCATACCCTCTCCAACATTTGTCATTTTCCCCTTCTATCATTTTAGCCAATCTGATAGGTATGAGATGATATCTCAAAGCTGTTTTAATTTGCATTTCTATAATCAATAATATTTAGAGCATTTTTCATGTGACTATATATAGTTTTAATTTCTTCATTGAAAACTGCCTATTAATATTCTTTTACCATTTATTATTTGGGGAATGACTCATAAATTTGACAAAGTTCTCTATATATTTATAGATATGAGACCTTTATCTGAGAAACTGTCTATAAAAATGTTTCCCTAATTCCTTGCTTCCCTTCTAATCTTGGCAACATTGATTTTATTCATACAAAACCTTTCTAATTTAACATAATCAAAATTATCCATTTTACATCTCACAATGCTCTTTATCTCTCGTTCATTCATAAAATCTTCTATCCATAGGTCTGATAGGTAATGTGTTTCCTTTCCTGTTATTCTAGTTTTCTTATATCTTCCTTTATATCTAGGTCATGTATCTACTTTGACCTTATCTTCTTAAATAGTGTGTAAGATACTGTCGGTATCTTACACACTATTTCTGCCAGTATCTTACACACTATTTCTGTCAGTATCTTACACACTATTTCTGCCAGACTGCTTGCTAGTTTTCTCAACAAAAATCATCCCTATTAAATTTAATCTTACTAGCTACATGACAGTCTTCTAGCCTATCGAGATCTTTTTAGATTTCCTCTTTGTCATCTGACATATTCTTTCCAGCTTTGTGTCATCTGCCAATTTGATAACCATGCCATCTATTCCTTTATCCAAATCACCAATAGAGACATTTAATAGCAAAAGGCCAAACAGGGATTTCTGAAATACTCCACTAGAGTCCTCCTTCTAAGTTGACATCAAACCATTAATGGCTACTCTTTGGCTCCATCTATAACTGTTCCAAACTCACATAATTACAGTATTGTCTACTGTACTTCTGCCCCATAAGAATAATCTGAGGTGCTAACAAATGTTTAGATAAAATTTGAGTAAACTCTATTTATACCACACTGATCTACCAATGTTGTACTCAAATACTAAAATCTCTCCACCATCTCCTTGATTTGAATCTTCCCTTCAATGATGAAGATTGCAATCCATCCGTGCCTCTCTACCTGGCATGACTCTTGTCCATGACCTCCTTTGTAACTTTTTCATTAGGGCTAAACCCATCTTGTAGGGTTTTTTTTCAATTTCTCATATCATTATGATAACAGTATACTACCTTGCCAAAAAAAAAAGGAAATGAGGCTAGTCTGGCAGACCTATTATTAATGAAACCACGTTGGCTCTTGATCATCTAGATTCTCTTTTGTAGATGTCCACTCACCATTCCTTTAACAATATGAAGGGGTGGCCATCAATTTGTTTCTGGTAGGAATGCATGACAAAGGTAGAAATGTAGGACACAGGTCACCAGCCTTACCTAGGCCCTTCCAGTCTTGCTTTCAATTTGATGTGTTTGGTAAATAAGGGCATGATGATGTTGAAAATAATTTCTTTCCTGTAGCTTCAAGCAGTGCCTTTGCAGTTCCTCCAAGCTAGTGAACCAAAGATATGATGTGAGTTAAGGAAGATTCCAGATCATAAGTCAGATAAGAGTGTAGACTACAGTGTCCCAAGCAGCAACAGGAAAATAAAAGAGTTCAAAGGACAGACTACAAAGTGCCTAAGGATTTCCCCAGCCAGCTGGTTGGGTGCTATTGATGGCCCAGGGGACTATTAAACTAAAGAGCCATGAAGCTCCTCCCAATGACATTGAAGAGTAGGCTAAGACCAGCAGATGGTAGCAGCAAGCAAAAGACGGCACAGCAGTGATGACCATTTGACTGGAGGAGTGAAGATGCCTAGCAGCGGTGGAGATCATAGGATCATAGATTTAAAGCTGGAAAAGACCTCAGAAGTCACTGAGTAAAACAATTCTTTTATTTTATAGATGAGTAAACTGAGCTGCATAAAGGTTTAGAAAAATCACGTTGGCAGCTGGAAGATGGACTGAAGTGGAGAGAGACTTGAGGCAGGAAATCAGCTCACACACAGGCTATTGAAGTAGTCCAGGGGAGATATGATAAGGGCCTAACGTAGGGTTATAGCTGTATGAATTTCAGGAATGAAGACTGCCACTGTACTGTACCCAAGTCAGACCACATCTGGGGTGTTGTGTTCGGCCCTGGAAGAGAACATGTAGAGGATGTGGTCTCTCCCTCTGATAACATGGCTCCTCCCAGAACCTCCATTTAAGAAGAGTACCTGGTGATCTCTTTATTCCCTAGCAGGCCACCTTTTCCATGTTTCCATGATGTCTCCATAGGGTACCTTCCCCCACCTCCACTTCTCAGCTTCTTTTCTTGTGTCGTCTTCTCTCATTAGAATATACACTCCTTCAAGGGAGGTTCTGTCTTTCTTCTTACGTGGATCTGTATTCTTAGCTCTTAGCACAGTGTCTGGCACACAGTAACAGCTTAATAAATGCTTGTTGAACTGACTGACTAACTGAATGACTGAGGGCAGCCAGGATGGGTAAGGGTCTTGAGTTCATACCATATAAAAAAAAATCCAAGTCTCTCGCATTGGGATTTTAAATTGTTCCAACCTACCTTTCTGAATTATCACACATTACTCCTTTTCTCTCAATTTAAACTCTGGCCAAATAGACTGGCTTGCTATTCTTCACATACCACATTCTACCTCCCTTCTTTGTGCCTTTGCAGAGGCTGTCTCCCATGCTTACAATGTCCTCTATACTCTCCTCTACCTAACTTCTTTCACAATGTACTCAAGCAGTGCCTCCTTCATGAGGTCTTTCCTGATCCTCCTGCTGCTTATGACATCTTCCCCTCTGAAGGTAGGCCAGTATTTTGTTGCTGTTCAATTGTTTTCAGTCATGTCTCACTCTCCATGACCTCATTTGGAATTTTCTTGACCAAGATACTGGAGTGATTTGCCATTTCCTTCTCCAACTCGTTTTACAGATGAAGAAACTAAGGTAAACAGGGTTAAGTGACTTGCCCAGGGTCATGCAGCTAGTAAGTGTCTGAGGCCAGATTTGAACTTAGGAAAATGAGTCTTCCTTGCTCTAGGTCCAGCACTCTTTCCACTGTACCACCTAACATCCCAGGCCATTCCAGGGCAGTCAAAAAAGGTGGGAGAGGAGAGCTTTGTATCCTAAGAAGATACATTCATATGAGGAAATCTAGGAGCCATAGCAATGATGAGGAATAGTTGGGAAAAGACCACTGGAAGCAGTGTCATTAGAGCATAGCACACACCATGACTTCTCCCCCTCTGACATTACCTAATCTTTACATAACATATATTTTGTTTCTACTTATATATGCACATGTTTCCCCCAATAGACTTGCATGTCCTTGAAAGAAGGGACTAATTCTTTGTTCTCTTTGCATAACGCCAGTACTTAGTACAGCGCCTGACATGTAGATACTAATAAAAGCTTAATGATTTATTGTTTGGTTGAAGAGACTGAAAGTGTTTAGTCTGGACAAGAGAAAACTAGAGATAGATGAGGTAGATAGTTGCCTTCAAATATTAGAGAAGAGATTAGATTTCCTATATTTATTCCCAGAAGACAGAACTCAGAATACTAGGTGGATATTGCACAGAGAAGCAAATTTAGGATCAATGTCAGGAAAAACTTCCTAGCAAATGGAACTGTCCAAGAGTGGAATAGGATGCTTTGGTGGAGAGAGATGAGTTTAGAGACGGGTGACTACTTCTCTGTTGTGCAATTTAGTGGGGATTCTTTTTGTAGGTATGGGTTGGAATAGATGACCACTGAGTTCCCTTCCAACCAGTTGTCTGCTGAAACCAGCTCAAACCAGCTCAGGAGAACTAATTGTTAAATTTTCAGTGTGAGCATTTACACCTCAAAATTTGGCAAGCACTATAAATCAGGGCCTGATTTATTATTTTGTTGATATCTAGACTTAAGAAAGTGACAGAGAAAATGCCAATAATACACATTAAAATGTGTTGTGCATACATTCTCCCCCCCATACCCCCCACCCTGAGAGAATTGGTTGTTAAACTTTTACCAGAAAATCTATGCTTCCAACTTTAAAATTCAGCGATTCTGTTAAAGATTCTATCGCTTCTACTTCAGCCAACAGTTTATCCTTGTTGCACATTGTTTCCCTAACTATTTTAAAGATAAAATCATAATTAAGGTGAGCTAATAAAGTATTAATTGCTCTGCTTTTGACAGAGATGGAGTTTCAGCAGATGTTTGAAGAGTTGAAGTCCTTTCTCTAGCAGTCCAGAGGAGTTGGCCATTATAGGTGCTGGTGACCTGTAAACCTTACTTTCATCAAAATGTCCATTTCGTGATCACCAAGTCATTACTTGCCTCTTCCCGAATTTGCTTCTTTCCCATGCTTGAGTTCCACAGCTGGCCCAGATAAGACCTCCAAGGCACTTGTTATAATGCTTACCCTACAGTATGCTCAGACTGGCATTTTATGACATGAGTAAGAAGTATTTGAGAGACCTCAGTGGAGAATTCCGTAATGCTTTCCTGTTATGTTTGTGTTTTGCTTAGGTTTGTATTATCTTGCAATGCCAAGGACTGACTGGTTGAGAACTATGACTTGTTGGCTCATGCCACTAGAAACTGTATCAAAACCCGCACAAGCAGCCAACTCCTGGCATCACTTTTCATTGTACCATAGATTCTAAAGTTTGATTAAATCAGAAAAGAATGCTTGATGGTGGCTCCAGACCTAAGACATAACACTGAAGAAAGCTGCAATGCTCCTGATTGCTCTAATGGCACTGAGAGCTGTAACATTTAATCTAACAGTCACCCAACCAAGGATTCTGGCACTTTACAGAAGACTGCTTGAAGCCATCTGTAGAAGATGCCATACCCCAATGCATTCCAGTCATTTAGGAATTCTGGGGCCTAGAGGAGAATACGGTTGAAGTGCTTGTGTTTCCTTCAGGTCTCCTTCTCAATGAACATCCTCGACCAAGTAAGTGCTGGGTCTGGCGGACCCCTTCCTTGACTCGAACCCATATTTGTCCTAATGGACAGGGCTAGCTGAGCCTGTGAATATACCCTAACACTCCTCTATGATGCTTACATATGAGACTTGGATATGTTTCCCGAGCTTCTCATCTATTTCTTCTTTGTACACAAATGGTCTGTGCCAGGGTGGGGAACCTGTGGCCTCAAGGCTGCAAGTGGCCCTCTAGGTCCTCAAGTGTGGCCCTTTGACTGAATTCAAACTTCACAGAACAAATCCCCTTAATAAAAGGATTTGTACTGTAAAACTTGGGCTCAGTCAAAAAGCCACACCCAAGGATCTAGAAGGCCACACATGGTCCCCACCTCTGGTCTGTGTTATGCTCTGATGACATTAACTCCAGTGGTCTTTACCCAACTGTTTTCCATAATTGCTATGGCTCCTAGATTGTCCCACATGAACATGTCTTTTTAAAAATACAATGCTCTCTTACTCCATCTTTTTTGACTTGTTCTTCTTTTTAAGGAAGAAAAAGAAGAAAGAAAGTATACTTTCCATAACTGTATCAATAATAAGTATCCTCCCATCAAGTCTAGGTAGCTAGGTTGTTCAGTGGATAGAGCACTGGGTCTGGGGTCAGGAAGACTTGAGTTCAAATGTGGCCTCAGACATTTACTATCTATGTGACTCTGAACAAGTCATTTAACCTCTGTTTGTCTTAATCCACTGAAGGAGGAAATGGCAAACTGTTCCAGTGTCTTTACCAAGAAAACCCCACAGACAATAGGTTCCATGTGGTCATGAAGAGTTAGATATGACTGAACAATGACAACATCAAATCTTAATGACATCTATAATGTCAAATTCATCTCCTTACATTAGAATCTAGGATTCTCTTTGCCTATTACCCATACTTTGAGCATTTGTCAATAGACATTTGAGGCCATGGCTTTTAGGATCCAGAATATTAGACTTCATGGGTTAAAACTAGTCATAGGCCACTAGGAGGGCATTTGTCCAAAGCCTAAAGAAATTGTTAAAGGATTACACGGTAATGGAAGGACTGTGTAAAACAGGTAAAAATCAAGTTCAATTCAATCATAATTTATCAAGTACCTCTCAGATCAGGGATCTTTAACCTTTTTTGTGTCCTGAACTTAGCAGCCTAGGGAATCCTAAGTCCCCTTTCTAGGAGGAAGGAGGAAAGAAAGGAAGAAAGGGAAAAAAGGAAGGAAGGAAGGGAGGAAGGAAGGGAGGGAGGGAGGAAGGAAGGAAGGAAACAAGCATTTATTAAGCACCTACTATGTCACAAGCACACATAAAATGTTTTACAAATATCATTTCATTTGTTCCTCACAACCACTCTGGGAAGCAGGGATTATTATGATCCCCTGGGAAAGTCCATGGGCCCTTATTTGAAGGCAGGAAACAAGCATTTATTAAGCACCTACTATCTTGTAGACACAAAAATACTAAGCACTTTACAAATGCTATTTCATTTGATCCTCCCAACAACCCTGGGAAGGAACTATGATTATCCTCATTTTATAATTGAGGAAAATAGCATTATAGTTGAGGTAAATATAGCTGAGGTAAACAGCACTTAAGTGATTTACCCAGAGTGACAAAACTAGTAAGTATCTGAAGCTGGATTTGAACTCCGGTCTTTGCTCTATTCATCGCACCACCCAACTGTCTCTTCTCAGAATAATGTTTTCAAATGTGTAAAAGGAAGTCAATTCTATTAAAGTACAGATATCAAAATATTAAAAGTTCCAAATTTGTGGGCTCCCTGAAATCTATCCGTAGACACCAGGTAAGAATCCTTGTAGGAAAGCATAACACTTCTAAGCAAGATATTCAGGAAAACAGCAAGTTGAGTTATAGCCTCATGGCGTTTACAGCCTTGGGTTAGTTGGCTGAGCAAAATCCTGAGTGAGAAATCAGAAAACTTGGCTTCCAGAGGTCCTCAAGTGGTTATATAGATGTTCTCTTGCAGTAAGGTGCAGTCATATACTTACCTTTCTGTGGTAGCTAGGTCAAAGTGGATCAAAGTAAAATCAGAGGAAGAAAAGATGGTGGGGGAAGCCAGAAGGAATCTCTACACACAGCCTTCTTTTACCTTTATGTTGGCAGGTGTGGAGCCAAAGGGAGATAGGGATCTCAGCACTTAACTAATACCAAAAGCACCAGAGGAGGGAAGGAAATTTGGCAGGGGCCCAGCTGAGGTCAGCAGAGACCTGGGAGACAGACTCCCCATAACTGAAGGGTTAAGGTCTTGCAGCTTGGGAGGTCAGAGCACTGGAAGGAAAATATGGAGGGAATCCAAGCAGGGCATGGCCAATTGTCAGGCATTTCTGAGGATGTTAGATGTTGGAGGGCGAGAGGGGGCAGGCAAGGTCAGAGGCATGAAAGGACAAGACTGAGAACTGAGACGTTACGAAGGAAGCCAGAATGACTAGAATGAATAAAAGTGATACCCATTTTAACCCTACTCCCATCACCTTGCAAAATATGCTACCATTATAAGTCAGAAGAAAGAGCCCCCGGTCAAGCCGCTGGTCCTTTTTTAAATTTTTTTTTTTTATTTTTGGATGCACCAAACATTCAATCATGACCTAAACCTAGGATTCATTCCTTATGGTTTGAAGATCATGTGTAAGGCTAGTCCGACTGAGTGTGATTCCCCCAAGTGGAGCACAGAATCAGCATAGAAACTAACACTAAAAATAGATGCATACAATAAAAAAGGGGAGAGAAAAAAAAAACTTGGGCTTTTTTATACCATCCTTTTATATTCTGTTTTCATGAGGGACAATACACATTTGAAAATACTGTCTTTGTGAGCCAGCTGATTCTGACCAAACTATATCATGCGTGTCTCTAGGAAAACTCAGCAATATCAGACAAAAATTATTTTTTTAAAAAAAGGACCCAGCTCAGTATAAAACAAAATATAGGCAGAAAGATATCTGACTGTTAAATTTAGTAGGTGCTTAATAAATGCTTTTTCCTTGCCTTCAAAAAAGGGCCCATGGGCTTCCCCAGGGGATAATAATAGTCCATGCTTCCAAGAGTGGTTGTAAGGATCAGATGAAATAATATTTGTAAAGCACTTTGTGTATGCTTGCGATATACTAGGTGCTTAATAAATGCTTGTTTCCTCCCTCCCTCTCCTTCCCTCCTTTCCTCCCTTCCTTCCTCCCTTCCTTCCTTCCTTCCTTCCTTCCTTCCTTCCTTCCTTCCTTCCTTCCTTCCTTCTTTCCTTCCCTCTTTCCTTCCTTCCCTCTTTCCTTCTTTCCTTTTTCCTTCCTTCCTTCTTTCCTTTCTTCCTTCTTTCCTTTCTTCCCTTCTTCCTTCTTTCCTTTTCTCCTTCCTTCCTTCTTTTTCTTCCCCCTTCCTTCTTTCCTTTTTTCCTTCCTCCCTTTCTTCCCTCCTTCCTTGGAAAACTACAAATGCCACAAATCAGGGCTTGATTTATTGTTGACTTAAGATGAAACTTAAGAAAATGATGGTGAAAATGTCAATAATTCAGATTAAACTTAAGGGTGTCATTTGTACATTTTTTGTGTAGAGCCAGTTGTTAGATATTTACCAGTGTATCCTCCTTGAATTTAAATCATCTGCCTTTTCACCCTTTAAGTCAATAATTTCTTGAATCTTTTTGGAGAAACCCTGTTGCTGTCTTTTAAAGACTTCCTTAAAGTATTCTATTGTTATTATTCAGTCATTTTGAGTCTCCACGACCCCATTTGGGGTTTCTTGGTAGAGATACTTGAGTGGTTTCTCATTTCCTTCTCTAGCTCATCTTATAGATGAAGAAACTGAGGCAAACAGGGCTAAGTGACTTGCCTAGGGTCATACAGCTAGTAGTGGTCTGAGGACAGATATGAACTCAGAAAGATGATTTCAGGCCCATCCCTAAAATGTTCTATAGTGTACATTTAATTTTATAAATTTAAACAATTTTAATTTAACTTACTTTGAAAAGTCTTTGTCTTTCTAGGTAGCCATTCAGATAATCTAAGGTATTCTGAGGTGTCTCAAAACCAGGGCTGGGCATCACTGTTTAGGCCTTCTCGCTCTTTGGATGTATATGGCCAGTGTCATAGAGTACTGAGTAGCTGTGCCTATTAGCATTGAAATCTCTGCTGACCCAGGATCCAGGGAGGGAAATATTTGTATATCTCACCCAGTCTTGCATGCAGAAGCACAACAAAACCGCCTGTCAAACCACCCAGATGGCTCAGCACCCAGGTACTCTGATATGATAGGGTGAAAGAAGAGAGCTCCCTTCCTTCCCTCAGCTGAACCCCTTCATCACACTCCCTCCACCCCATCCCCTAGACATTTTACTATACCATGTGGATGTGCAAACCGGGCCTGTGAAATTAATTATACTGTGAGTGCTTGGTAACCGATGAATTGTAAATTGTACATTATTAAAACAGCATCAGCGCACCGGCTGATCTATTATTCTTTGGGGAATGAATGAAGATAAGAGCTCTCTGTGCTTTGCGGGTCTTTCTTGCCTCCACATAGCAAGCCTGGAAAGGAAAACCTTACAATATTTGCTGTTATTTTGTTTTTCTGCAAGTTGACACAAGTAGAAAATTTTCTGTTCTCTGCTGCAATTAAATTGCTGTGTGTACATACGTGTGCATCTGTGCGTAGGCTTTAGATCTAGCACTGTGCTGAGTTTCTAATGGCACTTAGTAAGTGGTAATTGATTATGACTGCTGATGATTCGTACCCATGGATTCTATGTATTTATGCATCAGTATGTGTGGCAGCCACTTAGGGTGAACAGGATATATGTGCCGCAGCATGGCCTAGTCATATGGCGAACCATTTTGTTAAAGAATGTCCCTGCTATAGTTCAGAGAATAGTAATAGCTAGCATTCCTATAGGGCTTTAAGGTTTACAAGATGCTTTACAAGTATTATCTTATCCTCACAAAAACCCTAGGAAATAGGCGCTATTATTGCCCTCATTTTACAGAGGATGAAAATGAGGCAGTCAGAGGCTGTGACTAACCCAATGCTACACAGCTAGTAAGTGTCAGAGGCCCAACTGGACCCCAGCCCTTCCTCACTCCAGATGTTTACTAGCTGTGTGACCCTGGATAAGTCACTTAACCTCTGTTTGCCTAGGAGGCAGCTAGATGGCTCAATGGGCAGAGCACTAAGCCTGGAGTCAGGAAGTTGTTATTTGGTTGTTTCAGTCTTGCCCAACTCTTTGTGACCCCATCTGGGGTTTTTTTTGGCAAAGATGCTGGACTGGTTTGCCATTTTCTTCTTCAGTTCCTTTTACAGATGAGGAGACTGAGACAAGCAAGGGTAAGTGACTTGTCCTGGGTCATATAGCTAGTCAGTGTCTAAGGCTGGTTTAGAAATCAGGTCTTCCTGTCAGCTGAGCACTCTATCCACTGTGCCAGCTAGCTGCCGGGAGTCAGGGAGAGCTGAATTCGAATGTGACCTCAGACGCCTATTAGCTGTATGACCCTGGGAAAGTCACGTAACCTCTGTTTGCCTTAATCCACTGGAGAAGGAAATGGCAAACCACTCCAGTATTTTTGTCAATAAAACCCCACGGACACTATTGGCAGGCTATGATCCACAGGGTCACAAAGAGTCAGGCACAACTGAACGACAACATCCTCACCCCAGGTCAAGTGCTCTCTCTATCTGTTGGGCTACCTAGCTGCAGAAAGGGACAGTATAGTAGCATGCAAGGAACACTGACTCTGGAGTCAATGAACTTGGATGTGAACCCTTCCTCTGGTGATTATTTTCTATGTAACCTTGGCCAAAGCTCTTAACAATCCTGAAACTCAGTTTCCTTCTCTATAAAACGAAGGGGTAAAGTAGATAACCCCGAAGGCCCTTTCTGCTTTAGATCTGTGATTCTATGAGTCAGAGTAAACAAAAGGAGGCATAAAAATGATGTTGAGTCTGTGTGTATGTGCACACATATGTGCACATATGTGTAAATGAATGCCTGTGGTGACAGACAAAATGGTGGAAATTTATAGATAGGATGCTTATTCCTTTTAGACACAGTAGGATGGTGATGAGTAGGCTGTTTCTATGTCTCTCTTTTACCGAATAGAAAGAACGTTCTGGTGGCTTCCTACTCTCCACCCAGATTGTCTCCTATATTGTTCAGCAAAACCACAGGAACCTTATCACCGAATCAACATCATTATATGAGCCTTCCAAGTGGGGCTTTTGGCTAGAACAAGGAAGGAAAATAGGTAGGTTTTTGTCTCAAGTTATGGTTTAACTTTCTAACAGTGCTATTAAGGAATAGAATTTGCAGTCTTGTGGTAGAGGAGTAGTGAGCTCCCTGTGTCCAATCTAAAACAGAGTTTGCCAGGAATATTTTTGATGGAATGTGTCTATTAGGTAGGAGGTCTCTTCCAATTCTAAAATTCATTAGTCTATGAAATATGGGACCCACCTATCCCTTGTTCTCAGCAGGATATGGGCACCACAGGATTCAGTTGACCTATGAAGCCAATCAGGTACTTATCTGAATCTTATACACTTTTAGAGAGAAGAAAGGAGGAGATTCATAATAACTGTCCACCAATTCAAGCTCAGCCTCCCAGGGGGAAGTGCCTTTAGAATTTGCCAGCCTCTTAATCTTATGTTTCTTCTTCCTAGGAAGAGAGAAGTTTTGGTGTTACTTGCATAGGTAAAGAAAATCAGAAGGAAATGTGAGAGATGGAATTTCCCTCCCCCTTCTGGGAACTGAAATGGGTATCCACTTTTTCTTTGCCATAGGGAAGAGCAGGTTAATTCACACCAAACTTCTTCAACAAAAAATATTTTTACCTTACCTGAATGGACTAGAGTTAGTGTTAAATGGAGAGAGGAGAAAGTAAAGGAAGACATGAAAGAGAGAAAGACTGGGGAGGGAAGATGGCCTCTTCCTACAATATAATTGATTTCAAGACATTTTAATCCTTTTATTTCAGGGGTCCAAGTCTCACCTTTAACTCACACTGGCCCAAGGCAAGTGATACTCTTTTTGTCCCTTGGGAATCTTTCTAGAGAAGGGTTGTAAGGTAGGTGCTTTTCTTCATTGGTAGAAGTTTCCTCGCTTGGAGTTCCCTATGTCAATGAAATCACAGCAATGTGAAAATAGAAAACAAAAACAACCAACTAAAACATATTCTTTTATCCCTTGATGAAAGAATTGGAGGGGGGAGGAAAAAGATGTTTTTTAATTGCACAAGAGTATTTCCCAACTGTTTTATACTGATATTTATTCTCTAGGTTCCACATTATTATTTTATCACCTTTCCTCAGTCAAAAGAATGAAAGGAGTTTTACAATATTGAAAAGGGGAGCACAATTATGCTCTTTATATGACAATTTTAAAAAAATCAAGTACTTCCCTAAAGCTATGGTCTACCATAGGTTAAAGCTGGGAGAGGAGACCTGGGGTTTAAGATACTATCAGGATAAGAAATAGGTAGGATTATGGTATTTGATGGGCCACACTGAAGAACAGGTGCTGGATATGAGGAGGAGAGGAATATGTGACTATGGGGTTGACCTAATTATGGGAACAAAGTTGTGTTAGTGAAGGTAAGGCTCAACCTTGGAGATCCCTGCTGGGTTCCCTGACTCCTTCACTGTACCACCTCAGCCCATGAAACAAATGGGTAAAATATTTGGAACTTGTTCATTCCTATTTCTAGACTTAGTTTCCCTATCACCAGTAATGGGTTTGGATATAATGGAAAAACACCTTGTGTTGATTTATTAGGTTAAGACTAAGAAAAGAAACTGTCATGAGCATCTTTGCAGGCTATTTGATTTGGATTTCATCATGTTATTATTATTTCTTGTAAAGAAGTGGAAGGCTTCCACTATAGAAAAGCATCTTCAAGGAAATGGTAAATGAATAACTCTAAAGCAGAACCCAACACCATTGACAAGGTTCATAGAAAATGGAGCCAGAAGGACCTAATCTCAATCCCCCAATCTCCTTCAGGCAACGTCACATGTGTGAGTGCAGTATGCAGCAAAATTCAAAAGAGGGCAGCAGATAACTTGCACTGCTTGTAAGAAGGGAAAAATATCCCAGTAACCTGAAGAATGTCAGAAGGGAAATGCGAAAGTACACATCGTGACCAAGAGATTAGACTAAATGTACTAGGGATTTGGGTCTCTAGAACTGTGTGTTTACAGGTAAAGCCAATATTTAATTGAGTAGTGATGCCACCAAATGTGGCAGTGTTGAGGGAATGCCTGCATCCCTATGTGACTCTAATTGGTATTGTAGAAATGCTGTGGAAGTAGTGCATACCTCAGGGAGAGGAATGAAAAACTCGGTGATTGAAAAATGGTATCCAAAATAGGCGGGGCTACCTGTAACCTGAGGCTAGGATCTGACTGCCCTCTAAGGGCTTTTGTCCTGGGTTTGCTTCTGCTTTTCTTACTGTGAACAGTGAGCTGCTTCTCACTGGGACAGCCCTAGGTTCAGTGGCTGCAGGCTTGCTCTCCGTTCAGCACAGACAGGGCCCCTGAGCTCTGCAGTGCATAAACCAATAAGGAGAAGAGAATCCTGCTTTCAAAGGGGCTTCACTGAAGTTATTGTAGCCTGAAGGAGGGAAATCTTTGGATTACCCAAAGTCACATAAGTATTAAGGTTCCTTGAATACTCGACAAATCAATGCTGCCTATAGGACAAGAGTTCTTAACCTTTATTTGTGTCATGGACTCCTCTGGCAGTCTGGTGAAGTCTATGGACCTCTTCTCAGAATCATGTTTATAAATACATAAAGGGAATTGCATATAATTACAAAAGAATCCAATAAAAGTGAGAACGGCAATAGTAACAATAATATTTATATGGCATTTTAAAGTTTGCAAAGTGCTTTACATATGTTATCTCATTTTATCTTTACAATAAACCTGAGAGGCAGCTGCTATTATTACCCCCCTTTTTACAGATGAGGAAAGTGAAGTGACTTGGTCAGGGTCACAAAGCTACATTTCAACTCAGGTTCTCCTAACTCCAGGCCCAGCACTCTATCCAATGTGCCACCTAGCTACAAGAATGTTTTTCCCATCCAAGTTCAAAGATGCCCTGACATTTATCCACAGAATCCCGTCGAAGAGTTTTGGTTCTAAGAGGATCGTCGAATGACCCTGTTTCATCTATAACATGGATATGAGGTATAAGACTTAAAGACCGCTTTACAGAGAAGCCCTGTGCATGCGGGAAGGGGAGAAGACAGAACAGTGGAAACCTTAATGTGTTATTTTGAAAACAGTATATGTAACATCTGGCCAAATATATGGTCAAAAAGACTTTTCACAGTTTATAATATCCTTTCTATTCAAGTAGCTCTTAGATAAATATCACTAGTATATTTCTTTCTGAAAACAGTCGATCATTTAATCAACAAGCATTTATTAAGTGTCTGCTAGGTGCCAGGCACCATGCTTGGCACTGGGGATACAAATACATAAAAAAAAGAACTGGTCCCTCCTTTTCAGGATCTTATATTCCATGAGAGACACTTCTAGCCTTATAAAAGGTCAAAGCTCTTTTTACTTTGAACAATATGTTGATTTCTGAGAATAATTAAAAATGTGAGTCTCAGTTTCCTCATGTACAAAATGAGGGGACTGGACTGTGCTGGGTAACGTTTAATGTCCTCCTGGCTTCAAAATATTAACAGTCTATGGCTCTGTTTTTGTACTCCATCAACAAGTTAGCTGCTGCACTTAAAATGTTAAATAAACTCCATTAGGACATAGAAAACATCAATTATCTTTTTTTTTCACCTCTGCCTAGAAAGTAACAGATGCTCAATTGTCTAGGTACACACCTGATGCTAGAGAAAGGGTTTCTGAGAAACATGCCCTAAAATCTTGCACTGATTTAATATTAAACAGTTACTACAGAGAAGAGGAAATGGCCCCTTTATAGCTGTTGGTCAAGGGGGATTCTTTTCATATGTAGAATAATTTTTTTAAAAAGACAGAATTGGTAACAGGTTCACAGCATATATTTCTTTGTATTACCTACCAGGTCCAGGAAATAAATTAGCCTGCTTTCCTATACCCCCAAATTGGGGCCACAGTGGGTCAGTAGATTTTGAGGGGTTTCCTGATGACCTGTAGTAGGATCATTAATGGAGAGCTGGAGGAGAACCTTAAAGGCCATCTAGTCCAACCCCTTCATCTTACAGATGAGGAAACTGAGGCTCAGAGAAGCTAAATGATTTGCCTAATGTAGCATAGGTAATATGTATCAGAGGCAAGAATTGAACATAGTTTTGTTAACTCCAGAGTAGGTAATCATGCCTCTGTGTCATGCTCTTTTGCACAGATGAACACTTGTGAACCTTCTGTCAAAGATCTAGTCGCTAGGGATTCACCCTCTTAAATAGATCCATCCAACCAGATGGATCTTTCCCAAGGAGGAACAGTCTGAAATTTAGCACACAGCATTTGCACCTTCTGGCCTTTGATCCTTTCAACAATGACACTAGCACATAAATCATAAACTCATAAAGAAAGATTATGTTTATGAGAATTTTTTGAGAGGGAAATGACCTGCAGCAAAATAGACATGGATAATAAGCTAAAAGGCCACAGATATTTAGGATTTTTGAGAATGAGCCCTAAATTTAATTCAGATGCTAACTGATCCTTAGAATAGAATATGGCAAATTTATATTGGGCTGGTGACATACCTTGGTTATCATAGTATTCCCACAACTGGCATTCCTAGAAAACCTGAGATAGTTCCAATGAGTCCACCTACACACACACACACACACACACACACACACACACATACACACACACACATGAATTTGAATAAATCATGTAATCTTTCCAGGTCTCAGTCTTACTATCCATAGTATAAATGAATTGCAACTCCAAAATGTTATAATTTTTAATCAATGGCTGATATGGTAAACTCCAAAGTATTGGGGTTTTTTTCTAGATATCTGAGAGGTAGTATGGTGTATCATAGAGAAAGCTGGCATCAAAGTCAAGAGGTCCTAGGTTTGTGTACTATCTCTGACACATACTGGCCATGAGGCTCTGAATAAGTCACTTACCTTCCCTGTGGCCCAGGCAACATTCTAAGACTTAAGATACATGGTTGCCTGTCTGCATTGGTAGAGGGGGCTTCCTCACCTTTGCTAATGAAGTCCCAGACCCAGACCAAAAAATGTGTAATTACCTGTTCAGAACTTCTTTAAGTTTAATTTAGAGAAGGAGGAAGATATGAGTATCAGTATTCATAAGATCTAGATTCGTAATCTAGAGCTTGAAGGAACTTCAGATTACATCTGGTTTAGCTTTCTCATTTTAGAAGAAATTGATGTCCAGGGAGGTTGGGATTTGCCTAAGGTCACACAGGTAGTAAGCACAGAGGCAGAATTTGAACGCCAGTCCTCTTATTTGATAGCCAGTATTCTTCCTGCTGAACCATCCTATCTCAGACATGTCATGAAGCATGAACATTTACGGCAATACTATGTGAAAGTTAAAAAAAGATCAAATTTACATTATTCTCAACAGTAACCTGTACAGAGATGGAAATGCCTACTACTGTTCTATTGAATCCTCTCTAAAATGTGAACTGTTTTTATGCTTTCTTAAATACTTCAAAAGACCAGCAATTTCATCCATTACTCCCTTCACCTCCACACAAGACTGCAAAACTCCCTCCCATCCAGCAAATCCACATCAGAAAATAGATTTACCAACTGTTCTAGCTAAAAATAAAATAAATAATAAAAAGAAAAAATTTACCTGGTGGTCAGTGTTCCAGTAATGGATTTCTCTGAACCTTGTTGGGCTGGTTATAGAATCACCGATTTAGAGCTGGAAGGAACTTTTAAATCTAAATCATGAGCCATCTGGTATGTCCCTCCCTTCATTTTACAGTTGGAACAACTGAGGACCAGGGAGCTTAAATGACCAAGGTCATGTAGGTATTAAGTGGCAGAAATAGGGTCCTGAAAACAGGATTTTGAAGTCTGGTAAGGCCTTCCAGAGCTTGTGCCCAGCTACTATACTCTCCTGGGACCCAGCTTCAACTCAATGCCAAGATGTAACACCAAAGCAGGATTCTGATCCAAACCTCTGTCTCTGATCTGTGATCACTGCTAGGGCCCTTTGGCAAGAGATAAAACATGGATGTCAGCGAGGGAATGATGGAAATTGTATTAGGAGACAAGAGGCATTTTAATTTTAGCTTTTCCACTAATTGGCTTTGATGCTTTGGACAAGTGAATTAGCCTCTCAGTTTCCTCACCTGTAAAATATGGGAGGTAGACTAGAGAAGCTGTAATGGTCCTTCCCACTTTACCCACAAACCTAGATCTTGAAGGCATCATGGGTGTTATCTACTACAACTCATTCATTTTTACCATTGAGGATATTAAGACCTAATGAGGTTCTGCAATTTGCTGATGTAATATCAATGGTAAGCATGGAAGGTGAAATTTGAACCTAGGTCTTTTGACTCTTTTGATTCAAGAGCCAGTGTTCCTTCCTCCATGGCACATTATTGCCCTTTGAAAAGCCAGTATTTTTGAAAAACAAATATATGCCAGTTTTGCTGAGTTTGCAGTCTCTTCCTCCTTGAAATTACATTTGTGTCCTTTAAAACTCTTACATACACTCAGCCTACTTGACAACAAAACAAAACAAAACACAGTTGCCCTTTTCTCCTTAAGAAATTCTTCTGCCTCTCTGAAAATTATGGGTGGAAGATGACAGGTAAGTTTTTTTTTTGGGGGGGCAGGGGAGATTGAACTCCATGGATGGGTTCCAGGGCTGTTGAATTTTAGGTAGTTAAAAGGCATTTTTCTGTGGGTGTTACTTTGAGAGCACCTCCTTTAGGTACAAACCTACTGAATGAAATCATGGGATAGATTGTACAACTTCAGTAGCAGATGAGGAAATGGCAGTGGCACTTTAAGAGATGATGGGAAGATAGGTTTGCACATCAAAAAAAAAATGAGGAGAGCGCTTCTTTGCTTTGTGAAAAAATTCTTCATCTTCCAAAAGGATTCACAGTCAAATTCTTTTAGTGAGCCTTGCCTCCCTCTAGTGCATTTAAGATGATTTGATTTCCCCAAATTCGATTTCTTTACAATATGGACCACGAACAAATCCTTATTACCTAAAATGAGGTACATCTGCACCAGTGTTTCACTTTCATAGCTGGTCCATTGACAGTTGACAGCTGTTAATCAGGCCTGACTTGTTCGGTCACTCCCTAATCCCAAAGCATACACAAAAGTTGGGACAAGAGCCCAGGCTGACAGGCCATTTTCTCTTTCGACAAAGCAGAAACTATCCCTGGCTACAGCATAAAATGATTGTTGATTTTTTTTCTTTTTTACAGGTGAATCTGAAAACCCTTCTTCCCGTTGTTGCAGTACTGCTTAGGTTAGGCTGGTCCCTCCATGTCTCTTTTTGGATACCATGGAGGCATAATTGTAAGGAGTAAGGATTGTAAAGATGACTCTCCTCAAATAATCAGGATAATTAAGACTATTTAGAAAACTTCTCTTTTCCTATGTTCTTTGGAGGTTTATATCCTAGAAAAAAAGGGTAAACTAACTTCTTTAATGTTTTCAGGTAAAGCAAGGCTTGCTTTAGGACTAAAGTGATGTCCAAAGTTAGTGAGTTCTCATTCTAACTTCTTCTGGAGAAGTCTATCCCACTTTCTCCATTCTAAAGCAGCTTCCATCTCTTTAGAAACTATTATCACCAAGCTTCCTTCTGCTCTCCCTACCTAGGAAGATACTCTTACTACTGCCTTTCCGCTGACATCATGTCATTTCTTTCTCTTTGTGTAACAAGAGCTTTTGGTGGATTGACATTGAAACCAAGCAACAGCAGAAGCCAACTGTGTGCCTGGACTCCGTTTGTAACCACAGATATTTGGGAATACAATTGTGGAGAAACAATTATCTTGAAAACTCTCTTAAAGTAGGATTTGACCCCTGTTCTCTTTCCCCCTTTGATATTCAACCTCTTTATTATTTACTTGAGATTTGGAACTTGCTTACTCCTGAAAAAAAAAAAGCCAAACAACTTTGTTGTAACTCTCAGAGTAAAATATTGTGTGGGGTAAGACATTTAAGGATAAAAGAAAGCAAAACCCTCCTTCAGAAGTGGAGGGGGATAAATGCCTTCAGATATCTGTACAAAACATTATACTACAACTCAGAGCAAAAAGCACAGATCCAGGATTAGGGATCTGGGTTCCAGACCTGCTTTCTATTCCTACTTTGCTTGACCTTGAAAAAATCATTTGTTCTCTCTGGGTCCCAATTTGCTCAATTGTAGAGATGTTAAACTAGGTGATCTTTAAGGTCCTTTTCAGTTCGAACATTCTATCATTCTGCTTGTAAAGCCATAGGTTTTCTGTGATGCTTGTTTGAGGGAAAATAGAATATAATTTATTTTAAATTGTTTTGGCAAAAAAAAAGATATATAGCATAAACCCACTTTAAGGTTTGCAAAGCACTTTACGTATGTTATCTCATTTGAGCCCCAAAACAATTCTCTGAGACACTGTTATTATCCCCATTTTATGGATGAGGAAATTGAGGCTAGGAAATTTAAGTGATTCATCTAGGGTCATATAGCTAGTAAGTATGTGTGGTTGAGTTTGAACTCAGGCCCACTTGAGTCTGAGTCTATCATTCTAATATTTAACTCCTATTCATCAGAAAACAAAACAACCAGAAAGCCCTAATGATACTTTTTTCTTCTTTAGTAGTACATAATGATAATTGAAATTCATAATGGTGACTCTGAGATCCTAAAAAGGCTTCTGAATTATCCAGTTGATTGTTATGGGTAGCCTGGTTTTTAAGAGAAGCAGTCTACTGGGGTGGGAAGTATGCCAGAGTTGTGGTCATTAATAGCTAGGAGTGAAATCCTCCCTTTCCCTGTCCCTGATATTAACTAGGTCTGAGCTGGTGGGCAAGTGACCTAACCTCTCTATTTGCTCAGCTACTATATAAAATAGGGCAGTTGTGAGAATCAATTAAGATAACTTAGGCAAGGAACTTTATAATTGTTAAAGTGCTATGTAAATATGAGCTCTTGCAGAGTTT
This sequence comes from Phalanger gymnotis, assembly GCA_028646595.1. Taxonomy (NCBI): domain Eukaryota; kingdom Metazoa; phylum Chordata; class Mammalia; order Diprotodontia; family Phalangeridae; genus Phalanger; species Phalanger gymnotis. Next base: position 167,351,056 of record CM053622.1, on the reverse strand, counting down.
CAGTTTGTGTTATTCTATTCTTTAAAATTTGGTAATCTATGTATGCCATACGGAAATTTTCAAGAGATCTGAATCATCAATTAATAATGACAACACATTTCCCAACCATTATGGACCAGTGAGAGATAATTACATATGACTTTTTAAAATGAATCCTAAACAGACAAATATTATGGTGTTTTGTCATTTAAAATTTCAGTATGATGTCAGATTTATCCAAAGAATGAGTTTAGAACCACAGAATTTTAGAACAAGAAATTTCTTTTAGAGATCACCTAGTCTAACTTTCTTATTTTACCCATAAGGAGAGCAGCAAAGATAGGATTAGGTTCCTAGATCTTGACTCCCAAGATGGTTCTTTTTCTACTTCTTCATGCTGTTCAGAAAACTTATTTAAGATATTACTGTACTTTAAAAATGTTGGTAGTGATTGTGTTGGATACGATGGAGAAATAAGCTCATTAGTAACATGCCATTGACACTCTTTCACCATAACCATGTCTATACTAAGAAAATGAAGAAAGGATATATGACCAATTACCAGGTTAATTCTATAAGTCAAGATTATCAATATGGTGATAGACCACATGGATATTAGACCACATTATTAGACCATATTAGATCATATTAGCAAGATCTGTTTGCCTTAGATTATTGGGATGATGATTTCGAATATCGATTCCACTTGGTCTGTGTAGACATAGGCAATGAATTAGCATTTCCCTTTGCTCCTGAACCAATTTAGAGCACAACTGGCAGGTTTTGATTAAGAATGTCGGCCTCCATCCCCAAGTGGTAATTTTCTTTGTAGTTGAGAGATTGTCCTTCATTCTGTGCGTAGGAAAGTCAGAGAAATCTCTATGGTAATGCCTTTTTCCTGCTAGAACAATTGAAAATAAATTATATTTGATTTACCTTCTGACAGACATCACAGGATACCTGTGGTTTTGCAAGTAGATGCATATAATTGTAGAACTGGAAGTGACTTCTCATTGGCCTAGGGTCTCAAAGCTATGAAGCTGTGAGCGTAGAATAATAATACAACCTATGAATGGTGTGTTTCTTCCTTCCACTGATGGTTACTCTCTTCCTACTCATCTTCTTAATGACGTCAGTCAGCATGGAAAGAGTTGATGAGTGTCACCACTGGATTAGTGATAAGTGCATTAGCCCAAGAGTTGGGAAACTTCGTGCTAGGTATATGACCTTGGGGAAATCATTTACTCTCCTTGGGTCTCAGTTTCCTCATCCATAAAATGAAGAGCTTCAGTTGATCTAAATGTCTTAAAAGATCAGTTGATCTAAATGCTTTCTATGTCTAAACTCCCATGATTCTCTACTGAAAGCTGCCTTTAAAAAAATCCTTGCTGCTAGACTTATGACCTAAGAAAAAGGTGACATGCTGATAGGAGACAGACTCTTTTATAAGAGAATATGATGTAATAGAGCCAGAAATGAGACTTGGAGGCAAGAGTTTGAATTCTAACTTTGACACTTAGTGAGACAATAGATAAGTTATTTAAACCTCTATGAATTTTAGTTTCTTCATTTGTAAGATAGGAATGATGAAAATAATAATAATATGTATACTACCTACTTTGTAGGTTGGTTGGTTTAGTAAAGTGCTCTATAATTTTGAGTTATAAGCTGAATCACTGTGTGTTGGAGGTGGGTGAGGGGCAGGGGTGAAAGTAGAGTATGAGTGAATACATCAAGAGAGCTTGTTTTCTTTTTTAAATTAAAACATTTTAATAGTTTTATGAGTGTTATTTTTAATATCGCAATCACTTTCCAATGGTCCATCCAAGCCCAATAGAATACTTACTTGTAATGAATAAAAAGATGAAGCAAAATCAGTTATATTTGAAAATGTATGCTTCATTTGTATCTAAGTTACTATTTTTCTGCCAAGAGATGAGAGGCATACTTCTCAAATAATCTTCTAAAATCTCTAAGGTTATTTTTCATCTGCTATGTCCTTGTCTTGTATGTTCAGATTTCTATGTGCTCTGTCCCTCGTTAGAACGTAAGCTCCCAGAGGGAAGAGACTGTTTCTGCCTTTTGTTTGTATTCCTAGTACTTAGCACAGTGCCTGGCATTTGGCAAATGCTTATTGATTGGCAGATTGAGTTATCATATTTTTAAAGATTATATGATACGTATATGGATTCAAGTCTTGGTTCTACTGCTTACTATGTTACTTTGTAGAAAAGACACTTCAGATATACCAATGCTCTATCGGTAGAGCTGTGATTTGGTACAACAATTCAGGAAAGCAATTTGGAACAATTCTAGAAATGTCACTAAACTGAATATCCCCTTAAGCCTATTGAGGCCACCACAACTGTGCATGTATCCCTAAGGAATTCGAGGCACAGGAAAAGGTCCCCTATATAAATACACATATAAATTATTGCAGCACTATTTTTAGTGGCAAAAAATTGAAAACCCCTATCTCTTGGGAATGACTGAAGAAATAGTGATATGTGGATACAATTGAATGTTATGATGCCATGGGACATGATTACGAAGAATTCAGAGAAACTTGGGAAGACTTGTGTGAACTAACACAGAATCAAGAAAATAATTTAATGTTTCACATGATTGCTCATGTATGACCTTTATCAATTGCTTGCATCTTGGGGAGGGGGGACGAAGAGAGAGGGAGAAAAATTTGGAATTCAAATGTTAAAAATTATCTTTATATGTAATTGGGAAGAAAATACTATTTACAAATTTTTAAAATAGGAATAAAAAAAGAGAACAATTTACACAATAACCACAAGGAAAGCAACACAGAAAATCATTAGAAACTCTGATCAATGCAGTGACCAGTCTTGACTTCAGAAGTTTAGTATTGAAACATCCTTTTTTCCTGCTAACAGAGAAGTGGTAGACTATAGGTACAGAATGAGGCATAATTGATCATACGTGACCAGTGGATTGGTCTATTTTGCTTAACTATGCTCCTTTGTTACAAAGGAGTGGGGGTGGTGACAGCAATGAAGGAGTCATTGGGAAATTACATCATCAATAAACCATTTCTTTAAAAAAAAACAAGCATCTCAAGGATCAAAAGACAAAATACATGTAAAGCACTTTGTAATCATAAAGCATAAAGTGCCTAATAAATGTAAATAGTTTTTCTATAAGATATCCTGGCAGGTTAAAAATAATTCACTCAAGAATAATATTGTTTTGTCATTGCAAATTTAGACCCCACTTCCATTTCTGAAATATGGAGATATTCAAGTGAAAAAAAAAAAGAAAAGTCCCTATAGGGAATATAAGAAGGAATATCCTGGTCTCAGTTGGCAAGATATGGGTTCAAGTCCTTCTTCTGACACAGATTAGCTGAGAGACCCTGGGCATGTCACTTAACCTCCTAGTGTTCTAAACAAGTAAAAAGTCATAGAGAAAGTTCTGATATATGATTGTAGAAGTTCTTCGATAGTTCCATGCACAGATGATATTATAGGTCCAGTTTATTTTTAGATTTTTAAAAATATATATTTTTTTCAAACAAAGTAACAAAGTTTCCGTTGAGAATGCAAAAAGAAGGATAATTGTAAAGTTGAGTTTGCCTTGTCAGTGGCTTTCTGACTTATCATTTCCCAATTAATCAGCTATAACTTTGGGTGGTGCCCCAAGCAAGCACTACTGGAGCAAATTTTCGCTTATTTGTGTCCAGAGAATTATTGTCAGTCTAGAAACAGCATGTGAGGCTAGACATAGAAAATGTCAGGGAAGCATTAATTTAGACTGGGAAAAGACATAAAGTCCAACCCCCTCATGATATAAATGAAGGGGTGGGGTGAGGGGGCTGATCAGAGCAGAGAATGACTTGCCCAAGGTTATCTAGGCAGTAAAAGAAGGAGGTTGGGTTTGATCCCAGGCCTTTTGACTCCAAATTCAACAATCTTTCTACTGTACCATGTAACTCTGGGGTCAAGACCAATCAAAGGCTGAATGTAGATCCACGGTCAGTATATGGACTCGACAAAATCTAAATTCAGAGCCTTGACCTCGGGCCTTATCTACACCTTCACTTGAGCAAATCTGTAACTCTCTCCTACAAGAGAAAGTCCCTTTGCACTTTCACCTGTGGCAGGAGGAGAGAACCAGACTCAAAGAGTGGGTGTGAAATATTCCCAAAGACACAGCATAAATACTAAGTATAAGCTTCTGAATTGGTAATTTACAACAACATAACCCCTTTATGGTTTGCATTATCACCAATTCTCACAGCATTCCTGGAAGGTGGGATTTCCACTTTAATGGATCAGAAAACAGAGACTTTGAGAGGAGTGATTCGGCCACTGCTAAGAAGGGACACTTCAAATAGATGGGGATTGAACTTGTCTTTTTTCCAAGCATCGTAAGTTAGAAGGCATTTGTTAAATAGGCTTTCCATTACACCTCGCTTCTTCAAGTGTTTTATTTATGTCTACATTGCCCTTGGAATCTTCAAAGGTCTGCATACAAACTCTAAATTTCTTCACCTGATGTTCTTCTAATGGCTTGTGAAGTCACAGTAGCCATCAGAGTATGGCAACCATCTCCCTCTGTTTACATGAGTTTGACTATCAGGGTAAAAGTTTAAAATGAAATTTCAGGGGCTGGCTAACATGGTCAGTGGAATTAGTCACCTAATGACCAATTTACTCTCAGATAATATGCTGTCACAGGGACTATTGGCAACAGAATAATACTGCACTCAAAGCCAGTCTAAAAGAAGAATGTGTCTGTGTGATCCCATAAAGCACTAAGACATTAGCAAGAATGGTATGGAAAATTAGGAGAAAATGTGTTATGGGAGATTAGGTGATATGGGTGATGTAGAAGTTCAGTATTCAATTTTATTTGGTGTCAAATTCCTTCTGATGGAAGGTTGTTTCTTTTCTTCTCTAGCCTGATGAGAATCATTTTATATTACCAAAATACATACTTAGGTTACTGTATTCATGAAGTTAATATTATAACTTATTAGATAAATATATATATGTATCCTATATATATATATATATATATATATATATATATATATATATATATATATATATATATATACATAAGAAAAATTCTAAATGTGGTAAGAAGCCTTAAGAGCTTCCAAGGACTTACTGATGTATAATTTTAATATGTATGTTTAAAATGGCTGAAACATGACTTACATGATATAGTGAGAGGAAGAGCTATTACATTGTTAAGTAAATGGTGAGCACATACTACAACTCAGTATCTTATTTTATCAGAGACTTAGCCCATTGGAGTTCTTTTGGGTACAATATTTTATGTTAAATAATTCAGATGCAAGAAAAGCAAGGTGAAAAATGTTGAGGACATTTATATTTTAATTTCTAAGATTAAATATAGGGGCTCTATGTTTACTTTCTAGCCAAGAAATGTAAAGCGTGAACAGGGTCTGTTGTTCTTGCAACTTGGAATGTTGGACTTATGCTTTTCTTTGACACAGAAGGGATTTTCACATTAACTTCAATTTGCAGGGACCCCTCCATGTTCCCTTGTGTGAACTCGCCATGGAGACCTTTGAATGCTATATAGCTACTTCATCAGCCTCCATTTTTGAATGGCTTAGCTTTAGTAGGTATAGAGGAAATAAGCAACAGGGTTCAGATCTGAAAATTTGTTCTGTTGAGATTTTGCACATAGATGATGCTATTTAGGACAAGAACAGACAAGAAATTTTTATGAGTGACTGTGCATACTTAATTCAGGAAGTATTTGGAAACAAAATATATTTAAACAATTCAATGAAAAATTTAGACCACTTTCAATTAGATATATATGACTGATCTTTATTCCATATTTTTAATTAAGGAAATGTACTAGATTCTTCTTTGCAAAGCATTCCATCAGCACCTTTTTCATATTGATTGCTGCAAGAATGAGGCATAGTCATCACTCAAATTAACATCCAAATACTGCTTATACCATGATTCTTTTAAGCAGCATTGAGAATTTCATAAAATGCCTTAAGTTTTAATAGCTAGGTGGTGAGGGGAATAATTTTTGTATGCGTGGGTTGAAACTTAAACTGTTGGTAAATGAGGGAAGATTTATATTCAACATTTACACTGTAGTGAAAGAATTCATATCCCCTTGTGGAGAAGGATAAATGGGAGGGCTTTTTCCCAGAAGTTGCTCTGGAGGGCATATTACTAGATCCAGTAGAACCAGGAGTGCAGAATCAGACCAGTTAGCTCCTATATAATCAAAAGTATGGAAGACAGCATAGTAAAGGTATTCATATCTGTATGATATCAGAAATGTTCCTTTTGATATATTTTGCTTTCTAAGTCTTAAAGAACTACCGAAATGATAGCTTTTACGGTTACTGTTATTTACTTGGATTTTTCTAGTAAAATTTCCTATCTATCACATTCCAGAACTTTTATTTGAGGGACGGTGACCCACCAAGCAGATGGGAAAGGGAAAACATTTAGATTTTCAACCAGGATTTTCTTTTGTTTTCAGTTCCCTGAGAGCAGGCATCATGTCTTGATAATATATGAATCATCCACTCGCAGTAACTAGCATGGCACCTTGCACATAGTAGGTATTCAGCAAAGTGCTGAATTAAATTTAAATAACATTTTATGAAATAGATCTACATTTTCCCTCATATAATAGAAGACATTGTAATTAATGGAAGTAATCAATCAAATTAACTCCTCGATAATGAAAAACCAAGTAACTCAGTATAAGTCAAGTAAAAAACAAACAAAATAAAATAATGTCTATTCAGGGACAATTTGTTGTTATAGAAGGCACCCAAACTTTGAGATTTTGAGGGACAGAATTACAAAAAAAGATTTAGCAATGCAGCTAAATCTTGACAGTTGAAGCCAAACTTACAAAAGTCCTAAGTATTTATGCTTTCTAAAAGGAAAAAAGCAGATTTTTCACTTTTAAACATCAGAGATGTTTGAAATGTCAGGATTTTATAACAACCCTAGAAATAGCACCCACTGTGTGAGATACTTTTTTTTTCCTTTTGATGTGATAAATGCCTCTTTCTTTTTTGTCTAATCTGTGCCAAGAACCCAAATTGAAATAGAAAAATTCTAGTCAAATATCCAGATAGTTTCTAGATATTAAACCAATTTCCTGGATATTTACGAACAGCTAGATAACTGATTTGAATTTTTTCTTTTTCACCCAAACATTTGGTATCAGGAGCAGTTTGTATTTAGTAGAATGAAATAATACTCTAGTTTGCAGAATGAAATAATATATTCCAAATACATTTTCCTCCTTCTAAACAGACTTGCCCAATTTGAAAAAAAAAGAATGGCTACCTATCCCCTATTGCTTGGCAGAGGTGTGGGAAAAGTCAACTCTTGAATGGAATAAAGACTATGAAACAGTTCCTGTGTCCTTTAAACTTTTTTTTTTCCTTTCCAGGTAAACAGATGTAAGAGAAACGTAGGATCAATAGACAAAGTTCGGAAAACATTGCTCTTTTTTAAAATAAAGATTTGTAATCTACAGGAAAACTTATGTGTACCAATTGGCTTAGGTAAGATTCAGCAGACAGGCATGACAAATGTCCAACTGAAATAAAACACTGGCTGGGTATCAAATGTTTGCTTCTCACCAAAACTAAATTGGAATAAAAAAGGAGGAAATCCCTCCTCCTTTTAAATAACAAAGAATATAGTTATCAACATTGTTTAGTTTTGGAATTTCAGAAGAGTGGTTTAGTATTATTCTCTTGATACATTATTTGGATGAAGAGTATTGAAATCAAAATGAATTTCATTTCAACAAATCCCTATTTGATTTGACTAGAATCAACTTCAAATATATTAAATTCTATAAATATCAAACACCAATAGTGTCATTGCAGTAAGGGGGAAAATTGATGATGGAGAAAGTATAAAGAGTTCAAATAGAAAGGTTTTGGACTTGCTTGGGTCTAATGGACCTTACTGTGTTTTTATTTAGAAAGTGTTCAATTTTGTTTATTCGATGTCTTGCCACTTCGACTCACAACTAGTGACCGTGATATTTCATTTTCTCACCAATATTTGACTTCAACCTAATAAAAAGTTCCTTGGGCCTATAATACTTTTGATTCTTTTATAATGTGAAACAAATCCTCTCTCTTTTTTTTTTAAATCAAACAGAACCATGTTACAGAGTTGTCCAACTATTTACAAAGCACCCAATTAAATCCTACTTAATTCACTCCTACTCTGAAAATTCCATCTAACTTGTGTGCGGGCTACCGATTACAGAAGATATCTAACATTCACATAGCCTTGACAGTCATATCTAGTCTGGAAAAATTTACTACCCCCAAGAAAAAAAAGAAAAAGAAATCAAAATTAGACCCTTCAAATAAATGTGAAGGATTGAAGAAATAAGGCCAAAGAATCACAGTACAAGACAGGTAAATCTACTTTAATGTTCACATGTAAAAGTTACACATCACAAGAGACTTAACAGTTCCTTAACTGTAACTAACACAGCTGTAGTGAAAATCATTTTATATAAAAAATAATCTAGATGCGGCCATCAGATTTTTTTTTTTGGTCTACTTAAGTTAACGTTTGAAAATTGACTTACAACATACCCCTGCTTGAAGGATTTGCTATTATGCTGTTTTCCCCAGTCACCTATCATTATTCTTTGGAGAAAGGAAACAGTATCTGTTTATTAGTAGGAGTTTGTCCTTTGGTTGCAAGCAGAGAACATTTTTTGTTTCTATAATTTATTGTTCTGTACAGACATGTAAGGTTGAGATTATTAAGCTTTAGTGTAAAATGAAGTTTGGTGAGTAAATTTCTTTTCATTTTGATGCAACAACAGATTTCTTACACTCTTAAAGATCTAAGCGTTTACCCATCCAATATGCAAAAAAGTCTTTAGAATCCACTTTTTGCATCTTTAAAAGAAAAACAAACGAAAGCCGGCATATTTCTTCTAAATGTTCTTCTTATATAATACACTAAAAAGTCCTGTACCTCAGCTGACAAGTGTATTTTCAGAATGTATGGTACAAATACAAGGTTTTCTATCTATATTAAGGAAAACACATTTTGTATGGACTCAGAACAAGTTTATTTGTAATTAAACATCTCATGCAGTCATGCAGGACCACTAGCTATAACTGTAACTTCCGAGTCTAAGACATTGGGCAAAACAAAAACAAATTAAAAGCCAAACCAAACAAAAAAGACATTCCAGATATTTTCATATCGTCAGCTCTTTAACTGAGCTGAAAAATAATTTTCCAAAAGAAATATTCCCACAGATTAAGAAAACACACACTTATAATATTTACAAAAAATATTTAATTAAAAATATTTTATAATTACAGTAGTCTATTAAAGCATATACTTTTCTCACACTTATAGAACATCTCTATATATACACAGTATGAAATGTCACTCAGTTATCTATACAATATGTAACATTCTCACAGGGAGAAGAAAGTTCCCTGGCCCCAATATAATCATCTATTTTAAACAATAGATGTCAAAAATATCTACAATGCTCTGGTAGATTAGTAAAGCTTCAAAAAAAAAATTCAGCTCCTTGGTCACAAAGTATACTGCTAAAGTTTTGATTTACTCTTGGTCTTCTATTCATCAGTCCAGTCACACTTTCTGTTCAAAAGTTTAACCCCACCTCCAAAAAACACAGAAATGTACAATTCACAGCTGCTATAAATGAAGAGACAAAACAGATATCATGTTTAAATGCTCATGAACGTGCAAAAAAGGGTGAAAGTTTTTGTTTTTTTTTCTTGGAATGACCATGAAAAGGATTCTAGGGTTTGCTGATTTTTTTTTCCTTTCCTCTGATGGCTGATTTTTTTTTTCCTTTTCCCCCTCCCTCTCTAATTTGTCTCTCTCTGTGCTCCTCTGGCTCTGCCTGCTGCACACCTGTGGAAGAGGAATGAATAGAGGGGGTGTGTGAACCATTCTGCTCCAGACTAACTGGCGCCACCAACAAAACACAAGACATGCTTGATCAACAACCCAAAACAAACCAGGTCAAACAACAACCACAGCTCCCAGGCTAGGCCAAACAGAGGAATACACAGCTGCAAGCCCCTGCTAGAAGCTTTGGAGAGGGGGAAATCCTCCCTGGAGCCCCTTTCCCAAAAACCCATTTCCTTCTTCTACCATCCAAGTATTTGGTAAAAGAAACCGGAACAGTGTTAGTGCCTCTCGTTATGAAAAAAAAAAATCGAGGAGAAACCTGCCTGACAGACAGGCAGAGAGACGCTCCAGAAAGATGTGGAGCTGCTGATCTCGCCTCCATTTAAACTGAGTCCTAAGTTACCGAAGGAGGGCAAGAACCGACTTAACTTGTTAACTAGGTTGGAGGGAGGGAAGTAGGGGAACTGAGTCACAAAGAGTTAGCTCTGGTGAAATGCTCTGTGGACCCAAGGGGGGGGTAAGGGGGCGGGAAAGGAGAAGCTGGTTGAAGAAGGTTTATTAGGCACCTGGAGAGAAATGCAAAGGACCACTCACCTTACGAGTTCTGTTCAGCGGCACAAAATACTGTCCCCTTGTTTGTTAACAGCACCAGCCTGAAACAGTAACAAAAACGTAAAAGAAAGGGGGAAAAAGTTATCAGAAGCGAATAATGAACCTATTCATAACCCTAGGTTTTGTTCTGCGGCTACAGCATTCGCGCAGGCACACACGCACACACACACACACACTCACTCACTCACTCACTCACTCACTCACTAAGAGGGACGGTACTGGGTTCAGACAAGCAGGTCCAGGCGAGACTGAACAAGACCTATCGGGCGAATAGGTTGGACTGGACATACGACAGCCCGGTCCGGCCGCCTCTCTCCCTTCTATCCACACCACCAGGGCTGGCGGTTACGGACCAAGAATGAATGGGTGGGCAGCATCGGCGGAACCGGGATCCCAGATTACAAGAGAGGAGTGAAGAAGCTGTCATTCTCTCCTGGACCCGATACAGCAACCCACCCCACTCCACCCCGCATTGCAAAAGAGAGAGCAAAAAAAAAAAAAGCAAGCCCTCCGGCCCCAGCCCCTAGGCTCCAGATTCGCTGGTTGGTCCGGATCTTCCTTAACAGCAATCCCCCTTCCTTCTCAGCAAGGACTGCCTGGGTGGATCCCACAGGGGGCTCACACTAGCCGGCTAGCCATACGCCCCAGGCCCGCCCGCGCGCAACAAGCCCTGGAGAGCTCGCTATACCCTTGTTCCCGCGAGCCCGAGTCTCCCCCACCGCAGCGCACGTCCCTCTCCCGCTCCTGGGCGCTGTGCGCCCCGCGCTGCCCGCCCGCCTGCTGGCTCCAGGGCACGTTCCAGCCCCGGCCCTCCCATACCCGCAGCGGGAGCGAAGTCCTCTTACCGGGTCGGTGTTGAGGGCTGTGAGCGGGGTCCGGGGGGGTCCGGCGGGACAGCTCCCGGAGGAGGGGTGATGCAGCGGCGGCGGCGGCGGCGGCTGCTGCCTCAGCAGAGCCGGGTGCGTCTCCAGCGCCAGCTGCAGGTCCAGGATGTAGTCGATAACGTGCTGCAGGATCTCCACTTTGCTGACTTTCTTGTTGGGCGGGATGGTGGGCACCAGTTTCTTGAGGCGGCTGTAACAGTCATTCATATCGCACTGCAGGCACAGGGACGGCTCCTCCACCGCCGCCTCGGCCGCCTTGCAGCGCGCCGCCGCCGCCGCAGCCACGGCAGCCGCCGAGCCTCCCAGGCTGTGGCTGTGCTCCGCCAGGCAGCGCAGCGCCAGCTCCCCGCCGCAGCCCGACGGCGCCTTCCGGCCCGAGGGGCGGACGGGACTCACTGCTTTCATGGTGCGCGCCTTTCTGCGAGCGGATTCTGGCCTCGGCCACGAAGAGAAGACCCGGGAGGAGCAAAGGAGAGGGCAAGAAGAACACCCCCCACCCAGCCGCCGCCGCCACCCCCGGCCTGCGCTCGCCCCCTGCCCCGGTCCCTATCTTTCGCTTCCCTCAATCCAGGCTTAAGACACGGAAGGGTCGCTCCTAGTCCTTTGGCAACACAATTGACAACGAGAGCCGCTTGTCCCTGAAAGCGAGGTCCGGGGTTGGCGAGGGAATTTCTGGACCGTGCGAATAAAAATAAATTTAAAAAAAAAGAAAAAGAAAGAAGCTAACACATGCACGAAAAAGAAACCAACCCACCCCCGGTCCTTATTCCCTCCCTTCTGAGCTCAGGCTAAAAGCCCCCGCCGGCGCCGCCGCTACTGCTGCTGCTGCTGCAGCTGTCTCCTCTCCGCCTTCTCCGAGCTCTCCCTTGATCGCGCTCTCACTCCCTCTGCCTGAAACACTCTTAACTCCCTCTCTACAGAGCACTGTCTCGCCTCCACTATGCTCTCTCCTCAGCCCGCAGCGTAGCTATATTTATAGAGAATGAAGGCCAGGGGGCGGGGCTCGCGCGCCGGCCCAGAGAGAGGAGCGCGAGCCAAAGAAGGGGCCGCGAGGGGCGGGAGGGAGTGGAAAGGGTTGTTGGGGTTTAGGGTGGCGTTGGTGGGGGGGGGGGGGGGAAAGGCAATGAAGGCGATGGGCGGGAGGTCCACGGCCACCAACCAATCAGGTGGACGGTGCCACCTCAGGGAATGACGATTGGGCCAATGGGAAGGATGCTCCATTCCGTCAACGCTGTGGGTCTGGGCTCAAAGAACGAGAGAAGGTGGGCAAGGCTGGTGCGTGCCCAAGGGAGGGGAGAGAGAGAGAGAGAGAGGAACAGAGAGAGAGACAGACAGAGAGAGAGACAGACAGAGAGAGAGAGAGAGAGAGAGAGAGAGAGAGAGAGAGAGAGAGAGAGAGAGAGAGAGAGAGAAGTTCCTATGAAGAACTGCGGGAATGTGTAACTGGTATACACTCTGTGCCCGTGCACGGAGGAGCTCTGTGTCCTCGTATCCAGCCATCCTCATCACTAGCCTCACATTAGCTTAATACAATTAAAAAGGGGGGGGGGGACCCGCGCTGAGAGACCCTCCACCGCTGATCATTCAGTCCTTGCCGCTTTGACTTGAGCACCTTAAGAAAGACAGATCGTGTTTTCTTTCGCGCAGGCACATTTATGTATTGTGCTCTTCGTTCTTTCATTATCTGGAGCAAAGCCTTTTCACAAATCCAGAAATATAATCTTAGATTGAAGTGTCTTGCCTTTCCATCTTAAAAAAAAAAAATCTTAAATGAATGCTCAATATAGGCCCCAGGAAAGGAGATTTTTACAAATAACAAAAATCTTACTGTAGGTTCTGGGGGATTTTTTTGCTCTTGTCCAAAATGAACACAAAAGTGGGCTAAAGAAAAACAATTGTTTTGAGCATTGAATTAGAGCACGTAACTATTTAAAATTCATGGAGATGGAGTATTTAAAATTCCACATGACATATAATATTAATCCATTTTATGTAAAATTCATATCTGTAAGTTAATTTAGCCCATTAACGCACCACTTCACGTATTAGTCAATGTACCATGTTTTAAATATGACGCTGAAAATGTCCAATTCTTGTTCTTTGCAACAGCACGTTAAAATTAACACTTACAGTCCTCCGAGTCTTGCTTGTGTCCTTATTCTGGTAAAAACAGAATTGCAGCCTGTTAATTCGTGGGGTTTTTGTGTTACGTTTCTAACGGCTAGCGGTTCTGCAAGGCTTGGAAGCATCATTGGTTAACTGAACTTTTGGTGCAGCCTTTTTTTTTTACCCTCGAAGCCTTCCCCAAACAAAATAAAGTTCTTCGTAGGGACAAAGGGAACGAAGACTCAAAGTCATTGGGGAAATGGATCATAGGATCACAGACTTAGAGACAGAAGAGATCTTAGAGGTCAAACACCTTGACCCTGCTAGCCCTTATCCTCACTCTCCTACTCTAAGCAGGCAGAGAACCTAGCTAAAAGAAACTCTTTAGGGCACCACGTTCATTAGCCTAAGAATTAAAATCATGTAGATTGATTCTTTCTTTACATTGGTGATAGAGAAACACATATAGCTCTCTACCCATTACCACCTTTCTGCCCACCAAATTGGGAAAAGCTTTCCAGGGCAGGAAGCCAGTTCTCTGGCTGGAAGCAGGTATTTTCAACACATTGCCCATTTGTGCATATTATGACTAGTGAACCACCATTTCCCTAGAGAACACTCCTTACTTGTGATGAAATGAAGAGAAATTATTTAGATGCTGGTTTCACTGATAGCTACAGGAAGTATTCCTCCATCCTCCTTAGAACTAAAGATTCACAGTGCTTATCCAATATGTAATACCTGAGTGAAATAAAGACAGGCTTTTACATGAACACACATATATACATCCAGACCCAATGTGGCAAGTCACTATGCTGCTGCAAACTTTTATCAATTAGAAGAAAATAGACATAAAATTATTTTATGCCTGATGTTTTATATATGTGTAACGTAGATATATATACATTTACGTATATGGCCATGTGCAGATGTGTCAAAATGAACATATATGGGAATTTATGTTCTTTATATCTCTGTACACAACAGACACTCACAGCCACATAGATTACCTTAACTTTAGTCAGAAAATTGCAGGAAAAACTAGGTGTAGGTTGTTATCTTGGAGCTAATCACTGGAATTCAAATATCATTGCTTCTACTTTTGCCTTTATTATTAACTTTGAAGCATTGTATATTTATAATTATTTTCTTTGATAAACTTTAAAAGTAATTTACAAGATTGTCTTGAAATTAATTGCTTAATTTGAGAAATCTGTTGTGATAATTTCCAGATAAATATTCTTTAAAAAATAGGTTATAATATCTATAATGTAGAAGCTCTTGCAAAATCTACAACTTCAAACTTTTCCTCGACCTTATTGAATGAATAAATCAAAAAGCATTTATTAAGCTCTAAAATGTCTGAAGCACTCTGCTAATCGCTGGGTATATAAATTTTTAAAAGTACAGAGGGTCCCTGATTTTTTAAACCGAGACTCAGTTTTTAAATTTGTAATACGCAAAACTAGACACATACATTAAATCTTGTTAAATTCCAGAAAGTCACAGAAGAGAATGTGGCAAGAGTGGACTTTAAAACTAAAAAAAAAAAAGTATTTTACTAAGAACCTACTGTGTGCCAGTCACATTGTGCTTTACAACCATCATTTCATTTGATTCTCATTAGAACTCTGGGAGGAAGGAACTATTATTAACCTCATTTTACAGATGAAGTAACTGGTGAAGTTAAAAGTTAAGTAATTTGCCCAAGGCCTCACAGCTAAGAAATGTCTGAGGCTGAATTTGAATTTATCTTCCTGACTCCAGGCCCAGTGCTCTATCCATGGTGCCTCCCAGCTGCCTCTTTGCCAATGGTTAGGTGGGCATTAGTGATTATGGTCCTGTTACAAGCTCAAGAATATCAATGAACCATTCTGTTAACTTCTACCTCATCGTTGTGAGGTAGGTATAAGTAGGTATTATGGTCCTGATTTTAGAGCATGAAGAAAGAAATAAAAATGAGTTATGATTATTCTAGAAGAGTCCAAATACACTTTATTCATGGGCTCCCAGATGATCTCAGTGGACACTCAGACTGAAACATTTGCTGAAGAATTACTTGGTTGGAGTGACTTAGAGTTAAGGGGCCATTCAGATACACAGAGGTCAATCTGTTTTTTTTATAGTTATATACGACAGCAAACCACCAAGGACTATTGGCAGTGATGGCTAGAAATCTAGTATCTCCACAATGCTTCCTTTTATATATCATTGCTTATTCCTTCCTACAATGCAATAGATTCTGTATGAATGAATTCATAGATAGTACGATAAGTTGCTAAAAATGACCTAGATGGAAACCCAGGAGGAAATATTTTTAGGAGAACTACTGGCTGGCCCACTGACTGAAGTAATGTATCCATATCTCCTCCAGACAAAGATGTCTGTGGAGACTCACTCTGGATGCATTCTAGATGCTAATCAGACCATTTCAGAATTGAAACATCCAGTCCATTAAGATTCACAATTACCCTGTGTTTACATGAAGCAAGTGTACCCAAGCATATTGCTGTTCAGCCCAATGCTTTTTTTGTCCTCTATATCACTTTTGTACTTGGCTTGCAATGAAACAGAGGGTGGGCTCAAATATAGAGTCAGAGGCAGTACTACACTCACTCAGTGCTTAAGTCCATCTCCCTATTAAGCAAAGTGAATAGAGAAGGAGGCACATTTACTTTCAGGCCGACAGGTAACCATTTTGTATGTGAGATATGCAATCGTCCCCTTGCTCCAAAGGAGCTAACTAGGTACTAGGGAGTTTCAAACTCAGAGTAGCTTCTTGAGTATTGAATTGCTGCTACATGCATTTGTTCTATGTTCTGCATGGCATTCAAAGCTCTTTGTAACCTAGCTCTATCCTACTTTTCCAGTCTTCACACACTTTATTTCCTGACAGGTATTTTTTAATGCAGAGACACTGGTCTCTTGGCTGTTCCTCGAACAAGGCACTCCATCTCTCAGCTCCAGGCATTCTATTTGGCTGTACCCCATGCCTGGAATGCTCTCCCTCCTCTGCTCCAATTATTGACCTCCTTTGCTTCCTTTAAGTCTTGACTAAAATCTCAGCCTCTTCAGGAAAATTTCGCCAACCCCCACTTAATTCCAGTGCCTTCCCTCTGTTAATTATTTCCTATTTACCTTGTTATAATTTCTTTTGTATATATTTGTTTGCATGTTGTCTCCTCCATTAACCTGTAAGTTCTTTGAGGGCAGAGACTATCATTTGCATCCCAGTGACTAGCACATAGTAAGTGATTAATAAATATTTGTTGATTGATTGGTTGAAATACTTGATACCAGTCCCTGAAATATTGTTAATAAGCTTGAGATTTGCTCTAGGTTTGGAAAGGTACCAGAGAAGGGAATGTTGCATGTTGGAAAAAAAGCTGCATAATGGTGTGGGATTCAAAAACTCATGATCAGAAGTGTTTTACAAGTTCCTCTCTTTGAATGAGAAGTTGACAAACTTCTAAAAATCCCACAGTTTGAGGGAGTTCTAAAAAACAAGAAGGGGGAAGTCAAAAATGAAGGAAGTAGGTGTACCTCCCTTTAACCTCTTGGGAGGCTGAAATTATTCCTGAGAGAGGTGGCATGATGTAGTGAAAGAACTTTGGATGCGGGGTTAACATAGATCTAAATAACCCCTCTGTTGGAGATAAGTCATTTACTCTTGGCAAAGAGTCTGTTATTTAAACTCTCTGAGCCTTGCTCCCTCATATGTAAAATGTAGCCAAGTCAAGCCGGTCTCACAGAGATATTGTGAGGATTAAATGAGATAGTATATGTAAAGGCTTTGCAAACATTACAGTCCTAAATAAATGCCCTCCAAACTCCTTAAGACCTCTTGGGGCTTGGTACTCTTCATATTGTGCTTTTTATTGCCCTACATATCACTTGTCTTCATAGTCTTCATCTCCCAAACACGAAAGAGGAGTGAGACAGGAGAGCAGAGGTTTGCAATCTGACCATTATCTTCACATATTTAAAGGCTTATCAAATGAAAGAGCGCTGAAATTTGTTGTGATTGGCCTCAGAAGGTAGAATGGGACCAATGTATACATATCATTCAACATAAGGAAAAACAAAACAAAGCAAAACAAAAATAACCACCTTTCTAAAAGTTGGAGCTGTCCAAAAGTGAAATGGGCTGCATTGGAAGTGGATGAATTTCCCATTATTAGAAGCAGAAGTCTTTAAGTGGAAATAGGGTAAGTACATGTTGGTGATAAACTAGTGTCAAGGATGATGTGAATTTTAAGATCCTATGATTCTAAGGCTTCATTTTAAGTATTTAATAAATACTTTTTAGGTGACTCATATATGACCTTTTAAAGTTGGATCATATATTGGTCAGGTATCATAGTTCTAACTGGACAATGAAGAAATACCCACAAACCTAAAGGTAAGACTCATCCTAAATATTTTGTCTTGATTTTCATTAGTGAACTCTATCATAAAGAAAAGGTCCCTTTTAAAAAGTCCTATTCTTGTGTCTCATAATGGCATGGAAGTGACCCTTGCTGATGTCTATACCAGTAAAACACAAGCTCTGATAGGTCTGACTATGCCAGAAAGACTTCAAACACGATACCAATGACACACAAATTTTTCTGTCCAAAGACCAGTCTAGCAAAATTTGGAGAAGCTCATCATCTTTAGGTTAGCCATTTAGTGACAAATTCTTCAATATGGGAGCTCACAAAACAAAGGAAAGTTAGTTATTTTTCTAGAGCTACTCCTTTTTTTAGTGATAATGGAAAAGTGATAGAAAAGTGGTCTAAGGTGCTAAGAAGCACACAATTTCTTATCATTTTAACTGGATTTTTGCCCAAATGCAACAAATTACTACAAAATCCCTAGGACATAAAAGGACTCTAACATGTAGAGTAGACAATTTGTAGGATTTATGGTAAAATATAAGATTCACAGTAGAATTGAAAGCATGGATGGATTGCAAACTACACTGATGGAGGGAATACCCACCTTCACAAGATCACTGATCTACTGAAGTTCTAAACTCTTGTAAGGAAGCTTCTCCTTCCTCCAGTTACATTGTCAACAAGACTCTTTGCAGAAATGTCTGGTTTCAGTATCCCATTTTTCTGTTAAGAAATGCAACCGAACCCAAACTAACCATTCTATTCCTCCATTCGCTGGAGAGTTTTCCTTCTGTGGATAGTTGACTAGAGAGTGTATTAGGGAAGAACCCTGAGTAGGAAACATTATGTAGCTAGGCTTACATAGCGAGAAAATTTTTACAGAAAATGGGGTCAAGGCAGTGACATAATCTGTGCATTTTCCTACTTTCTGAAGTTTGTTCTAATGATAACCTGCAACCATAAACTACTTGATAATACCTTCAGATCTTTAATGGATACTTATTTAAAAGGAGCAGAAAAATAATGCAAGTCAACAGGAATTATTTTTCTTTGCCTTTTTCCGCACCTGTAAGATGAAGGATGAGAGTGGACTCTCTGGCCTCTATATTCCCTTTCCATTCTAATTCTCATTACTATATAATTACTAATGATTCTATGAATCTTATAATCCCTGAATAAAGAGTTAGGTATCTATGTTCCTGTAGCTGCTACTACCTTCCCCTCTAAAGATACTCCCGATCTATTCTGTATGTATCTTGTATATATTTATTTATACTCATATTGCCTCTCCCATTAGAATATAAGTTCCTTGAAATCAGAGACTATTTTTGATTCTTCTATGTGTACCCAATGCCTAACAGATAGTAAACACTTGAAAAACATTTGCTGTTACATTGATTGAGGATAGGAAGTGATGGGTGCAATGGTAATGAAAAGTCTCTTTCACTTTTAAGATTTAATATTTCATTGGAAACAGCATCAAATATCAATGGAAATAATAAAATTTGTTTAGTAACAATTTATGTGTATTTCAATTAGTTAATTTCATTGTATAAAATGTTACCTTTTCAGTCCCTTCTATGCCTCCTCAAAATTCCTGTGGTCCATTCATTCCCATTCATTTTCTTTCATGATTATGATTCATTTGATTGTAAGCTTCTTGATAGCAGGGACTGTCTTTTGCCTCTTTTTGTATCCCCTGTACTTAACACAGTGTCTGGCATACAGCAGATGCTTAATAAATGTTTACTAATTAATTATGACTGGCATGTACTCCTTTCTTTTAGTTCTGTTTTTCCGCTTTGTATTATTTCATAAAGATCTTTCATTATTCATAATATTAAATTATTACTAATATTGTTCCCCCACCAAACCAAAGGTATGAATGTGGCATCAAAGTCTGAAGGTGCATCCCCACTGAACAGCCTTTTTTCTAGTCTTAGTCTCACCATTGATGCTACCTGCTAAGACTATAACATGGAAAGATTGAAACGCTAGGACTCTCTGGCAGAAGGAACTACTCTTCTTGAAGCGGAATGGTGATGGTGGACAACTAGGCATAAACATTCCTGCAGTCACTTTATATTCCAAAAATAATCTAATGATGCTAGCTTCTTGGGACGATTAGTCACCTGTCCATGTCTAGCACTTTGACACAAGACCTTCTCAGGGTGATGGAGCCCCACACCTGACTTCGTAAGTGTAGCGGCATAGGTCAACGGTGGCTCACTAGGTACCAAGATGATAGAATATTTCCTTTTACCAAGTTTTATATTCCTGGTGTTGGATCAGGTATCTCTGAGGTTTCTTCCGGATATGAAAGTCTTACAATCCTATGACAAAATAAGGTTCTTTGCCTACAATTCTACTCATTTTAAACTGGCTTTCTAGAGGTATTACTCTCCTTGCTTTTTTGATATGAATAACAGGAATCTCAGTGGATCAAAGAAGTTATCCCAAGCCACTTGGTGGGATATTTCCTACAATATCATCCTCTTTGCTATTTATTATTTTTGTTGGGGATGGGGTTGTTTCTTCAGTTCCAAGGAGATATAAGAATAAAATTCTGCCACATGCTCGGAGAAACAAGTTTCCTGGAAGAAGCTTTGTTCAGAGTATTTATTTATTTTAACTAGGTAAATTAACTTATTTTTTCTTTCTCTTTAATGTCTACTGGTTCCTCGCTCTGCTGTGGTAGTGAGACGATATTCTCAAAAGCTCTGCCAGCAGAGTTTCAATTCTAGCAGATCTTACCAAGTTGGAAAGATTATGACTGTGCATCAAGGAACAATTTGCATGTCTGTTGTTAAAACCTGGAGAGGCTCATTACCAGGTTGTCTACAGGGTAATTAATTTTTTAGCCATACTGGAAGGGTTGTGCTCTGTATTGATAGGTAGAAAATCCATATTGGTGACATCATGAATACCTGAAATGTTGAAATAGATTGAATGTTAATATTTCTGTTGGGGGTACCAGCAACTTTCTAGTTATCTAGGCTGGCAATTATCAGAGTCATCCTTTACTCTTCTCTCTTTTTCATCCCTAATATCCAACCATATCCCAAGTTTTATTGATTCAACCTCCATAACATGTCTTCCATACATTTAATTTTCTCTGCTCTCAGGGACTATATCTTAGTTCAGGCCCTAATCCTGTATTGATCTCCCAGTCTTCTAGTCACTACCATCTCTAAATCATTCTTTTCATAACTGCCAAATTAATGTTAAGATAGAAATCTAATTATGTTTCTCTCTTATTTAGAAATATTTAATAGCCCTCTGTTACCTGTAGGATAAAATGCAAACTCTTCACTTTGGCTTTTAACTCTCTCCACAGTCCGGCCTCAATCTACTTTCTCACATTTATTTCATACCATTCCCTTTCACACTCTTAAATCCCAACCAAACTGGACTCTTATATCTTTCTCAAAGTTTGCATTCCATTCTATAACTTAGTGTCTTTTCATAAGCACCTATTTCATGTCCATAATGCACTTGTTCTTTAATTTTGCTTCTTAGAATCATTTTCTTCCTTCAAGGATTAGCTATAATATTATACTCTAGCCAGCTATAGCATGTGCAGCTGCCACACTGCAGTAAACCATCTCAGCAGATGGGCTAAACTAGGTTGAGGGCAACCGATGGGCCTCAAACCTGTTGGTGAATTAGGGGGATGTCTACCCCAAGCATGTGAAGACTTCCCTTGGAATAGGTGAATGAGAACAATTTGTTCTAAAGGCCATGAAGGTGGCTGAACTAGGAGCTGTGGAGCACTTACAGCTTGGTTAGACATCAAAAATGCCAAGATGATCTACTGTATCTTGGGCCATTGCCAGTTGTCTTGACTTTTGTCTTGGCACTGGACTTCAATGACTCTGGCAGAGAGAGAGAGAGAGAGAGAGAGAGAGAGAGAGAGAGAGAGAGAGAGAGAGACTGATGACTTTGTGTAACTGCCTCATTTAAGTCCAAATCACACATGAGTCAAGACATCATCCCATGATGTCATTGTCCTCTTTAATGAAGGACAAATAATAATCTCATATCCTACACGAAGTCTTTTCTGTTTCAGTTTCTAGTATTATCTCCCTTCCCAAATGACTGTGTTTTACTGTGTATATGTTAGATCCTATAGTAGAATCTAAGCTTCTTCAACTAGGAACTTTAAAAAAAAGTCTTGATTTAGAGTTTCCAGCACGCAGTAGAAACAATAAATGTTTCTTGACTTGTTATTGAATAGTATTATCTGCTGACTTGTTTGTATATTATTTTATATGATGTATTTGTAAGGTACAGAAGTATGGCAAGTATTACTTTCCCTATTTCCTGGATGATGAAGCTGAAATTTAGAGAGGGTAAATAAGTATCCATGGTCATACAGCAAGTAAATGGTGGAGATAAGATCTGAACCAAGGTCTCTTGTGAATACAAGTCAAACATTCTTTCTCACATACAGTGCAGCTAGGCATCCAGTTTTAGTTGATAATAAAATAACTATTTAAATGCCTTGTAATGGTAAGAAAAATCATAAAAGATTATGAAATGGTCGAGTTTTAACCTTATACTGTTATAAGCCCTTATTAGGAAAACCCAAAGTAATTATAATTTTACCTTTAATTCGTCCTTGAAATCCCACTTCTTACTAGTCCATAACATTATTTTTCTGACCCTTTCTTCCCTTAGCAACTACAGAAGTAGTAAAATGAAGAAAACCATCATTCACTTCTACTGAATAGCTTAAACTATTATTCCCTTTGTGTGGGTGGGTGAGAGGCTAGTTATGAGACTGTTTTAATTACATCTTCATTTGTTTTTAATGTGTATACCAAGCCACTGTAAAATAAAGAAAATCATAATTAAACATATTCTAAACTCCTTGGAGGAAAGATGCAATGTAAGCACTAAATAGTTTTATAAATACTGCATCTGAGTTCATCATGGCCAATGATGAGCCTTTTATGTACAGAAAAAGCTTGCCTGTCGTATCTCTATGTAGGTCATGGCTTCGAAGAAGTGAAACAATGTCCAAGAACAGTTGTGGCTTTTCCAAGAGTAATCTATGAGATATTTCCATGGACTCTACACCAGATTCACTGGTCCTTGGAATGCATGCCCTATTATTGAACCAACTGCAGAATTGCATTGTTAGAACACACAGATTAAAAATTAGAAAGAAAAGAAGAAGTCACTGTGGGAAATAATTAAATATTTTCAACTTACAAAGCATATTTTTTATTAAATCATTGTAAAAGAACAAAAAGGCTGAAAATATTAGCAGCTTCTATAATTATTTTTTTTTCCTGCAAAGATGTCATACAGCAAACTATTATTGAATGAACATGAATAAAGTGATAAATCTTGGGGACCAAAGACATTGTTATTTGGGCAGAAAAAATAAAATTTTCACAACAATATTAGGTTTTAACTGTTATAATTAAAATATACTTGGTATTAATAATAATAACCATGACATATAGTACTTTAAAATATGCAAAGTGCTTCATATACATAACATCATTTGAGCTAAGCTGTTCTGAGAGCTAGGCTGCATGGATATATCTCTTTTAAAGAGAAGGCAACTGAAGTTTAGAGAGGATCAAAGAATCATAGACCTAGAGCTGTAAGGCACCTTAAAGATCAGCTAGCTCAGCCTCTTCACTTTAAAGATAAAGACATTGAGGCCCAGAAGCATGAACAATCTGACCAAGGTCGCACAGCTAGTAAATTTCAGATATAGAACTTGGACCCAGGTCATCCTGACTCTAAGTTCAGGACTCGATTCACTACTCTATTCTTTTTCTTACTCATTAAATTAAATATTTTGCTTAGTTCTCTTTGTTGATGCTGTTCTAAAATAGGTAAAACATGCAATCAGGAATAACCATAGTTACTTACTGTGATGTCATTAAAATAATATCACATATGTTGTTTCTACGTCTTGTGGATGTGTGACTGGTTATACAGCACAACTACTGATAAAAATGAAACATTGGTCAATTAGAGAGTTGTTTTATCCAAATCAGGACTGCCTGAGGCAGTTGAAATGGTTTTGAGTAGGTTGGTCTGGTGTAGCATGGGAAAAAATTAAAGTCAGAGAAGTGGGATTCAAGTTGCATAAATGTTGTATATTAGTTATGTAATAATGTGGAAATTATTTCTTCTCTTCACACCTCAGTTTGCCCATCTTACAGTGTTGCTGTGAGGAAGGTGTGTTCTAAGCCTTAAAGTACTGTAGAAATTCAAATTATTCTGTTATCTAGTCATTTAGCAAACCATGCCTACAAGCCTACAAAAACCTCTTAAATATTGCCTATCCCCTGAAATTAAAATCAGGCTTCCCGGTCAAGCATTCTCAACTATTTTGAAATCATATTTTTTCCCCTTGTTATAACATCAATGGCAGCTCCCTGTCTTAGATAACATAAAATCCCAAGTATCTTAAGCTAGTTTTCAACATTCTTCACTAATGAACATATCCCTAGTCCTATACTTTTCTCTAGAGCATATTTCTCTATTCTTCTGCTTGGGCCTTTTGCTAGAGACAGAATCATAGAACTACCATTACTTCTTTCTTCTTCCTCTGATGCTTACTATATCCTTACTCAAATACTATAGCATGATAGAACTAGAGGTGAAAAGGACCTAAGAGGCCATTTAGGTTAAGGCTTTCATTTTACAGATGAGGAAAAGTAGCACAGGGGAGGTAGGCATCTTGCCAAAAGTCACAAAAAGTAGCAAGCGTCAGAGCTAGTATTTGAATTTGGGTCCTGTGACTCCAAGTTCCATGCTTTCCTCCTTCAATATTCATCCAGGCCCTATTTATCCCTAATTAGGATTCTGGTGGTTGCTGTCTACAGAGCTCCAGGATAATCTTTCCTTCCTGAAAGAGGTTAGTGCCTACCCAACGGTCTTTTTTTTTTCCTCCCCAACTACTTCCCTTGCACCAGGGGATCTTGAAAGATATATAGATATTCCCACAAACACATTCACCTCCCAATTCATCAATTTATTCATTTCCCATGACCTACTCTTCTGCAACATCACAGTTGCTCACAGAGATAGTCATACCTTTGGTCTTGCATTATCCACAAATATTCCACTTCCATGGCCATGAACCTGAAATTCCTTTAACTGAGATAACTGTTGTCACCCCACCTCTCCTTCAGCCTTGCAACTCCAAACCATGTTCTTCTTCCTTTTTACCACCTCTAATTCCTGGACCCCTCACAGTTCTTTCCCAGGTCATCAGCCCTACACAGGCAATATTCTTTTTCTTTCACCATCTGAACCAGTTCAACGCTACATTGTTCTCTTCTATCAAATCTCTTTCTCTTTTATCCCATTAAAAATCTTGTCCTATGAAACCTCAGCCTTGGGTGACTCCAAGCACCTGATGCCTTTGCTCCTATTCATGCTCTGCAGAAAAAAGCTGAAGAAAATTACAAAACTGTGTTGACTGGATTCACTGCAAGTTCGTATTACATAATATCAACTCGAGTAACAAAATCTGGGCCTTATTGTGGCCAAGCAATCCTGTTACACCTTTCTAATCAGTTCACCATCCCATTCACCACAGCTGCTTCTCTAAACCTTTTTATCCCTCCTCAGACCTTTCATAGTTGCCTCTCCCACTCTCAGGTGAGAACTTTTCCTCATGCTTTTAATGAAAAAATTGAGGTCATTCCCTGACAGGTCTCTCTTCTCTTCTCCTTTTCATCTCACATCGCTCAGATGTTTTCCCTCACTATTTCCTCTACTCCTCTCTCACATAAAGAGGAGATCCTTCTCCTTATTAAAATAAAACTTTCTATATGCACCAATGATTCCATTTTCCAGTAAACTGTCCCCTCTATCACTCTGTCACTAATCTTCAATCTCTCCTTATCTACTAGCTGTTTCCCTAATATCTACAAACACACCCATGTCTCCCCAGCCTTAAAAAAAACCCACTCCCTTGATCCGTCCATTGACACTACATCTCTTCTTATGGAGCCACTCTGGTGGCTCCCTATTGCTTTCATGATCAAATATAAAATCTTCTTTTTGTATTTTAAAGCCCCTTCTAATCAGATCTCTTCTAACCTTTCCAATATTTTCATGCCTCTATACGCTACGTGGTTCAGTGACATTGGCCTCATTGCACTTCCTTGAACAAGACACTTGATCTCTCAACTTAGTATTTTCACTAGTTGTCCACCATGCCTGCCATCTTCTCTCTCCTTATAGCTGCCTCCTAACTCCCTTCATTTCCTTTAAGTCTCAGTTAAAATTCCACCTTTTGCAAGAAAATGTTCCCTATTACTTCTCTTTAATCTTAGTGATTTCCCTCTGAGATTATCTCTAATTTATCCTGTATATAGTTTGTTTGTTACATAAGTATTTGCATGTTGTCTCTCTTACTAGACTATGAAATCCTTGAGGGAAGATACTGGGCTTTTGTTTTGAGGTTTTTCCCCCATTCATTTTCCCCCAAATGCTTAGCCCAGCCTAGTGCATAGTAGGTGCTTGATAAATATTTGTTGTCTGACTGATTCTTTCTCCCACATCATGCTACCTCTGCTCTTTGGAAGACAGGATCCAACTCCTTCCTCTTCAGGAACAGCCTCATATTAATTACTTAGCTCATATCTGTCACTTATTAAGGGTACCAATGTAGCACATAGGCTTCCTATAGCATACATATATTCATAAATTGAGCTTTATCAGGGAACTTAAGAGCCACAATATTTAAGGTACAATAATACATATACAGGGCACTTCATTTATAAGTTCTGTTGGGCCAAAATGACTTTACTATGATGTGATTATTACCTACCATCTAGTACCTTCATCCTCCCCTGCCCCCAGAACTAACCTCTTAGTATTAGCATCTAGAAGACAAGTTCTAATTGTGTGTGTATGCTGGGGTAGGTGGGAACCTAAAACATTTGTCTCAAGCCTTAAAGCTACAGTGAAGTAGAAAGGGTATTCTCTTTGAAGTCAGAGAAACTAGGTCCAAAGCTTGGTCCTCTTCACTTGCACTGGCCCTGGAGTCAGGAGGACCTGAGTTCAAACCTGATTTCAGACACTTACTAGCTGTGGGACCCTGGGCAAGTCACTTACCTCTAATTGCCTTTTAAGAAAAAAAAAAAAAGAAAAGCAAGGAAAGGAGTACTTACCTTCTTTGCAAGTCTGTTTTCTCAACTGCAACAAGGGGCGAGGGGAGGAGCGTTAAACTAAATGACTTCTAAGGTTCCTTTGGGCTCCAAATTTATGATACTATTTCTTACGAATGTCTCAGAAATGGAGAAGTGGCCACCTTTGGCTCCATGACAATTGGCTTCACACCAATTCTACTAGACAATTCAGAGGTACATGGATGAATGGAGGGACCAGAAGTGAAGGGTGTTCTGCCAGCTCTAACCATCCCTACCTCAAAATAGGTGTCTACTCAGGGTGTTGCACGCTGGGAATGGTGAAGAACTCTTTATGCCTGCAAAAATTATGTGTTTCTCTATCTCCATTATCATTTGTGCTGCTGAAAAGTTGAGACCAACTAAATTTGACAAACCAGAAGGGTGCGTTTTTCCTCTTGGTACTAATCTAAAATTAAAATTTTATTCTATACTCATTACTCTTTGTTGGTAGAGACTAATCACCAGAAGGGTAGCCTTCAGGTGATTACATTTTTGGCCATAGTAGCTCACAAAAACCTGAGAGTACAGAGGAATTATCATCTGAACTGATGACAAAAATTCCCACACTAATGAAATTACTTTTATAAAATAGCCATTGTTGTGGAAAGGCCATCTTAACATCCCACTGGAGGATGTGGGTCAGTTAGGTGTCCAGTCATCTTCAATGTACTACAATCATTTACTCTTTCCAGAGAACAAAAGAAAAAAACAAGAGGAACCTAAATCTGCTATTAAAAAATAAATTTGATGAAGAAAAAGTCAAACAGAGTTGGAATTTTGTGCCAACTATCTATTTTATTGAGCATTTCTAGAAAAAAGATAGGTATTTCACTAGTTAGATGGGTAATAAGAACACTATATCTGACATTTATAAGCGCCTTAAAATTTGCAAAGTACTTTATATTCATTATCTTATTTGATACTCAAAATACATTATTATACTCATTTTACAGTTGAGAAAACTGAGTCTCAAGAAAGTTAAATGTTTTATCAAAATTAACCAACTAGCAAGTGTCAGACATGAAATTTAAGACTGACCTTGAATCCAAGTCTAGCATTAAGTGACACGGTGGATAAGAGCGCCAGACTTGGAGTCAGGAATATCTGGGTTCAAGTCCTGCCTCATATACTTCCAAACAATAAACTGGGAGAGTGGCCTGACTAGATTGCTTCTTTTTTTTTTTTTTGAGGGGGGAAGGCAAGGCAATTGGAGTTAAGTGACTTGCCCAAGGACACAAAGCTAGTAAGTGTGTCAAGTGTCCGAGGCCAAATTTGAACTCAGGTCCTCCTGATTCCAGGGCTGGTACTCTCCTCACTGTGCCACCTAGCTGCCCCAACTAGATTACTTCTAAGGCCTTACCTCCTGAAATTATTTTTCCTAATCGATTAATTTCATTTATATACCAAGCCAGAGAGGATCTTGGGAGGATCTAACCCTAAGTTAGATAGCTAGCTCTTACCTTGATCTTCACTGAATCATAGATGAAATTTTAACCTAACCTGGACAAACTCTACCTGGCTTTCGTTAACTGGGTGTAGTGACTAAAGAACTGGAAGCCTGTCCTTATCAGGGAGAGGTTGTAGGCCATCTGCTATGATAAACTGTAGCTGAGATGGCCAGTAGGTGGCCCTGAAGAGATGAGCCCAAAACAGATTAGTAACAAGGAAAAATGCCCAGCAGTAGAGACATCTACTCAGCAGTTACTAGCCAGCAGTCACCATGAGACCAGATGAAAAGTTCCCAGAAGAGACCGACACACCTGAAAGTCATCTTGCAATCTGTGGAGAAATGTTCATATAGTCTATGAATGAGGCAGTAACCATGAAATAAATGGAGGCCCCATACCAGAAGGGAACAAAGCCAGTGAGAGCAGCATATCATCAGAAAACATCAATAGTCATGTATTTTCTGAGGCATTAGGTCCTTCTATGTATGTTATCTGGTTGTGTGTGTTCCCTATATGTGCTCTCTTCATGTGTGGTCCCTACATAAACATGGTTACTTTCTCCACTAATGGTTTGTGTTTTTGTGGGAGAGTGTGTTCCAGGTTTATAAAGAGATGGTAACATCATAATTTTTTGCCATATTATTTCATTAAATTCCTCTACTTTGGACTAATTAATTTTTCTGGTTAACTAGAGAAAAAGTGAATCTGAGCTATGATTTTGAGTAGATACAGACCCAAAGGTAACTTGAACCCGGAGTAGTTTTTCTGGGGGTCCCATGCATGACAGCAGGAGGGCATTTCAGATCCTACACTGTAGATGGCAATCTAGGATTCCTGTCTTGGATGCGATAGTAGTACAAGGATTCATTGGAGAGAAAAAGGAAATCAGACTGTCACTGAACAACAGTGTCAGAGGCTGCTAGGTGATGAATTAAATAGAGCTCTGGGCTTATGATCAGAAAGATTTGAGTTCAATTCCGACCTCAGACACTTACTAGCTGTATGAACCCGGATAAGTCACTTAGCCTCTGTGTACCTCAATCTCCTCAAATGTAAAATGGGGATAATAATAGTATCTGGCTCTCAGGGTTATTATGAAGATCCAATGAAATATTTGTGAACCACTTAGTACAGTGCCTGGAACACAGTAGGCTTTTAATAAATGTTTGTTTCCTTCCTTTTCCATATTTTTTCCTCTCAGGTCAGAAAAACTTCCATAAATTAACTATTAGACTATACAAAGTACATTGAGTGATTTTTAAAAAAATATTATTGAACTGTGGGGATACACTGTGACTGAGTCCTAGGTTTAGTAGCTACCATGTCTGTGCAGGTGTTAGAAGCTTGCTAATATTTCATGGGATTTGGCCAGCACTGAGGAATTCTAAATATGGATATACCTTTTCACTGTGCTGAGTTAAGCATTATCCAGGCTTTCTATGGTACTGGGAGCATTGGTGGGTGGGAGAAGGTGGGGGAACATCAAGTATGGGTTCAAGGAATAGAAAGATGGGGATATAGTAACTGTGTTATGTTGGGCAGTCAGGCATTTATTAAGTGTCTACTAGGTGCTAGGCACTGTAGCAATTACTGGAAATACAAAAAGAGGCAAAAGATGGGCAGTTCCTACCCTCTAGGGGCTAATCATCGAATGTATACTTATGTATGTATTATATTTATATATGTAACCAGGCTTGACTGGACACGCTCAGTTCCTAGTAACAGGGAGTACTCTGAGTCCCTAACCATGTAGGTAGGGGTAGCCTTCTTTGATTGGCTACTTGTGTCTTTAAAATTGGGGAGGAGGTCGTTCTTTTGCTCATCTCTTTTGTCCACCCTTACCTGCTGTCCTGAGAGTGGAAATCACAGTTCATCCAGAGAGGAAGGATGTTCTTTTCTCCACTCCCTCTTTTTTTTTTTCTCCTGCTCTCCACAGGACTGCAAGCTTAAGCCACCGTGACTTTAGAGCCAGGAATGCAGCCCAGCAGGGAGGCACTGAGAAGCCAAGGTGCCCGGGGCTTGAGCCTGAGGTGGTTTGGGGCGGTAACTGGATCTGTGCTCTACAGAACTGAGCTAAACTATGAATTTAATCCCTTCCCCTCCCCAGAGACTGAGGTAGTACAGGGCTGGGGAGGAAGTTGGTATGTTTGTGATTATGCTGTTTGAAGGAAATATCTGTGCAAAAGCTAATCTGTCAGTGGCTAAATGGAACTGGGGTGCAAGGAGGCACCTCATACACATGAGGGAATACCATAGTGAGAACTGGAGCCAATAGCAGAGAGACTAGACATCCTAATCCCCCTTAATTATATTGCAGAATTTTGGGATTGGGGTGAAATGCTCAAATCTAATTTACAAGGCCTTCAGGCAGTGGGGACCAGTGTGGTCTGTATTACATATATTTTATGTTATATTAATATTACAATATAATCATATGTAGTATGTGTGAAATTATACTTAAATATACTTCCTGAAATTGATACATTCTAACATTCCCCAAGAAATAACTGTTAATGTGGTACAGTTTGGAAAATAATTAGTAAGTCTCCTAATGATAGAGAAGACTGGAAATTATCTAGACAGTTTAAAGTCTGCCTAGCTTCAAAGGGTGACTAAGGAATACCCACAGCAATTCGTGTGCTCTCTTCACCAGATCTTGGAACAGTGAGAGCTTCAACCTTAGCACCACCAGAGGCTGCAACACTCCTTAGGGATGGAGAGTAGCCTATCAACCTATGAGCTCTAAAATAAGGGATTCAGATTGGAAACCTATGGTCCTTTTGAGGGACCAAATAAAGTACCCTTTGCAAGTACCTTTTGAAGTGCCCTAGATGAAACATGCCACCAATATGATCAAGGGACCAAGGCATAGAAATCTGAGCAATTTTTGAAGAGCTCCAAGGAAACTGCTTATGATTAGATAGATAGATAGATAGATAGATAGATAGATAGATAGATAGATAGATAGATACACACAGAGATATACAGATATGTATATACAGATACACATACACATATACACACATATATTGAACATACTGTACCCTGGGGCTTTACTATTTGAATATGTACAAACGCTGAATATCTGATTTGCTAATGCAGAGAGTCTTTATTATAATACGTTTGTGGGAGAGGAGGTTTCTGACTTTGTGTTAAAGTTGGAGAAGCTGCTATAGAGGGCCACTACATTCAAAACAGAAGCTACCCTGCAGAACCCAAACTCCACTAGGGGAGACCAAGGCAGGTATTTTGGGAGGGGGCTATTAGGCAGATCTACCCCTTGATAAAGGAAGGTTTTCTTTGGAATGACAGCTAATGCCACTTCGTCCACAAAGTGCCTTTGGATGGGGTACCACCATTTCACCCTAGTCAAAGTTCCAATTCTAGTTGGAGAATCAAGGTCAGTCTTTCTGGAAGAGATGAGGGCTAAATGAATATCTCCTAGACCTCCCCCATGCCATCTGACTTTTCCAGGAGTTAATCAAGACTTGTGCAATCTTTTTAACTTACAAGATGGTATATTGTACCAAATCTAGGTCATAAGATCATTTTTTTTCTGAAAAATAATAAATGATTCTAAAAAGAATAAAGTGAGGTTACAGTCTGTATTCTAGGTTTAACTTTGGAATGAATCTGTAATGGAACTTATGAGTTAGAAATTCTGACTGGAATTATTTTTTTTCTCATGCTATATCATCATTTACTTTGATTATCAGCTAGAAAAGAAAGGCACATGGCATATCAATTTTTTTCTTGCTTTTGTTTTCTTGGGAATGGTGGACATAGAGGAAAAAAGAGGTTGGCAGGCTGGTACTGGTGGTGGTGATGGTGGCAAGGATGGTGACTGTGAAAGGTCTTCTCCACTATAGGAGGCTTAGGACTAGAGGTTAAAGCAGTCTTAAAAAAGAATAGCATTGAAAGAATGCAGTCAAAGAGATCAAGGTACTTTTTCTTATAAATATGAACTGAATAGACATGTAGATACTAAGTATACTTGGTATCAGTTTTGGTATTTGTAAGTATACTAAGTATACTTAGGTATTAGTAGAATGGTAGTGTATTTGCAACACTAGGAAACAGCAATGGCGTTGGTGAGAAAGGGGCAGTCTGAGACCTTGAAAAGAAGCAAAGCTGTACCTCACCCACTGGTTCCTGGATCCTTTCCAACAAGGCTTGCAGGACTTGACACAGCAGGAACTTTGAAAATTGAAGATACAGATTGTTCTGCTGAGGACATTATCTCAAATGAGATAACATTTGTAAAAAAGAAGAGGAAAGGTGACAAAGAAATCTCAGGAGCACGACTCCTCCACTTCAATGGTGAATCCAAAAAAGTAAAATCTAAGTGATTGTCCAGTACCTAAGGAATAGAAGAGACATTTAGGAAGAAATTCAATTCAAGGACTGACAGGATCCTATTCAATCAGGAGAAATAATTCAGCTCAAAGATGACATAGATTCTTTTGAGAGCAATTTCAGAAGAGAGTCATCTTGGAGATGGGAGACCTCAGAACCCATCCAAAGGACCTGGTAGTATTGGTGAAGAGGTTTAAAAAAATGATGATAGGTAGGGAACCATAAGTTTCTAGGGGTGCTTGAGACCCCAAAATACCTACATGCCGGGTCCTGTTGAAAGAATTCGACTCAAGCCTTCTCAGCCAAGGGAAAAGACAAAGTCTATTAGGGATTCACCATAATGGGTTGTCTTAAGAAATCCCACCCTTTGTGATGCCTGTTTTCACAAGCAGGCCAGATTCAATCTATTGAACTAGAATCTGAGCACCTTCATGGAGGCAAGATGGAGATTATATACACAAAGATTGTGGGAGGGACGGAGGGGTGGTCTGGGGTGACTAGAGGAGAGGTTTAGGGAGGGTCTTGAGGAGGAGTCTAAGGAGGAGCTTGATGGGACCTGGATGAGGTCAGACTCCAGGGACCAAGAGAATAGGATTAAGGGTGGGAAGTAGCTGAAGATGTGGATATTG
>CM053622.1:167291147-167317452 GCA_028646595.1 Phalanger gymnotis | reverse complement strand
TTAAATTAGGAAATGTATGTTGAGGCTGTTGGCTGTTTAATGTTCGGTTATTTACCCTGCATTTCTATTTTAAGTGAATTGTCCTTTTTAAACTACCATGATTTGTGTTATGTAATTCATGTCAGCTGATCAGAGGGGATTTGAAGAGGGAAATGGAATGATTAGCTCCAAGATAACAATCCACACCTAGTTTTTTTCTGGCAATTATGTCAGTAGATATGAATCCAAACCAGAGATAAACACCAAGAGCTAATATAGAAGGGTACTATATACACAAAAATGAAGACAAAATATTCTCATTCTCTTTGCTGCACTCAAGAAAAATACAGTAGTTGTTGCTAAAATATGTGTTATGATCATAAAGTAATAGAACTGATTTCTATAAACCACAGAAATGATTGTTTTTCCCAAAGATAACCAGACTGGCTGCACATTTTTCTCATTTGAACAGAAGATTGAGTTTGAACGTCACTGTGATCACACTGTGGTATAGTGTACTAGCATCTTGTACTGGAATCCTGGAAATGCAGATGCAGCCATCTGATATTCACTAGCTCCATGACCCTAGCAAAGTCAGGGATGCTCAGACACACTTCAGAAGCCTTCTAGTTCAATCCACATTTGAACAAGAACTCCTTCTACAACACAGCCTCTTCTTTAAAACCTACAGTGAGAAGAGAATAGAACTGTAACTATTTGAAACCATTAGGGCTTTGTCCCAAGGGAAGGAAATTTAGATTAAGGTGCAGAAGCTTGCCAAAGAGCAGGGAAAAAGAGATTCTGGTTCTAGGCTGCTGTGGAGACAGCAACTCATTCTCTGTCTCCTATTCTCTTCAATCAAAAAGTCTACTCAACCTTTTTTGTCCTCTCACCAGCTAGTGCCCTTCCTTCTGTTCTTTCCTAGAAGACCAGCTTCTCTCCTGCCCTCCCTCTTCAAGCTGTTATGTTTCTTCCTAGCAAGAGCAGGAAGTTAAAAGCTACCTTCTTTCTTGAGAGTCAATCAGCCAATTAGTATTTATTGAATGCTTTCTATGTGCCAGGCACTGTGTTAAGCACTGAGAATTTTAAAAAAGCGAAAAAAAGCAATATCTGTTCTCAAGAAGCTCACAGTTTAATAGCAGAGATGCTATGCAAATAACTATGAACAAACAAGCTGTTTACAGGATAAATTAGAGATAATGCCACTTAGGGAAGGCAGTAAGATTAAGGAGGACATCTTGCAGAAGGTATGAGATTTTAGCTGAAACTTGAAGGAAGTGAGAGAAGTTAGGAGGCAGAGATGAGGAGGGAGAGAGTTCCAGCCATAGGAAATAGACAGAGAAAACACTCAGGGTTGGGAGAGGGAGTGTCATGTGTGAGGAAAATCAAAGAGGCCAGTGTCACTGGATCACAGAGTATGCAGAAGGAAATAAAGTGTAAGAAGAGGAAGGGTAGGCAGGGGCCAGGTTATAAAGAGCTTTAAAAGCCTAGAGAGGACTTTATATTTGATCCTGGAGGTCAAAGGGAGCCATCATATTTAATTGAAATTGGAGAGAGATGATGTGGTCAGGTCTGTACTTTAGGAACATCAGTCTGACAACTTAGTGGACAATGATTTGGAGTTGGGAGAGACATAAGGTATGGAGACCAACCAACAGACTATTGTAACATTCCTGGCTTGAGGTGATGAAGGCCTGCAACAGGGTGATGGCAATGTCAGGAGAGTGAAGGAGACATACAGGAAAGATTTTACAAAGGTAAACGGATTAGATATTGAGGGGGTGAAAGAGAGTGAGGAATTCAGGAGTGGGTGGTAGTAGAGTGGAGTAGAAAGGACCCCAAATCCCTTGAGTTAGACCAAGAAACCTCTGAAGTCCTGTCCAATCCTAAGATTTGAGCCCCTAAAGCACTTTAGTAATAAAAGCTCCCTTCCACTCAACTGAATTTGGCTTAAACGAAAGTATTATTTTTACATGACGAATTAGAAAATGCTTTTTATGTAATTTGTCTACTTGGTGAAAATTGCTTATGGCCATTGTTGCCTAAGCATCATTTGATCAGGGTGTCAAGCACTCAGGGAGTTCTAAGAGCCACTCATCTCCCCCTGAAGCAGCAGATTCCACTGTTGGACAGCTCTGATTTTCAGAAAGTTTTTCCTTCCATAGAGTCCAAATCTGCCTCTTTGAACCTTCTTCCTTCTTCTCTCTGGAGTCAAGTAGAGCATGCTTAGCCCCTCTTTCATGTGACAGTTCTTTAAATACTTGAAGACAGCTATCATGTCCCATTAAGTTTTCCCTGCTCTGGGCTAAACATCACCATTTCCTTCTATTAATCCTCATATTGTACAGTCTACAATCCCTTCACCATTCTGGTCAGTTTCCTGTGGACACACTTTACCTCGTCAGGGTCCTTTTTAAAATGTGATGCTTCATTTTTTTTGAAGATAGAGAAAGACACAGATGAACGAAACTAGAAATAAGAAAAGACATGTAACAAAAAATACAGAAGTAATTTTCAAATCATCTGGGAATATTCTTGGAGCTATATGGTAATAAATTAAATTGTGAACTCTTAATTATCTTTGTATCTTACCCAGAGATTTGCATGGTGTTCTGAATATAGTTTGTGATTAATAAACAGTTGATGAATAAATGAAAAAATAAAATGTGTTGCCCAGAACACAACACAATGATGCAGTTGTTATCTGATTAGGGCAGAATATGGGAGAGCTATCACTCTCTTGTTCTGGACACTATATCTTCATTAATGTAGCCTAAGATCATTCTAGCTTTTTAAAAAATTAACCATGTCACAATAGTGATTTTGGGGCTTATGATCCCAAACTAAACTAAAACAAAAATGACCAGCTCTTTTTCACAGACTATTGCCTAATCCTGTCCCTTCCTCCGACCCGGGATATAATAAGTTGATTTTGTGAAAGCAAGTAAAGAATATCCCATTCATTTTATTAAATTTCACTTAATCTCTTAGGTTCAGTTTTGCCAACTTCAAAACTGAGATTACAAATCACTTGAATTATTTTTATCATCTTAATTGTAGAAAACACTTTATAGTCTCAATTGTGCAAATCACTTAATTTATTTTTATAATCCCAATTGTACAAATCACTTAAGTTATTTTTGTAACCCCAATTTTAGAGACCTAAGGTTAAGTGAAATTTAATAAAATAAAGGGGAAATTTTTCACTTGCTTTCACCAAATCAAACTATTATGTCCAGGACTGAGGAAGGGACATGATTAAACAATGGTCTGTTAAAAAAAAAAAAGAGCTGGTGCTTTTAGTTTTAGTTTTAGGTTTAGTTTAGTTTGGGATCATATAGTCTCCCAAAGTCACTATTGTAACATGCTAAATAATAATAATAATTAAGCTAGAATGATTTTAGGCTACATTAATGAAGCTATAGTGTCCAAAACAAGCTCCTATACTCATCTCTAATTAGGTAATAACTGCATCAAACTATTTTCCAAATCATTAAGTGATTTGTGGACAGTGAGGTAGCACAGTGGATAGAGTGCCCACCCTGAAGACTGATCTTCCTGAGTTCAAATCCATCCTCAGACACTAGCTGTGTGACGCTGGGCAAGTCACTTAAACTTGTTTGCCTCAGTTTCCTCATCTGTAAAACGAGCTAGAGAAGGAAATGGCAGTATCTCTGTCAAGAAAACCCCAAATGAGGTCCCAAACATCTGGACGCAACTGAACAACAAGTGATTTGTAATCTTTAATGTGTTTTATAAATGTTATAGTCTAGTATCTTCATAAAAAGGAGAAAGAAGAAAATAGAAAGGATTTTAAAGATGGGAGAGTGATATGGGTCATCCTATGGCAAACTATGGGCTCAAGAGAACATGTAGTCTAACTTTTTAAGACTGTAGGAGGCACCAATTACAGTCAGCTAAGAAGGAAGAGATTTGATACACACTTTATTCATTCATACACATAAACATAAATTTGAGTACTCATCACTGAAATGCTATTGTTTGTATGTTTATGATATACTCAAGTGGAATAAATAAAGCCATAGTTAAAAAGGAAAATTATTTAAACAAACATTAGGAACCAAACTAAGCTAGGCAAACAAGCTCTTCAAATTCAGACGCTTTGTACGGGAAAGAGGAGGAATATTTAACTAGCTAAGTTTCATTTGGATGAGAAATAAATCCACATAACGCATGACATCAGAGTATCATTGCCTTCACTATTTGTGACTATTGATAAAGGATGAAGTTGGAATCCTTTGCTTCACAATAGAAATATTTCATATTCCTTCATACCTTAAAAAGACCTTTACAGTCAACTGCAAATTGTATGCCAAACAAAAGATTGGAAGTAATTATGACCTGACTTCAAATTCAGCTTCATCTATTTACTTTGTGGTAGACTTGGACAAGCCATAATCCAAGACTTCTCTAGACCTCAATTTTTTTTTTTCACTCATTTTTCAGTCATGTCTGACTCTTTATGGCTGTGTTTGGGGTTTTTTTTTGGCAAGATACTACAGAACTTTGCCATTTCTTCCTCCATCTCATTTTACAGATGAGGAAACTAAAGCAAATAGTTAAGTGACTTGCCCAGGGTCATACAGCTAGTAAGAATGTGAGGGGGAATTTGAGATCAGGAAGGTGAAGGCTTTCTAACTCTAAGGCCTATGATCTATCTACTGCACAGTCTAGCTTCCCAGAGCTCAGTTTATTAATCTATAAAACGAGGGTGGAAAGTGGGAAAGTGGGGGTGGGGCTAAGCTATTAAGGGCTTGAAGGTAATTTTTTTTTTTCTGAAGTGCGCATAGAGTTTGGGAGTGTTAAACCCAGAGCAAAAGAGAAATAACTATACATTCCAGCATATAAATCTACCTTTTAAGAAAGAAAACTCTGCACTTCAGTTCTTTGTTTATTAGCTCCTTGGTAGCAAGTTTAACATTAAGTAGAAGGAAACTATTGAGAGTCCCAGGAATTCAATACCCTGACACTCCGGGCAAAGAACTGGGCATGGGGTGTCATTCTGTACCGGGATGATCTCTACCCAGGCCCAGGGAAATTGTCAGACACAACTGCTGAGAGAAACATTAGTATTTACTTGTCTATGTCAAAAACCTTGATTTTTATACAATAATATTAATGTTGACCTACATTCTGAGTTGATTTATAACAAGTAGAATATTGTCTAGAAACCTTATTTAGCAGTGGATCAGAATGGATATCATAAATGGATACAGAAAGGGGAAGCTTTTCAAACAGATGTCCTTAGAAGACAGATAAAACTGTGTCAATGTGAACCACATTATCAACATCTGCTTCAAAGTTTGGGCTGTGGGGACATCATTTAGTAAGTTACCACTTCAGCGTAACCATATACTTCAGCCTCCTGGGAGAATTCATACAGCTTCCCAAGGTACCCAATTTACAAGAAGGGGTTAGCTTGGGAACTGGAAGAATGCACACAGAATGGTCCCTTTTTTTTTAAGGTCTCTGAATGTGAGAAAGGTTTTTCAATTAACATTTGAATAAGCCTTCTTGGATTTCTTTGCAACTAAGATACACACAAAAATGAATGAATGGGTTTCAACTGAATATCTATAGATGGGGGAGCAGATTCTAACCCCAGCTTCCTCCTGCACTCTGGCATATACCCACAGCTGTTCAGAGCACCCTTTTTCAGTCAACACAGAGTTAGCACTTTGATCTGTAACTTGGTACTCCTCTCATCGCCCCTCCGCTCAATATCTGGCTACCCCAGGGGGCAATCAGACATTTGCCTAGAAGCCTGTGAGGTAAAATGCAGTTTTTCAATTGGGGCCAGGGAACAGCTGTGGCCTGTCACCCTGGAAACTGCCTATTGGCCTGGCATCATGGAAATATGCCCAGCCTGTGTGGTGGGGGTCATCTGACCTTGCCCCCACTTAGTTTGGCACCTTGTGTGGCCATCCTTTTCATCCTCCCTCTCCTTCAGCCCTACCCCCAGGGACCTGAGAATTTCTATAGGCCTTTCTGAGATTCAGAGCTTAAATTGGACAGATTCTCAGATAGAGTGCCTTTTTCGGTGGCCTGATAGAGAAGAGGTTGGTAAACATACCCTTAGCTGGCATAGGGAATTAGAAAAGGATGGATCTCTTCTTCTTCTACACTATTAAAACTGAAGTTACATATGCAAATTATTCTGCAAATAGGCCTGATTATTTGATATTTCAGAAGGTGAAAATATTTCAATTTGGCCTCCATATCCAGATTATCTGTGTAGACTCAACCTTAAAACCTAATGGTAGCAAGGTAAAACATTTTGCTTGAT
The DNA here is from genome assembly GCA_028646595.1 of Phalanger gymnotis. Classification (NCBI taxonomy): domain Eukaryota; kingdom Metazoa; phylum Chordata; class Mammalia; order Diprotodontia; family Phalangeridae; genus Phalanger; species Phalanger gymnotis. The sequence goes on along the minus strand of CM053622.1, from coordinate 167,311,166 downwards.
CTGTGGAGCTATATACTGTTCACCTGAGATTTAAGTGTTTATATAGATGCACATGAAAAACATCTGTTTATCATAATAAAACTTAGCATTTTATTTTGTGAGTTTCCCCATTTAGGTGCTCAAATGTCATCTATTACTACTGAGTTAAACATTTTCCCTTCTTTTTTCTTATTTATTTTAATAAAAAATTTAAAACAAAGAAATATGCCCCCATAGGGTTGTTGCTGCAAATTCTTCTTCACTAGTCCCTGCTTAGTGTTGTGATTCAAGAACGAATGCTTTTCACTCAGTGATTTTTTTCAGCTGGCCTAATGAGGGATCTTGGGAATATCAGTCTTGGATATGATGAAGAATACAGGATGAGAAAAAAACATTACATATATGAACTTTTACTGATATACAGAAAAGAATATAGAATTCAGGCAAAAAATATATATATATATGTACGTATTTTTTTTATATGCACACAGAACATTACAACCTCCTTTTCCTTGGAGGGGTAGTGATCTATGGTTCAGAATATTGCATTTTCTAACAGATGTGTTCACTATGTTAGTTGTTTTTGCTCATATGCTTATCTTTTTTTTAAAACACGGTAAGGCTTAGTGATTGCGGGTGAAGGGTATTGTTATTCAGTCATTTTTCGGTCTGACTCTTCGTGATCCCTTTTGGGGTTTTCTTGGCAAAGACACCAGGGTGGTTCGTCATTTCCTTTTCAAGCTCATTTGACAGTTGAGGAAACTGAGGCAAACAGGGATAAGTGACTTGCCCAGCGTCACACAGTAAGTGTCTGAGCCTGGATTTGAGCTCAGGAAGATGAATCTTCTTGACTCCAAGCCTGGCACTCTATCCACTGTGCCACTACTTACCCAAAGGGTGATGAGGTGTAATGGTAATCAGGGAAGGATTTTTTGCTGTTCTTCTCTTTTGGGATGCTAAGGCAACTGAGTGACTTTGATGAGTCTGACCTTTGTTTGAATGGGGCAGGTAAAGTGGGATCTTTTGTCTTGGAATGCTTCTCAGCACTGGGACTGTTGAGAGTCATTGAAATGACTGATATAAATACAAAAACATCAACAAAGAAAATATTATACACATATATGTAATATTACATATCCGGTAGGTGAGTGAATAGCAAATTATAGTGTAGAAAATTCTTATAAAAGGAGATAATAATATCACCACCTTGTAGGGTACCTGAAGTATACTGCACGGACATATCATGGCTCACTCTTTTGGGGAGATGGACTTGACAGAAAGTTGTTAATGTAATGACAGAAATTGTTAACACCGAATGTAATATGGACTGCCATTCCCTTAAATGATCCTAATGTCAGAATTTCAGTAATGACCTTATATATCTACTCTTAAGCTATTTACTCTTCATTAGATTGAGCCACGCCCTAGGTCCCCCCACCCAGGGAGTTGGCCTGGTGGGGAGCCCAGCTCAAACTAGACCTCAGCTTCTAGTGTCCTTACCCCCTTCCATTGGGATTCATGGCATGAAGGACAAAATGACCAGAATAAAGTGGCTTTCTTTGCCCAGATTGCCAGGGGCCACTGTGGTCTCATGAATAGGCCTTGCTACCTCCTACTGCCTCCTCTCCCTCTCTTCCTAAAGGCATAAGAAGCTTTTGCATGGGTCTTGGAGTTGTGAAATCCACTGAACATCCCCCAGAGTGGCAGGTTTGCTATTATCTCAATTAAAGATGCTTTACTCCTCACCTCATGGCTTTGATTTATTTCAGGACTTGACAGCATGTAGTACAGATTCAATGGCAACCCTTCAGTGAAGTCAGCAGCACAGCCAGAGTCAAAGGCTTTAAATCTTATCAAATGACTACTAAGGTTTTGGGGCAGAGATAAAAGAGAGGCAGACATTCTTTAGATGTCTGTAAGACTAATACCATTGAATTTCAAAGATGCACCCATCATTATATCCTTCTGCAAGCAACAATCTTGGTGCTGCCAAGTAACAACCATTATGGCATCTTACAATTTTCCACTGCTCTTAAGTCTAACTGGGATTCTTCTGGGCCAAATGATACAGTAGAGTACAACATGGTATGGTATTAGGCATTAAGACAGAACAGCAGCTTTGTCTGGGAACTCCATCGGCATCATCTTTTCATCAGAAGAAATTGATGTGTAGACATACATGTGCAGAGCTCTCCACTATTTTCTTTTTTTTAAGGTTTTACTTAGTATTTTATTTTTCCCCAATTACATGTAAAAACAATTTTTAACATTTGTTTTTAAAACTTCAAGTTCCAAATTCTCTCCCTTCCTCTCTCCTCTCCCTCTGCCCTGTCCCACTTTGAGAAGGCAAGCCATTCCATATAGGTTATACATGTGTAGGCATGCAAAACTTATTCATAATAGTCATGTTGTGAAAGAAAACATAAACAAGTGAAAAAAACTCAAGAAAAATAACATTTAAAAAAAGTATGCTTCAATCTGTATTCAGATACCAACAGTTCTTTCTCTGGGGATGGATAGCATTTTTCATCATAAATCCTTCAGAGTTTTCTTAGATCATTGTATTGCTGAGAAGAGTTGTCATTCATAGCTGATCATCTTACAATATTTCTGTTACTTTGTACACAGTACATTTCACTTCGCATTTGCTCATGTAAGTCTTTCTAGGTTTTTCTGAGAGCTTCCTGCTTATCATTTCTTTTCTTTTTTTTTAAATTTTATTTATTTATTTATTTTGCAGGGGTAGGGCAGGGCAATTGGAGTTAAGTGACTTGCCCAAGGTCACATGGCGAGTAAGTGTGTCAAGTGTCTGAGGCCAGATTTGAACTCAGGTCCTCCTGACTCCAGGGTCAGTGCTCTACTCACTGTGCCACCTAGCTGCCCCCCTGCTTATCATTTCTTATAGTACAATAATATTCCATCATAACCACCTACCACGATTTGTTCAGCCATTCCTCAGCTGATGGACATCCCCATAAAAAAAGAGCTGCAATAAATATTGTTGTACATATAGGTCCTTTTCCTTTTTGTTTTTTATCTCTTTTAGGATACAGACCTAGTATTGTTAGGTCAAAGGGTATGCATGGTTTTATAGCCCTTTGGGCATAGTTCCACATTGCTCTATAGAATGGTTGAATAAATTCACAACTCTGCCAACAAGGCATTAAAGTCTCATTTTTCCCACATTCCCTCCAATATTTGTCATTTACCTTTTCTGGTCTATTAGCCAATCTGAAAGGTATGAAGCAGAACCTCAGAATTGTTTTTAACTGGCATTTCTCCAATCAACAGTGAGTTGAAATATTTTTGCTCTCTCCACTATTTTCAAACATTCATGGTGCCATTGCCTGTTAATATTTACCATTTAATGTGTAAAACATTTATATCTTGGCAATTCCTATAAACCTAAACAGGTTTTACTTTGGAGGTTTTTAAACCCCAAATCATTTTGTACATGGATTCACATGGATCTATTTAATTCATTCTATATGGAAAATCAAGAAATGAACTAAATTTGGTTGGAATCTGAGTATCTATGAAATCGATGCAGCAGAATCCCTGCCTCATATTCAAAGGGGAAGATGGCATGGTGGATAATAAAATTTGATGAATTATATTGATAGGAGTATAGATTTAGAGCCAGAAGGGATTTTAGAGGTCATCTAGTTCAACTTTCTCACTTTACAGATAAGGACATTAAGTCCAAAAAAAGGTGAAGCGATTATTCGACATGAGAAAAAAAACAACAGAAAATACATACATATTTATGTCAGATTTATCTTTCTGTCATCATGAAGTTACAAAATACCTCTGGTTTCTCTGTCAGGAAAAAGGGGGAAAAAAGAAAATTACCACAAATGGGCCCGGAGAGTAAGAAGTTTTATTTTTTTAAAAAAAGGAGAGGTACATATGATGGAGAATGGTACATCAGCAGAAGTACAGGACAACATGAAGAAGACCAAGGTACTGACTGACGTATATAATCTGGGACCCGCCTGAACTCTCCTTGAATCTTCCCACTTGATCCGGCTTCGCCTGAGGCCATAAGCCTTCCATTATTGCTAGGCCCAAATCTCTGTTACCCTTAAACTAGCCTAGCCCTGCATTGTTAGTTACCTCCAGATTACATTGGGTGGCTGCTTCCCACCCTCAGTCCCATCAAAATCCCATTCTCTTGGTTCCCGGAGTCTGATCTCTGATCACCCCAGTCCCATCAAGATCCTCCTTAGACTCGTCCTCAAGACCTTCCCTAAATCCCTCCTCTAGTCACCCCAGACTACTTAACCACCCCTCGATCCCTCCCACAATCTTTCTGTATATAAGTCTCGTCTTGCCTCCATGAAGGTGCTCAGATTTAATCCACCTCAGACTCAGTCTGGGTCAAATTGATCTGGCCTGCTGGCATTAGCGTCACAAATGCTTAGGCTTTTTAAGAGTCTACCTACTATGGCAACTCTTTAATAAACTTTGTTTTTCTATGGCTGTAAGAAAGCTTGAGTTGAATTCATTTGGCAGGACCCGGCATGTTGGTATTTTGGAGTCCCAAGCACCCTTAAAACTTCAACATAACCTCAACCCCTGACCTCAACAGTACAATATCATTCTCTATCACTAACCTTGGTCAAGTCATTCTGGGTCTCAGTTTCCCATTTGTTAAATGAGGATGTTAGATGAGATTTTCTAAGATTTCTCTTTAAGTATTCAATAGGCTAGTCAGCATCACTAGTGAAATAAGTTAGAGGGCGGTACAAGTAGCGTGGATAGAATGCAGACCTCAGGAGTCAGGAACTTCTAGGTTCAAATCCAAATTCTAACAGTTTGTGTGGAGAAGTCATCTAACCTCTTAGCGCTCCGTATAACTGTGAGGACTGAGCTGCAGAGAAGATGCAGAATTGTGTTGGTAGTTTCCTACTGAGGGAGTTTCCTAGCCTGGACATCCATGTACTATTGAAATCACAGGTATGGTACGAAAAATAACAACAACGATAAATAATGTCCTTGGTGTCTGGAATAGTTTTTATATAATCTTTGTTCTCTATTTTATAATACTGATAGATTAACAAGAGACTTTTATAATGTACCATTTATAAGGTAGACCACTTTGACTTAAATTCTGTTCTATATCTTCTCCACAATGATGGTAAGCATTTCAGCAAACATACGTTTCTTTGCTGTATGCTTGTTATCTTTGCTTCTATGCTTGTTATCAAGAAAGTCATCTCTGTTTTATCTAGCAAAAAATCTTATATCGTTTTGAAATAATGCACTTCATTGGAGGAAAGTCTTTAAAGAGGCATTTTGCTGCACTGAATCAAAAGCTTTTTTATAGTCATCAAACAAGAATTATAGAAACTTGTATTCTGTTTATCTTTCAATCAATTTTGTAATGATAAAAACGTGGTCCACTGTAGATTGTCTTCCAAAAACCTGCCTATTCAGTTCTAAAATACTCAGGAAGGATGCTTTTGATACATGTGTGCCATTGATTCTCATAAAAATCACAGATAGATGGGGAAATAGGCCTAAGAGCAGATAGGTACTGATCTCTGTGTTACCTTGATTTGACAGCAGTAAGATCAGAGGTTTTCTCCCGAGTGTTTAGGTTAAACACAGCTGACAGCAGCAGATGTCTTCCCCATTCCCAGACCCATGAACTGCCAGAAGCTGACCAGACATCATCACTCCTAGCTTCTGACTATTTTGTAAAAGTCCTAAACTCTTCCCTCTGGGATTCCCAAGCTTTCTCTAAGGACTTTCAGTAGTTATGCAAAACAACTTACTTTGTGAAAAGATAGAATGTCCCAACCCCTTAGCACCTGAAGCTCCTCTTGCCTCTGCCCCAATACTTTATAAAAACCCTCTCTCTAGCCCCAGTACTCGATACTGCATGGAACCCCAGTAGGAACCCTTTGTCCTAACTAAAGATTGTAATTTTTGCTCTGTTGGTTGTCTTCTTATTAATTCAGATTAGAGTGAGGCTGATGATTTTGCACAGCTCTGCCTCACTTAAATCCAATTCACTTGCAAGACATCACCCTCCTGGTATCATTGGTTCTCTTCAAGAATGAAGGACAAAGCACAAACAACAATAACCATGGCTACAATTCAGGTTGATCTTTATGTCTTCTCCACCTTCAGAGACCTTGAAAACGGATCCCTCGATACCCTCAAAATTGTGTTGCTTCTTGCACCTAGTTCCCTTTATATACTTGGTTCAGTCTTTCTTTACTCTCCAGCATCCTTTCTGTTCTCTCTGTAAGTACATCTGGGACTGTGATGTTAGAATACAAATGTGATGGCTCTATTATGACAAGTTTTTTAAAATAAAAATCCCTGTATATCTTTTCTATTTTTATCTGTTATTCTTTCAAGCTTTATACTTAAATATTTGTGATATTTAGGCATGAGGCTTCCGTGTAAAGTTTTTGTCTAGGGAATGGCTAAACAAATTGTAGTACATGAAAGTAAAGGAATATTCTTGAGCTGTAAGAAATGATATATATGATGAATACAGAGAAACATGGAAAGATCTATATGAACATAAATGAAGTGACTTAAGTAGAGCCAAGAAAAAAAATATACACAGTGACTATAACAATGGAAATTGAAAGAAAAGCTACACAGCAAACAACAAAAATGAATGTAATGAAATTATGAAGGTCAAGTAGAATTCCATTGAAGAAATGTGAGAAGACACTCCCAACCCACACCTTCAGGGAAGTGGGAGGTCCACAGGTGTCACACATTGCCCATGTGTTTGGATTTTTTAATAGTATTGCTGATTTTTTTTTTCCTACCTAAAAATTAAGATTTGTTGTATGGGTTGGCTTTCTGGGAAGGGGAAAAGGGAAGGATACTTGGGATAACCACGATGATATAAGAAACAGAAAATAACAATAAGAAATTAAAAAAATAATTCCTTTTCATTCCTTACTACTAAACCATATTTTCCAAGATATTTTTCACTGAAGTCACCAAGTATCCAATCAAAATATATGTTTATTTAAGTTTGAGGTTCTCATCAGATACTTCATAGAATTTCTCTACCTCTATGTCTTCTACAACAGATTCCAATGCATAACATGTAATTATTTTCATGGTGGTCTTTGTGAGCACTATAATATGAGATCATCAAATATCCAGTATTAGGATGTTTCTTCTTGCCTTTGTGTACATAAAAAAAAATCAACTCCACCAACTCCAAGGAAAACCTTGAGTTATTCTTCCTCTTAGCTGCAATTTCCTTTTGTCTTCTACTTTTATTTAAAGCAAGAATGTGGAGATGGATTTAATCCATTTCCTCTAGTACTGTGCCTGTTCATTGGTCTTTAGAGTGCAATTGCACATATAGTGCACTAACGGCTAAATTAATGGATATAAAAAAATCAACAGTTTAAAAATTGACACTCTAAAAACTGTGTGATTCTTGGTATCATATGTCCCCTTTGCCATCATCATTACAGAATTAAAAGGGAGTGACACAGAACTAGAGCGTATTTTGTATTTTATTTGGTTGCTATCATGAATTTGCCATGCTCCATACTTGGTGAAGAGCCTTTTCATCTTCACTTTATTAGACTGGTCTTCAGAAAGTAGTAACAATCTGTGTCCTGGATGATCCCTGAAGACTTTCCAACATGATAGAGAACCCATTTGAGCTGATGCTCTTCTAATACAGCCTTCTTGCATCAGTAATTAAGGTAGAGCTTTTTGCTGTTCTTCTCTTCAATGATTCTGGCCTTTGTTTGAATGGGGCAGGTAAAATGGGATCTTTTTGTCTTGGAATGTTTCTCGGCACTAAGAAAATCAGTAGTCATTGATTTGTATATGGTGGTCCTAGGAATTGACTTTCCGGCACCCTAAATGGGACTTTTCACTGTTCTTTGAGTGCTTCTCAGTGCAGAGGTAATCAAGTGCCCCAGGTCCCTGAGACAGGTTTATAAGATCCAAGGTTGTTGTTTGACTTTTGGAGCTCTCACTCACTGAAAGAGTGGCTTGTGATTCTGGGCAAGCCCTTGTGCCACCCTGCGCCCCCCCCCCCACCGGCTTTGCTAACCCAGACCCATTGGTTCTTTGGTAACTATGAATTGGTATTTGGTTTGTTTATATTGTCTCTGTAATTTATTTGTATTTGTTTTGAAGTTCAGGGTGCTAGCTTTTCCTCCTGAACTAAGTGAGTTTTTGAACTCAGTTTGACAAAACTGAGATGGTTAACCCCTTAAAGTTACTTTCTTTAGTAAAGCAGATCAACAAACCTGTGTTAGCAGTCTTCTGTGTGCTGGTTGTTGTTGGTTTTACACAGCCATAGTAGCTGCCAGGAAGATTGTTGCTAATACTTCTACAACCAAGGATGGCCTCCCCACCATGATGAGGCATTCAGGTAGGGCTTTGTTGAGAAGAAAGGCATAATTTTATCAAAAAATAAAATTTGAGGTTATAATGAAGTCCGAGGGGAGCAGAACCAGGAGAACACTATATGCAATTACAGACACAAGGTATCTGTAAGGACCAACTTTGATAGACTTGGCTCTTCTCATCAATGCAAGATTCAAAGATAGCTCCAAAAGACTCATGATGGAAAAAAAACTGCATATCCAGAGAAAGAATTATGGAGTCTGAATGCAGATTGAGGCAAACTGTTTGTTATCTCTTTTTTTTCCCCTTCTTTTTTGGTTTTGTCTCTTCTTTCTCATGATTCATTCCATTGGTTATAATTCTTCTTTATAACTTGACTATTATGTAAATAAGTTTAATGTGAAGGTATATGTAGAACCTACATTGGATTACATGCCCTCTTGAGGGGAGGGAGGAGGAGAGGGAGGGAGAGAAAAGTTGGAACTCAAAAACTTGTGGAACTGAGTGTGGTAACCTAAAAATGAAAAATAAATTTAAAAAATTTGAATTTATGCCTAAAATCAAAAGAGAAACTCTATGTGCAAAATTGTTGATAATTTGACTGTTGTACAAAACAGAATAATTAAAATATGCTAGTATCAAATTCTTTTAATAGCAAAAAGATATAAAATGCTGCTTTTTTTTTTATAATGGGTGATATTCCCAAGTAAAGAAATAAAGTATCAATATAATTGCTAGTTCAGGTTAAAGCTTATCAGATCTTAATTTCCTTGCTAAGAACTGGGATGCTTAGGTTCTATTTTTAGAGTTGATCTTTGGCTTACTATTGTTAATAATAGGAATAGAGATCTTAGCACTAGGTAGTAGATACAGCATTAGACTTAGAAGTAGGAAGTACTGTGTTCAAATGCTGACTTTCATGTTTACTAGCTGTGTAACTTTAAGCAAATCACTTAACCTCTCTATGCTTGTTTCGTTATCTTTAAAATAAACTGAATTCATTGGCCTCTATGTTGCCTTCCATCTTATAAAACTATTAACCTATGATACTACGTGTGATTAGAAAAAGTACTAGCGGCACAGTAAATGTAAACAAGTTGGTCAAATTAAATCTTTTCAAACTCTAAATCCAGGATCCTAAGTAACTAACTAATCCTAACTAACCCATTATTTGCAAAGTCTCCTTTCTAGGCAATATCTTTCCTAAACCTACCCTTTCTCCAAACACACTCACACACACACACACACACTCATCACATGTTCTCCCCCTTAAGTTGAGAGTTCTGTTGAATTTTATTTTTTATTCTTAAAATGCCATTTATCTAATATTAAAATTTGAGGTTACTCACAACAAATATGATACTTAAGTGATGTAAATGATCTCGAAATACGAAGGCCAAAAAAAACTCCACTTGATGTATCTCTTTTGCAATGACCCTGAACGCATTAAATAGCATGGTGGTTCAACCATTTTTATTCCCCCCCAAACCCTCTCTTATTTGAATATTTTTAATCAACAGTCTGAGCACTTTAAAAATTAGCACTCTTAAGAGCCCTTGAAGGCCATATCTCATTTGCTTTTATATAAAAGAATTGAAGTTTTATTCCTTATTTAAGAGTAGATGGTATTTTAATACTTCCACATGATATTCCCTCACCCCTGCATTTTTTAAAAAAAATTCTATTTCTTTAAATATCATTTTTCATTGGACAGTATTTGCAATGCCAAACTAACATCTCTTGGAATGATATAAACAAGGCGTGATGATATCTTCTTGATTCTGAAGGGACAAAAGCTATTGTCTGTTATATAGCAGTAGTTGTGAATGTTGGTTTTTGCATTAATATAAAAACGTGTCCTCTAAACTCTTCCTATTCAGTTGTACTAGATATAATTATTGCTATGTTACCCATCAACAGAAAGCGGGGGAAATGAGTGAGAATCAAGTTTGGGCAGAAGGAGATTGTCTGTACCGGAAAAGAATGAACAAAGATTATAATCCACATCCAATCCACCACTATACTCCACTATAATCCACCTCCAAACCCACTACCAAGTAATCAAATATAGGTTATACATGTGCAATTATGTAAAACATTTCCATATTAGTCATTTTGTACAAGAAGATTCAAATAAAAGGGAAAAGAAGGAAAAAATGCATGCTTCAGTCTGTATTCAATCCGTAATCAATATCAATGCTTCCTCTGGAGGTGGATAGCATGCTTCATCATTAGTCCTTTGGGATTGTCTTAGATCATTGTATCGCTGAGAATAGCTAAATCATTCACAGTTCTTCATCAAACAATATTGCTATTACCGTGTGTAACTTTCTCCTGGTTCTGTTCACTTCACTATGCATCAGTTCTTCTAAGTCTTTCCGGGTTTTCCTGAAATCATCCTGCTTGTCATTTCTTATAACACAATATTATTCCATTACAATCATATACTACAGCTTGCTTATCCATTTTCCCAGTTGATGGGCATCTCTTTGGTTTCCAATTCTTAGCTGCCACAGAAAGAGCTGCTATAAATATTTTTGTACAAATATTGACCTCACTCTTTAACTTGAGCAGCAGGTGTCTAACCAAAAACTTTGGTTAATAAATATTTTGTAAGACATTAAAATTATTCCTGATGTCCGCAGATATGGAATTGTACCACAAAGAAGCTTTTGTTGTTAGTTATTTTCATTTTTAACTATAAAGAGCTAAGACCTGCTCCTCCCCCCATTCCCTTTGCAGAGACATTTTCCTAATTTATTTATAAGGCTAAGTCTCCAGAATCAGGTAATCTTACCTCTGGCCTACTAGTGCCTCTATACACTCAAACTCATTCATAATTGATGGAATGGTCTAGAGTGTTGCTGCAAGAATCAATTTAAGGTCAGCTCCCTGAAAGAGCAAATAATGCCACTATGCTGGATGAGAAATAAAGACGTGCAGGAACTAAAAAGTACTTTGTTGAAAGAACAGGGTGGTGGTGGGGGAACTGAATCCAGAAGGAGGACACTTTGAACAATTCATTCCTAAATGAAAGTGCTTTTTCGTGTGTGTGTGTGTGTGTGTGTGTGTGTGTGTGTGTGTGTGTGTGTGTTTCCTCCCTGTGTTGGCTTGATCTGCCTAAAACCATTGTCGAGGCACGTTAATGATTGACCTTTGAGGGAACCACATGCCATTTGTTGTTCCCTAGCAGTGAGGGTCTCAAAGAAACTTCAGATCTCTGAGACAGAAGAGGATTAAGGGGTGGAAGGAAGGAAACCCAAGGAAGGTGATGACTGTTTAGAAGAGAATTGTGTTTTCCCTGGGATATTTTTGCTCCTGTTTACCCAAGGAAGTAAAATTTATCTGATTAGTTATTTAGACTTACTTGGTAGGACAGTTGTTAAGAAGTATGCAGTGATTAATCTCGGTTAAACAAAGTCATCAAAACCAGAAACACACAACACAGCAAAGTTCAGAGCCAAGTATTTAAGGAAGCTCTTTAGCTGATCCCTTAACTAATAGAAATAAAAGGAAAAGGACTAAACCTGTGATTTCATTGGCATGGGGAAATACTGGGTGAGAGAATTATCTCCATCAAAGCAGGTCAGCATCTACTGCGGAAATCTATTTTCTTTAATTTTTTAGCAGTTTTTTTTTAAATTGCATCATTTCAAAAGTAATTTTTAAAAAATGATGCATCTTAAATTTAATAATTTATTGCAAATCTGTGGGCTTTTTTCCTGTGTTGAAATTTTGATGACACGATATTACATCATGTAACCATATAGTATCATATTATAAACAAGTCATTACACACACATATTCCAGCTAATACATGCTGGACTTCCTGACAATGTGCTTACACACTTGCCTGCCAACGCTTGCTTGTTAAGACCTGTCAGCAGACTTGACCACTGATTGGTTATAACCTGCATTTTGTGTGTTTGTTTGGAAAATAATGCAATCGCTATGACTTTAACTCTGTTACATAACAGATGAAACATGTATGAACAGCTTTTCAAAATTTTCTTCTTTCCTTATGTTTCTACCACCCCCTTGTTTTTATTCAATTCCCCTTAATTGTACTTGAGGCTACTACCACCCCCTGTATCAGTCCAGTGCCCCACTTTGGGAACCTATGGCCTTAGGGCCTCATAGCCACTATATGTCAAAAAGTGGGACTCAAATTTAGATCTGTTTATCCACTCGACATTATTCTTAATACAAATAAAAATAGGGCTAATTTAATTCAGTTCAACAACCCTCAAAATGCTACTAAAAGTACAAATAAATTTATTAAAGTTCCCACTGAAAAGTTCTTATACTAAAATTCAGATCGATCACTAAGGGAAAAAGATATGAGCCATGAAAAATGTTCCGAGGGAAGAAAAAAAAATTAGAAACAATATATGTTGCAACCAAATCTATTGTAGTCAGTGCTGCAACTAGAAAGTCTATTGACTTTTACAGAACAGTTCAAAACTCCTCTTTTCCAGGAAGGCTTTCTAGATTAACCTCACATTTGCTCTGATTATTTTATTACTTTAAGTTTTTTGGCCATGGTGATTATGACATGAATAACTTAATCATCCATCAGCTTCCCCCCCTCCCGCCTCTGCCCCCTCCCCCGGCCAATTTTCTCATATTTGTATTCCTATCTTCTCAATTACATTACAACCTCCTTGGGGAAAGGGTCTCTTTCTACTTTTCTCCTCCCCACATAGTTCCTAGTATAATGGTTAACATATAAATAGTGTTCAGTAATTGTTAATTGAATGAATGAACTTCCATGGGTTATTGTCATATGATAATTCTTATGTCCGTATATCAAAATTTAACCCCTCTCTTGAACTCCAGTCTTGTATCCTCAGTTGCTTCTTGGACATCTCCAACCAGATGTCTGGTAGACATCTCAAAACTCAACATGTCTAAAACAGAACTCGTTATCTTTTCCCCAAAACTTTCCTCATTCAGAACTTTCTGAACTTCCTTATTTTCCTTGATGGGATCATCTTCCCCTCAGGTCAACCAGACTCCAAACCTTAGTGTCATCCATAACTTCTCATTCTTTCTTTTATCTCTCCTCTTTGATAATATTTTTTCCCAATTATATGTAAAGATAATTCTTTAAATTTATTTAAAAAAATTTTTGAGTTCCAAATTTTCTCCTTTCCTTCTCCCCCCTCCTTCTACTTCTTTGAGATGGTAAACAATTTTATAAAGATTATACATGAGCAATAATGCAAAGCATATTTCCATATTTCCATGTTGTTAAAGAAGATACAGACAAAATAAAAAACGCAAAAATTTAAAAAATGAGTGATCATTCCATGGTTGTGTTAAAGTATTATTTATTTTGTTAATCTTATTAGTAAAAAGAAGTTTGCATGTGCTCCTAACATGTGCATATTACCTTTTTTTACAAATTATATCTATATGTTATTTTACTAATATTTGTGTATATTACAAATATTACATATTCACTCTGCTTTCAGACTGTATCAGGTCTTTTTCTGGATGTGGATAGCATTTTTCATTGTGAGTTCTTTGGAATTGTCTTGGATCATTGTATGGCTGAGAATAGCTAAGTCATTCACAGCTGATCATCATACAAAATCGCTGTTACTGTGTACACCATTCACCTGGGACTTCTCTTTTTTATTCACTTTACATCTGCAATATGTTGCCAAGTCTTGTGGTTTCTACCTTCATAACATCTCTCATATAGGTCCTATGATAAGACCAATATCTATCAGAGTTCTTCTCCACTCCCACCCCCCAACTCCCTTCACAAGTATCAGTTTTCCCTGGTGTCCCTGGGACCTGACTAGCCTTGGTGAAGCTTCCTAATTCCCTACATGTATAAAAGTCCTACCCACATAGAATCGCTGTCCCTCCAATTTGATGGATATCTGTGACTAAAGACTACTTGAGTCACTACACCTTGCCTTGCTGATTGTATCACACTTTCTGTCCTCCTCTCCACCCCACTCAGTAAACTCCAATAGTTCCCTATTATTTCCAAGACCAAATATTAAAATCTTCTGTTCAGCTTTTAAAGCCCTTTACAGTTTGCCCCCTTTTTGTATTTACAGTACTCTTATACTTTACTCCCCTTCATGTCCTTTGTGACCCAGTAACACTGGACTTTTTGCTGTTCCTCATACCTGCCTTGCCACTTCCCCAACTCTGTGCCTGCCCTGGCTTTTCTTCAATGACTGGAATACTCTCCCTACTCCCTTTTATGTCCATATTCTGGCTTCCTTGCTTTCTTCAGGACTCATCTTAAATCCCACTTTCTAAAGTAGGTCTTTCCCACTTTCCCTGCTCCCACTGTTCCCTATGGGATCACCTCTCATTTATAATACATATATATAACATCGCTTGTAACATATCATCTTGTAATACTAATTATAGTATAGAATTACATGTGATAAATAATAGAAATATGTATAATGCATACATGTATATTTTTATGTGTGTAGTTATTTTCATGTTGCCCAACCTATTACAATGTGAGCTCCTTGAGGGCAAGGACCTTAATAGTTTTGCTTTTCTTCGCACCCCAATCCTTAGCACAATGCTTAATAAATGCTTGTTGATTAATTTATTGAACGAATGAAATGATGAATGAATGACTGTGAATATACCTGGTGTGGTTTTGAGTACTTTACACCCAATTTTGAGGTTTAAAAGCTTTTAAATTAAATCATGGACTTGTAGAATATTAGGGCTGAAAGGAGCCTTAGTGATCATCTAGCTTGGTGGTCTCCAAAGTGGTACCCTAGGTGGCTATCTCCTGACACTAAGGAGAGTAGCTTTACCTCAGTAGGTGAGTGTTCAATCACTCAGAGGGTCAGTCAGTCAACAACCTTTTAAGTGCTTATGACATGCCAGGTACTGTCTTAAGGCTGGGAGACAGGTCACATCCTACCTTTACTTTGATAACCAATTATGGGACTCTCTCTAACACAACCACACCCACTCTCATCCTCCCCAAACTCACCCATTTTGTACCTTTTATCTGATATGTAAGTTCCCAACCTCTTCCCTTTTTAAGTGGTATGACCTCTGATGAGAGCTTTGGCCTATGCCCATACTAAAAGGGAGGCATCCACAAGGGAGATGCCAGGGACCTGCTTCTGGGAAAATATATATTGTGTTGGATTATCATGTGGGAAGCAGCCTCTCCCTCTCCTCAGTCTTTAATTTTATGTGGGACAGAGTTGCACAAGACGAGCAGATAGGGATGGCTTGTTATATTGTCTCCTCTCACCACCAAAACAAACAAAAAACCCATCCCTCTTCCAAACTCCCCAATAACTATAAAGGTCACCACTATACTTTAAGTCACTAAGGTTCACCCCTTGGTGTCATTTTCTTTTCTTTTTTTTTTTTGGTTTTTGTTTTTTGGAGGGGGGAAGGCAGGGCAATTGGGGTTAAGTGAGTTGCCCAAGGACACACAGCTAGTGTGTCAAGTGTCTGAAGTTGGATTTGAACTCAGGTCCTCTTTGACTCTAGGGCCAGTGCTCTACTCACTGCACCACCTAGCTGCCCCATGGTGTCATTTTCAACTACTCCTTCACTCTCCTTCACCATCCTCTCCCTATATCCAATGAGATGCCAACTCTTGCCATTTTTACCTCCACCTTTCTTACATGCACCCTACTTACACCTCTCTACTCACTAAGTTACCACCCTAATTTTACAGTCCCTCATCATTTCTTACCTGGATGAGTATAATAACTTCCCAATCAGTCTCCGTCTCAAGTCTCTCTAATCTATTCTCCACACAGCTATCAAAGTAATTTCTTAAAGCGGAGGTATGATTGTGTCATTTTCTTACTCAATAATCTCTACTGGCTCCCTATTGATTCTAGAATTAAATTCTATTTCATCTTTATCTTAACCTTTTACATTTTTTATTTTGGGTAAGTTTTGTAATATACACAAATATTAGTAAAGTAACGTATAGACATAATTTGTAAAAAAAGTTAATATGCATGTGTTAGGAGTACATGCAAACTTCTTTTTACTAATAAGATTAATAAAATAAATAATACTTCAACACTACCATGGAATGATCAAAAAGGGTGAGAGACTATTTATCGAGTTCAACATCTAAACTTTGTGATCGAGAACAATTAAGTGACTTCTTAATGTCAAATGACAAATGGAGCTAGTTAGAGTCCCCCTTCCTTTCTAACCTCACTGTTTTGTGTAGTCTTTGAAATCTGGCCAGGAGTAACCATTACCTTCTATAATCCTCAACCCATCCTTTCAACATTTCATATTACAGTACTATCTCACCTATTTAACCCACAGTTAACTTGGGGAGAAAGCAAACAATGGCCTTCAGGCAGCAGATAAAATACATGTTCAAAATCCTTTCACTAAAGGTCAGGAATTATACTTGTTGGAGATTCTCTCAAGCTCCTAGCAAGAGTCCATTTACTTTAATTTTGTGCGCAATTCTAGCATATTATAGATATTGAAGGGAAAAAAGGAGAAATATACAGTGACTCATTAAAGAAAGTAACTGATTAAAGGGATAGAAATGTAACCCATGACTTCAAATGTTGATATATCAATCAGTAGAGTACAGATAATAAACAAAGTGAACCTGAGAACTTAATATAAAATGATAATATGCTGTCCCAGGTATCATTAAGACGTTGGAATGACAGTCAGAACTACAAAGTGACAGCAGATGGGCATACCTTGTTAAGAAGGAAGAAAAAAGAGGAAAAGATAGAAGTAGTGTCAGAGGAATAGAGAGATACAACTCTGTAAAAACCAACCAATCTGGGGGACAGTACAGTATACCATTTGGATGAAGATTCAAAGGAGAAATGCAAGTTGTGAGATTATTCTGACCATTTAGCCAGACAGAGGAAATAGGTGATAAATTTATTTTATGAATCACTAAGCTGGCCTCCAAACAGGATATGTTTATGATGAACACTTCAAAAGTGTCAGTATCTGTTTGGGCTCTCTTTGTGCTAATGAGTTCTGTGCTCCAATGGGTCCAGTAGGGGTTCTATTAAGGGACTAGAGAATTGATAAAATCTTGGTTTACCCAGTTATAGTCCTTCCAACATTATCGATCATGGCCCATCTATTGCTTCTTATCCTGTGCAACTTCTATTCTCTCCTGTAACTTCCAGAGGGTGTAGGGGCACCACAAGTGCTGGCCCTTTCTTTATCTCTTAACATTTTCTTGGTATCATGGTAGAGTGCAGGATGTCCATCTGTTATCCCTCATTTTTGCTATGCGACCATCCCACCTCCTTTTCCTGCATTATATCTTTCTCGTGTTTTTGTGCTGCTTTTAGCATATAGCTCATGATTAGTAATTGCTGCAGCTTATTTACACCCACCATGTACCCTTCCATTGTGCTTTAATTGACCCCCAATTTTAACTCCTCAGATACTATGGTATTCCATGATTCGTTGTCATGTAAGATCACCATAAGAAGAGTGATGTTTAAAATGTATATTTTTTTCAGAAAAAAGCTTGGGGTCTTTGAAAGTTATGATTAATTTCCCTAAATTAGCATTTATTTTGTTCTTTTCTTCTGTCAGTCAGTTAACAAGCATGTATCAAATACCAGCCACATGCTAGGCATCATGTTAAGTGCTGGGGATACAAAGAAAGGCAAAAGACAGTTCCTATTCTGAAGGAGCTCACATTCTAATAGAGCTTCCTGTCCAAGATATATGTATGGATGGACCAGGGGCATGAGCTATCTATTCAGCTCTATATCATAGCCTGAAAAATAGACAAACTTCATCCATTTGGTTTTTCCTCCATGAAAAGTTAAGTGGATACAGGGCTGTGCTGGGGCCAGCTCCAACCAGCTCCAGAGAGCTGACTTAAAGTTTCAGTATGACCATTTATAACTTGGAAATAAGCAAGCTAGAAACCAGGGCTTGATTTAATTGTTTCGCTAATTGTCTAGACTTATGAAAGTGATGAAGAAATATTAATCATGAAGATTAACCTTAAACTTGCATTTAACATACATTTTTTCTTCAAAGAACCAGTTGTTAAGGATTTAGCAGCACACCCCCGGGTGGGTGGCTATCTTATTAGTGATTGTGGATTTTTCAATAAAAGGTTCTGCAAATAAGAATGTAGTAGCAATGAAGGTAAAGTCTAGTACTTAGTTTTGAAAAAAAATCAATCAAACAAATTCGGGGTGGGAAGAGAAATCAGTACAACTGAAAAAGATCTGAGGAGTTTTATAGGATCGATATTAATATGATCAGAATCATAATCAGGGTCCTATTATTGGCATTTTGCCTCAGGGTACTAAATTTAGAAGGTACTGACAGGCCCTAGCACATGGTTATTTGTCACTCTTGTTGTCCTTAAAATGATTTAGTTATTTTAAGGATGAGCAAACTGAGGCCCAGAGCAGTTAAGATTTGCCAGTGGTAGCATAGCTTGTCAGTAGCAGAACTGAGATTAGACCTAGTTCTCCTAATCGCTAATCCTTTTACTTCCCCTTCTGAACCAAAAATCAAGCTGAACTGTTTAGAACTAACTCAGTTCTTCTGATCAGACATGGAGATACAATGAACTTGGCCTGGAGTTAAAAATAGGTAGATATACAGCACCTGACTTTGGATACCCTTAGCATTAAGCAGAAAAATGACAACACAGTCTGGAAGGAGTGTGTATGGAGGGAGGGGGTTACCTTTCCTGATGAAATTAAAAAAGGATTGTCATGACACATCCTTATCTTCTCCTTTGGAGAAGAGCTAGTGACATAGATTGGCTTGGGAATTATAGCAGCATCCCCCCCCCCCCATTCCTGTGCCTCTCCAGAGGGTGACCCATGGCAACGGTCTCCCACCCCACCCCCTAGCTGGCTATTTCTTGCAAACTAGGGGGTGGGTAGCCGGGAGTGAAGTGAAGTTGATTGGACTATTCACTTCCCGGTGGAATTTTTGAGCAGTCTAGGGAAGATTCTTCAGCTTTAGGTAGCTGTCAGGCTGCCTGCTTCAACTGCCCATTCTGCTCCTCCCGGACAAATCTGAACCCTGAAGGCTTGACCTCCTCGCAGACATACCAGCTGGCTCCAAACCTTGTTCATTAGTCAACTTCTTAAAAAGCCTGTTTGAAGGCGAGGTGGTATGGGTTTTTTTTTTTTTCATTTAAAGTGGTACAGAAATAAGAAATCATCATCAGCTAAATGACCCCACACAGGCTGGTGGACCACCCTGATCTATGTAAGCTTTAGCACGGAACCAAGTACTACTGATGTAAGCTTTGGCTGAGCGAGAAAAAGAGCCAAGGCTAAGGTCATGCTTGAAACTTTAGGGGGAGTGCTCTTTTCTAGCTCTGCGGGAGGTGCAAGAGAAGGAGGATAAGGAGAGGAAGGGAAGGAGAAGAAGGAGGAGGGGAATGCACCTTGGCAAGCCTAATTCTCCTCCTCCTCCTCCTCCTCCCTCCTCCTTCTTCCCTCTTCCCTCCCAGCCAGCTCAGTCTGTAGCACATTCCTTCACCCTCACTCCCTTTCCCCTTCTCTCTTCTTACTCGTCCACCCCCGCCCCCAGCTGATTCATTGGCTCAGCAGCCCAGACTGGCTGGCGCCGGCCGCATGACGTCACCCATTCACTCGCACCCCCCTTCCAGCTGGCGCCTGTAGGGCGGTCGCCCCGGCAACGCGGACGCCAATCCGCACAATGACTTCC
>CM053622.1:167274815-167290647 GCA_028646595.1 Phalanger gymnotis | reverse complement strand
TGGCAAGCCTAATTCTCCTCCTCCTCCTCCTCCTCCTCCTCCTCCTCCTCCTCCCTCCTCCCTCCTCCCTCTTCCCTCTTCCCTCCCAGCCAGCTCAGTCTGTAGCACATTCCTTCACCCTCACTCCCTTTCCCCTTCTCTCTTCCTACTCGTCCACCCCCGCCCCCAGCTGATTCATTGGCTCAGCAGCCCAGACTGGCTGGCGCCGGCCGCATGACGTCACCCATTCACTCGCACCCCCCCTTCCAGCTGGCGCCTGTAGGGCGGTCGCCCCGGCAACGCGGACGCCAATCCGCACAATGACTTCCAGCTGTAGAAACCGAGCCAGCATTCGCGCTCGCACTCAGCTCGCGATCGAATTCTTCTTTCTTTTTTTCTTTTTTTCCCCGGGGCTCCCATGGGTTCTTCCTACTGGGAAGCGCGCTCTCACTTGTATTCTGGGGCTCACGCTCTAGTCCTCTGGACCTCCCGGAGCGTACTACTCGCTGGGTTGCTTGTTTCCTCTCCTCCCCAGGGTTCCTGTTTCTCTCCATAGCATCCCACCCAGTGATGTAGCCAAGGCGAGGGGGATTGGTCTCTCTCATCCCTTTCTGCTTTAACACCTGCAAAGTCCCGGCTTGTTCCAAAAAGCAGGAGCAAGGGAAAAGAGAATCTCATTGTGGCAATAATCATCGTCGTAATGATAAACTTCAGCTTTCTTAGAGAAGGTTGAAGCAGAAGTTAATCCCTCCTACTGATGCAAAATAATACTTTCCATTTAAAACTTAACACTATCCCCTACAACTTGAAGATTCTTGTTTTGGGGCACGTTTTAATCTGACAGCCAAATGATGTGGTAAGAATTTTGAGGCACCTTTTCAAACAGAACACTGTTTCCAGCAAAGCCAGATTGATTAAAACCAAGTAAGACGAATCAGAGAAGTTGTACTAAAGTAAATTAGCATAGGAGAGTGTGTGGGGTCGGATCTGGAGAGGGAGAGATAAAGATGACTTAGTGGTCTTGGAACCGAGCAAAGAGTAAAGCCTCAAGACACATGCCCTGAAGATAGGAAAAAAGGAGACACTGTTGCTTTGACCACACAGTTGTGTGGGAGGTAATGAATAGTAAGTTCATGCTCACTTTGCTGCCAGTACTCTTACTTGGAAACAGCTGCAACGTTGGAATCCACAATTAAGAACTAAGAAAAATCTACCCCTGGAGAGAATAAATCTGCATTGTTGATCTTGCTCATATAGCTTATCAATGAGCACAGAAGATGTAAAATTCCCTCCAAGATATTACATAAACACCTCCTGTAAAAACAAAATTTTGGCCTCTTACCTACTGTCCTCAACCTCTCTGACAAAATCTTGGATTTCTCATGGTGCATTTATTCTGCTTTTATCATAATTTATCTATGTGTGCTATCCCCTGTTTCTTCAACTAGATTGTAAACAGCTGGAGGGTGGGTAGCTCTCATTTGTCTGAGTATATATAAAGGACCAAGCATTCAGAAGAACAGTAGTTCAATAAGTATTGTCATTGATTTTGACCATTATGAAGAATAATTAAAAACCACATAGGATATTTTCTCACTGCTTGTTGATTCATACTGATTACTTTTCTTGAATCCTATGTCCTCCAGGTATTTTAAATGCATTGCATTTTAAAAACAGCTAGGATAATTAAATAGTCCATCTAAACAGACTGGAATCCAGTGTATGATCATATTCGAGAAAGAAATAATTGATTTCCATATGCTTCCAAAAGGTTAAGGCTGGTATTAGTCGTCACATGGTTGTTTTTTTTTTTTTTTGTAATACTGAACTCATTTTGTTATTCGTCAAAAATAGGACTCAGTGAAACACTCATTTTCTAAAATTGCTGCACATTTAAATGTGATTGTAATTGGTCCTTTGTGTTTTTAATTTATAACATTGATAACCAAATGCTTTAGATTCGAAAGAACCGGTCTATCAGAGCTGGCATCCGTATAAAATGGCCTATAACATAATGATGACTGATTATCCTATCCATGCTATTTGGATTCACTAAATAACAGGTTTCAACATTTTAAAAATTGCTAAAATTGTGGCATTTGGGTGGCAGATGTCATTTTCCTCTTGTTACTTCTTAAAGCATTCAGCAGTTTTCAATTCACCTGAAAACTTTGCAAACAAAATGTTGGCTAGACTTCAAAAGGACTACATGCTGTCCTAAAATTCTAAAACACCTAGGGTAATCTAGACCCAGGATCTTAAATAATCAACATGTTGTTTCCTACCCATTTTGAAATATAAATTAGTTCTCTCTGCTTCCTCTTCCCCAAAACTGTAATTTCTTAGGAGGCATTCATTCTATCTTCCAACTCTTTGGTATCCTCCCTATATCACCTAATAGAGTATTCTTCACTTTAAGTATGAACAAACTATGTGCCAACCTTGTAATGAGGGCTATATGGTACACAAAAGACTGATGCTCTATTCCTGTTCTGTTCAAAAACTTTCAGTGATTCCTTTTTGCCTCTAGGCCAGGAGTCAGGAAGACTTGAGTTCAAATCCAGCCTCAGACACTTACTAGCTGGGTGACCCTGGACCAGTCACTTAATCCTGTTTGCCTCAGTTCCTCATCTGTAAAATGAGCTGGAGAAGGAAATGGCAAACCATTCCACTATAATTTTTGCCAAGGAAAACCAAAATGGGTCCCCAAAAAGTAGGACACAATTGAACAAGAACTATGGTCATGCTGTTTTAAAAACAAAAAGGTGTGTATGGTGTGCATGTGTGTGTGTGTGTGTGTATGTGTATGTGGGGGAGGGGGTTGGTAGAACATACTAGATGTAGATGCTGTGCAGGATGAATTTACCATCCTCTTCTTCTAGTGAACATCCAATTAAATTTCTTTCCAGATGAAGGCCCAGTCCTCCTCAAGATCTAAGATCAGTAAATATTCCACTTAACTGCACGGAGTAATTGGAAAAAGCACGTGACTAGAGGTCAAAAGACCAAGTTTTGAGTCCTGGCTCTGCCACTCATTTTCTACCTTTCAAAATCTTTGATTGACACAGCTTGAGGCTGTTTCAAATTTGAACACTTTTCTGATTTTCCCGCTTCTCCCTAGTTGAAAATGCTTTATTCTCGTATCACTCAACAGGTTATAAGCTCCTCTATTAGACTGTAAGCTCCTTGAGGGCAGGGACTATCTTTTGCCTATTTTTATATTTCCAGCGCTAAGCAGAATGCCTAGAATATAGTACACATTTAATAAATGTTTATCGAATTGACTTTGGGCAAATTACCTAACTCTTTGATACTTTGTTTTCTCATTTGTAAAAGAGACTCCTTATTTTACGGATGAAAAAAGCAAGACCCATGGAGGTTAAATGACTTCTTCATGGTCACATAAGTCTCTAAGGTCTCTTCTAATTCTTTGGTTCTATAGCTCCAAATTTATGAAAGACTGGAAAACAGCGATGTGTTCTATATTCTTGTAGGAAGATCTTCACTAGGACAGTCTGCTATTTATTGGTTAAGGACTGCTAATGTAAATTAAGTGTAGGTGCTATGGTGCATTGTATCGTTCCCATTTTGGTTATCTGTGTACCTGTGGGTCTGTTTAGATACAGCTTGCAGGGAGGCAAGAATAGATATTTCTAGCATCTCTTCCCCTTCCCCCAGCTTCCTGCCAGGAAAGAAATCAGGAGTGTGGGACTAGGAGCTAGATACTCTGCTCTTCTGGGAGGAGGTGGTCTAAATATTGCAAGTCCAGGGGAAATACTTTTTAAGTTCAAGCTGAACTCTTGATTGTTATCCATTAAAGGGGAGGGAGTATCCCAAGTTATTTATCCAAAGCTTGATTCCTTTCCCACCAAATGCTAGTTCCACTATGAAGACTTTAGCAAACAGCAAAAAACCCATGTATCTAAACATAGCAAAAAGAAATCAGAGAAAATATACATATGAAAATATATTCCAGGCTCCCATTGGGTACTAGACAACTTAGTTCAACCAAAAAGGAGTTTCAGATCTCACCTAAAGGGGAAATTGCTTAACTGTCTTCAGTGTAGTAAGCTAGGAATAGGGACATCATTGAGGCTACCAGCTACTCTGCATATAAGCTTCTTTCCAGAGACTTTCTCTTTTTTCAGGGACTTGAAGAGAAACTAGATTATATCTTCTCTCTTGAAGCTGGAAGCCAAAAGACTAGGATCTCTCTTTCTCAAGTCTCACCAATCCACCCTTCGAAATTGAAGAGCACTAAGTAATCAATCTCTGCCTATGGGAAGAGTCCCATAGAAATGGGACTTGAGGCTTGGATTATACTAATTTTTGTAATTGTAGAATGCCTTTGGTCATTTCACTCTCTCCTTGTCCCCTTTGACCCGTCTCTTGTTCCTGTACTTTATTCCAGGGATAGTTTTCGATTCTACAGTTTTTACACATATTTTAAAGCACTCTCTCCCATCTAGAATCCTTGATACAATGTCCACAACCTCTTGGCTCTCAATGTTCCCCTTTGGGAGCTGTGATTCCTGACTGGTTCTCAGATGTCTCTAGATTGGGGAAAACCGTGCTCACAATTTGCTCAACAGTTTCCAAGTGCTCCAATCAGACAAACAGAAGAGGATAGAGCTGTTGAATCAACTTGCTTGTGATCATATGAGCATCATATCTTTCAGCTGATTTGATGAACTACTGTGAATGTATTCCTTATAATGAACTATAGGAGCTGACATTCTTATAGCATTTTACATATACAAGGAGCTTTTTACAAATATTTCCCAAGTTCCTCACAACAGTCTTGTGGTCAGTAATGGAGAGGTTTTTACCCCCATTTTCTAAGTGATGATCTGGGGCCCAGACAGATCAATTTGCCCAAAGTTGCATAGCTAGTGGCTTGGTAGATCAGATACTGTCTTTGGAGTCAAGAAGACCTAGTTTCGAAAACTATTTCTACCCCAACCTAGTTGTGTGCACTTGCAATTTGCAGAGAAATTGCTAATCTATTATATTTATTTATTATACATTAATTTATTAATTTAATTAAATTGATTTAAATAAAATTAATTTAAATAATTACAATTTAAAATTAATTAAATTTAAAAATGTGTCTTACATATATTTTTTTTTCCTGGAGGTCTTGTTAAACATTTACCAGGACACTCACATCCCTCATTACTGTCCCACTCCTCTCCATACCATCCTTGTGCAAACTCCCAAATTTTTCATAGAAATATAAGAGATGTTATATCCTGTTGCCTAGGTATCCATAGCAGCAACTGAGCAGATGCTAGTGGGAAAATTACCCCATACTACCCCTAGAGCACCTCATGGCCTTGGCAGGTGCCCCTCAGAGAGAGTATTTTGTGGATTAGAATTCAATGACCCTTGTTTTGAGTTGTAAAGAGAGAGTTGTACAAGAGGAGAAGATATGGAGGGGTTATGATCACAGATCTCATTATATTGTCTTTCATCCCAAATTATCCCTCTTTCAAATTTCCCTACTCCTAAAGGACACCACCATCTTTCTAATCACTGGTTCACAACCTTAGTGTTATCTTCAATTACTCACACTTCTTCATCTCATATATCTAATCAATTGCCAAATCATGGCATTCTTATCTTCAAAGCATCTCTTTGATCTCTCCTATTCTTTCTATTCATACAGCCACCACTTTAGTTCAGGCCCTCATCAACTCTTGCCTGGATTAATATAATAACCTCTTTAGTGGTCTCTTTGCCCCTTCATTCTTCACACATCTGCTAAAGTGATTTTCCTAAAGTGCAGGTATAACAATGCCATCTAACAAACTCCAGTGGTTCCCTATTGCCTCTAGGACAAAATGCTATTTCATTTTATCTGATCCTTTAAAGTTTTCTTTTGTGTATGTGTATGTGTGTGTGTATGTGTGTGTTTCATAATGTACATGATTTTTAATAGAATTATACATATAACTTATAAATAAGTAAATACTCGGCTCACACTCCTAATTTCTTTTTATTGATAGGAGTGAATGATCAAAAACATTTTGAGTACATTATTTAAAGGCTAAATAACACAGTCCCTTTTTGTTGGTTTTTGTCCTCATTTAATTTTTTCTTTTCTTTAAGCCTGTATAGCAAAAATATAAATTAGATTATTCTTAGAGAAAACCCAACATATTTCTTAGGTTTAGGTGAATTTCCCAAGAAGTAGCTGAGGAAAATTCCTCTAAGTAAGCCAGATTTTTCAGTCCTATGGCACGTTGTCATTTTTGCATAAGCAGGTGTCTATTGCTTTTCTCATTTCTCCCTTGAAGATTCTGTTGAAATTTATTTTCTTTAAGCACAATCATATTTTAAATATGTGGGATTACTATTCGAAGGAATCCTAAGGTAAATCCTTTGAAGTGAATATTTTTCACTTTCTGGCATCTATTTAAATTGGGAATTTTATAAATCCTATTCGACAAACATTAATTGAATACTTACCATGGGCAAGACATCATTCTAGGCACTGAGATATATAAAGAAAAGCGAGACACAGGCCCTCAAGTTTGCAAATTAATTGATTTTCTTAAAGAGAAACACACCTCTACTTCATCTTTTCTCATTACTTAGTTCATGCAGCAGTTCTTAAACTGCAGTCCAATTAATTTGTTTTAAAAATGTTAATAACTATTTTAATATAGTTGAGTTTTTGGAGTTCTCCACACCTAGCATTTCCTTTATTTTTTAATATGTATTTTATGTTTTTCCCCAATTACATGTTAAAACAATTTTTTAAACTTTTTTTTTGTTCTGAGTTCCAAATTCTATCTCTCCTTTCCTTCTTCCCCTGCCCTTTCCTATATTCAGTAAACAATTAGATATAGGTTATACATGTACAATTACATAAAACATTTCCATGTTAGTCATTTTGTACAAGAAGACTCAAATAAAAGAAAGAGAGAGAAAGAAAGTGAAAAATAACATGCTTCAGTCTGTATGCAAATAATATCAGTTCTTTCTCTGGAGGCAGATTGTATGGTTCACCATTAGCCCTTTGAGATTGCCTTGGATCATTATATTGCTGAGAATAGCTAAGTCCTTCACAGTTCTTCATCAAACATTGCTGTTAATGTGTATAATGTTCTCTTGGTTCTTTTCACTTCACTTTGCATCAGTTCATATAAGTCTTTCCAGGTTTTTCTGAAATCATCTTGCTTATCATTTCTTATGGCACAATGATATTCCATTACAATTATATACCATAATTTGTTCAGCCATTCCCCAATTGATCAGCATCCCTTCAATTTCCAATTCTTAGCCACCACAAAAAGATCTGCTATAAATATTTCTGTATAAATAGGTTCTTTCCTCTTTTAATTTTTGATATCTTTGGGATATAGACCTAGCAGTGGTATTGCTGGATCAAATGATATGCACAAACACACACATATACACACATATACATATATATATACACATATACATATATATGTAAACATATATATGCCTATGCATTTTATTTTATGCATTTAAAGACATTATTCTGAGAAGTCTATAGGTGTCAGAAGACTGCTAAAGGAGTGCATGATACATATAGACACACATAGACACAAATACACACATACACACATATGCACAAAGGTTAAGTACTTCTGGTTTGTAATATTTGAGATAGTTTATGAATTTACTGATTTTATCAGTGCCATTTTCAGCAGCAAATACTTCCCTAGTAATGAATATGTTTTGAATACCACATACAATCTACAGTGATTATAAAATATTTTACTTTAATCTGTTATTTTATTTTTTTTCCTATCCAAATATGTATCCTTCTAGCACCTCTTTGGGAATAGGGGAAATGGAGGGATGATCCTCAGATCTAATCATTAGTGAAGTATTTTGAATGAGTTATCAGGAATTAAAATTTACTTATGATGAGTTTTTCAAAAAAAAATCAGAACTATTGGCCAGATGCTCTCAGAGTAACAATTCTATACCAACATTTCGAGTACTTGTTGGAAGATAGTATTAAAATATAGTAATTTAGATTTGTCAGTTTCTCTGTTTTAATTCTATTCTTCAAATGCCTGGAAAAGAATCTCTTTCTTTTATAAGGTTTTCTCCCCATATACAGTAATTTTCCAATATTCCATCATTTATATCCTGGCAATTCCCCAGGTTTGAATCACTCCACCTTTCACTTCCTTTCCTTCTGCACTAGTGTAATTGAATACTAGTGGAGAAAGTATTAGGCTAACCTGATTGGGTAGAGGCGCTTGCTTTATTTTCCCTCCACTATCAGAGGCATTGTAATATAGAAAAAAGAACATTGAATTGGGCATCAGGAGCCCTGGTACCATTAACCACAGATCCAGCTCCACCACTAATTAGTTGTATTAAGAAGTCACATAATCATTCTTGGGCCTTAGTCTCCTCATCTGTAAAATTGGACTTGATGGTAGAAGATTGCTTATCAGGTCTCACACTCCCTGCTTTTATGAGAATTTTGGCCACTGGGGGAAGAAAAAAAAAACAAAAACCATTTCTCTTCCTTCATTGACTTCTTAGTTCCTATTTTCATTTCTCTTTGGGAAGCCCCTACCTGTCTCTTCAAGCCTCTAGCTCTTTCCTCCACATTTTTGCTTAACAACCGATGTTCTTAAACTATATACCATCACATCCAGTTTATATTAGATGACTTTTGATAGAGTATCAGGCCTAGCATCAGGAAGACCTGAGTTCAAATGCAGCCACTGATACTTAACTGTGTGACCCTAGACAAGTCACTTAACTCTGTTTGCCTCAGTTTCCTCATCTGTAAAATGAGCTGGAGAAGGAAAGGGCAAACCCCTCCAGGATCTTTGCCAAGAAAACCCCAAATGGGGTCACAAAGAGTCAGACGTGACTGAAAATGACTCAACAACAAATAGTTTTTATTATAATCCCTTACTCTCCTCATTGCCTATTTGCTTTGAGGATCAAATGTATTAGATGAAAACAATATACTAAATGAAAATACATTAGGTACAGGACAGTATGTTTAGTTGAAAATTCCCTCAGTTTTCCTTTGCTACCTTAGGTTTTCCTTGCTTCTCTATCCATCCTCTCATTCTTCTCTGTAACATCAAAGATTTCCCCCTGCCTGACAAAACACGTTTGAATGTAGAATCTCATTCCTTTCTTCACGATGAAGGAATGTCATGCTTTCTTCTAATTCAGTTAAGGTCCTGATTCTTCAGACTTTCCCACTTTTGCCCCATCTGTCTTCTTACAATGGAGGTGCTTCAACCCCTTGGGCCTTCTCCTCTGAATGGTGAGCTCTGTGAAACAATCCACCTTAGGAAGTTCCCATGTCAGCCTGTAAGGAATGATTAACACTTTTGTTTCCATGGAACTCATGTAATATAATGACCTATGAAACCCAGGAATTGCCTCTCCATTGTCAACAATAAAGGCCAGGTGAAGTTAAGAGAGTTTCTCTGCCTATGGCTATCAAGGATGAGATATTTAAACAGGGGTGCTATCAACGTAGATTAGTACTAGATTATCTTCTAACAGAAGGGGGAAATTGAGAGATATAATGGAGAAATTTGTTTCTAAAAATTCAGAATAACCGTCAACAGAATGAGAGACATAACGAAGGAGTTATGTCTCACACAGAAGACAGTGGGCAAAGCAGGATCCAACTGATTTTTGAGGCTATAAGGCAGTTATGTAGAGTAAAGGTTAAGTCTTGCTTGGAACACTCATGCACAATAGGCTCATTAATATTTTCTTCTCCTCCTCTGGGAGGACTAAAGATTCATTTTATTGGTCATGTGATACATGTGGGGGGCATATCATTGGGAACTGTGTACAAGGCATATCAGGCACTTATACCCCCTGTAGTACCCAGCCAATGGGGAAGCAGGGGAGGGATTGTAAGGTCAATGGGGAATAAGATCTTCCTCACCCATTAATAGGCCGCACGTGGAACCCATTAAGGGAAGCTTGCTTGCTTATAGGAAGGCTTACACGCCTTTTGTTAGTTTCTAATTAGGCACTGAATCAGGAGGCTTCTAGTTCTGAGTCTATTAGCTGAAAGATATATTCTGTGAGGTGAACTTTTTGCTTTTGGGGCTCGCTTACAAGGAGGATCTTGTGATTCCCCGGTCAAGACTCTGAGTGGCCAGATGTTCAGACCTCCCCTGACCCCCCACTGCTCAGAGGTAAAGTCTCTCTCTATCCAGTGGCAGATGTAAAGTATATATACCAGTATTGTTTTGATTCAGGCAGTAGAGCCCTGTCTGTTGGTCGTTATTTCTCTTCTCTGTATTTCCTCTGTTTGTATTTTATGTAATTAAAGAAGGTTGTTGACCCCTGAAACAGCTGTCTTTCCTAGTAAAGCATATAAAAGAACCTGCCCTAGCAGCCATCCTGAGCATGCCAGAGTGGTTGCTGTTACAAGGACTTTTGAGCATAAGTATTTAGGCTTAATTTGTTTCTATAGTGTGTGTCTATCCTATGAGACACCTGCCACTGCAGGTGGGTAATAAACTTATTTTTTTTATCTTCACCCCTCCCGAGCCTGAATGAGTTAATTGTTCACAGGCCATGCTCACTTCTAATTCAGCTCAGCACTCCAGACTTTTCTACCCCCTCCTATGGATACTTCTCCCACACTGCTTTTTTTTAAAAGCTCCCTTTTATATATTATCTTCCCACATTAGAATGTAAGGTCTTTGAAGGCAGGGACTGTCTTTCTTTTGGCTTCTATTAGTATTTTCAGGGCTTGGTACAATGCTTGGCACATAGTAAGAGTTTAATACATGCTTTAACTATCTTTATCTCTCTAATGAGACATGTTGGTATTTCAAATCATCATCACCTTCTTTAGATTAATATGTTCTTTTCACAGGTTCCCTTTCTGCTTTTGAACACACTCAAATCTGCCCTATGATAATTTCATGGGTCACTGATTTTGGTGGCATAGATATCATCTCTTCTGGTAAAGATTTCAATCTCTCCTCTTCACTTCATATGAAATTTTTGTTCATGTCTTTTCATAAATTTCCATCAGATGATCTACCCAGAGCATTGGAGGACTTCCCTGGTTCTTTTCATTTTTTCATGGATACTACTGCCACACTTAGGCTGTCCATCAAATATAATTCACTTTTGTTACATACCAAGTCAACTAACTTTTTGGTTCGTGAGTTACAGTATGAATAAAGCATAAAGCTAAGATAACTATGCATGTGTAGCTAATGTGCTCTCCATTTTGCATGAGGAAATCTTATAGTCAATCAGCAAAGAGGCATGTATTAAGCACTCACTATGTACCAAGTACTGTGCTAAGCACTGGGGAAATGGTCTTTGATGTCAAAGAGGTCATATTCTAATGGGGGAAGCACATGCAAATAATCTTATAACATATAAGATTTATAAAATAGAAATATAATAAATATAATAATAAACATAAATATAAAGTATCAATCAATCAACAAACATCTATTAAGTTCACTACTATGTACCAGGCATTGTATAAAATATAAATGGAAATTAATTTCAGGGGGGAAGATACTAACAGTGAGCTCTTGAATCAGTCTTCTAAGGCAATGTTTTACAAAAGCAAGGCTTTGAACTCAGAATTTAGCAAACATGAGTGCTGAAATAAACATATCTTCTGTAAACTGAATAAATGCCTTGTGGGCAGACAGAGGGAGAGGAGGGAGGGAGAGGAGACAGAATCATATCCTTACCTGGGTGTACTCTGCACAATGGAATATGAATTTTGATTGCTGAAACCTCTCAAGATGTCTTGGGGTTGAAGGGCTAGATTTCTTTTTTAAGGACCTTGCCTTAATCACACTGACTCTCACCGATTAGCCAGCCATAGGTCCCATACCTGGCTCATTGTTTGGGTTCTGATGGCTCAGAGTGAATATAAATGGCAATTGTTTCTGCTTTTGCCAGAAATCCAGAGGGTCTTCCCCTCCCAGATTGATTTTTTTTGACTAGGTGAAAGAGGTCATTTCTTGGCTCATTTCTTACCGAGCCTTAATAATCACTGAATGAGAGTTAATTCAGACAAATTAAGACCTGGGGAAGACCTTAGCTTAAAAAGGCTGAGGTCTCCTGCTGCATCTGGGGCCATCTCCAGTTGTCCTGATCTATATCTTGCCATTAGACCCAGATGCCTCAGGAGGAGAGAGTGAGGCTAGTGACTTTGCATAGCCCTGCCTCACTTAAATGCAATCCAATTCTAAGGCATAACATCACCTTCCCAATATCATTGATCCTCTTCCAAAATGGAGGACAAACAACAACAAATACCTTGTATTACACAAAGATCAAGCAGCTAGATGACACAGTGGATAGAGCCCTGGCCCTGGAATTTGGAGTGCTCAAATTTGTCCTCAGACACTTACTAGGTGTGTGACCCTGTGCAAGTCACTTAAGCCTGTTTGTCTCAGTTTCCTCATCTGTAAAATGAGCTGGAGAAGGAAATGGCAAACTGCTCTAGTATCTTTCCCAGCAAAACTGCAAATGGGGTCATGAAAAGTCAGATACAATTGAAATGACAGAACAACAACATACACACACACACACACATACACACATATCTTCAAATAAATGTAGATGCTATTGTGATTAATAAATTAAAAGTATTAGTGTATTCATAATAGGTTTTTTTTGTCATGTAGTTTCTCAACGAACTCAAAAGTACTCAGTAGTACAATTGTCACGTGGGGACTCTGGGAAAGTAAAAAGTCTAATGAGAAAGCAAATTATATATCAATGGGGAGGTTCTATTTTTAATGAATTACATTGTGCTGATTACTTCAAGTCAAAAAACACCACAGAGACTCTTCAGTAAGAGACATGGGTTCCAAATTTAATTTACCAAATATTAAGCATCTATTATGTTAAAGGTACTTTGCTAGGTGCTGAGAATACAAAATATATGTGTATATATATGTATATATATGTATATATATATATACATATATATATATATATATGTATATATATATATTCTCTGCCCTCGAGGAGCAAGGTTCCTTTCCTAAGGAAAAGAACTTACAAACAGATAAATACAATAGGAAGGAAGGAAGGAAGATCGAGAGAGTGTGCTAAAAAAAATCGAGGTGGTTCAGAGGGGAGGCTTCTTAGAGAAGCTGGAACCTGAGGTAAACCTTTTAGTATTCTAAGAGGTGGAGGTTTTGAAGAACTATATTTTAAGCGTGGAAGATGAGACTGTACAACATTATGGAGGTAGAAGATGGAATCCTGAATTCAGAGAACTGTGAGTAAGCTAGTTTTTCCTAGAATCTAGGATGTGCAAAGGGAGGTAATGCCAAATAAGTCTAGAAAAGTAGACTGGAATCTTACTACCAAGAATGCCAGGATGAGGAGCTATAATTTATTTTTGAGGGAATGGGGGCTATTGATGATTCTTGAGCACAGGAGTGACATGGGCAGACTTGTACTTTGGGAAGATTGTTTTGGCAGGCATGTGAAGGATAGATTGGAGAAAAGAGAGATGAGGAACTGGCAAAAGACCATTGAAATAATGTGGACTACACGTGATGTGGGTAATGGATTTGTAAGGTAGGTGAATAGAGATGTTCTAGAAAAAAAATGAAGAAGAAAATTTTAAAAATTGTAATTGTGAACTAAAAAACTTTTTCTTATAACAAAGAAACAAACAGACAACAAAGAATTGTATATGAAACCCCTAAATCTCATTAGGTAAAGCTTGTTTGTTTTATGTATATACTAAATGCAGGAAATTAGTACCCAATGCTGTCCTGCTTGTCTTTCCTCTAAACCTCCTTCTGTTCTCTTTTGTGCATTAAAAAAATGCTTCCCTGGTGTTTGCTTCCTACAGTTTTTACATTGCTATGACTATTCTTCCTCCATCCCCTAATACTCTACTTCTTTCTCCTGCCACCCCCCACCCCCACCCCGGCAAAAACAATCACCCAACTCTTCCTTTGTAACAAGTTAGGATAGTCACACAAAACAGAATTGTTTATTGGCCATGAGAAAATGGAGAAGATTTAACAGCTAATTTAATGGGGGAGGGGAGGGGAGGGAAAAGTCAGGGCTAACTCTATGGCTCTGAATCTGAGGAGTGCGGGGAGGAATAGTATAGCCCTGTATGTGAGTAATGAAATCTGGAGGAGAAACAAGATTAAGGGGCTAAGCGAATGGCTCCATTTTGGATATCTTGAGTTTGAGATCCATATGGAATGTGCAGGAAGGTATGTTGGATAACTAGTTGGAAATCTGGGGCTAGATTTTAGGGAAAAATTGGGGATGAATATATAGATTCAGGAAGCATCTGCAAAGAAATAATAATTAAACTTTTGGTAGATGGTCAGATTACCAAGATAGGGAATAAACAGAGAAGAAATGAGAGTACAAAGACAGAGCCTTGGGGAACACTTATGGTTAGAGGGTGGGAGATAGATACAGCAAAAGAAGCTAAGAAGTAATGGTTCAATGTGTAGGAGGAGAAGCAAGAGGTAACAGTGTCATGGAAGTTGAGGGAGACACTAAGAATCACGTAATCTCGGGAGTTGGAAGGAACTTTAGAAACCATCAACTCATATCTCAGAGCCTCCTCTAATCCATCCCTGAGAAGTGGTCCTCAAATTATGCTTGAAGGCCTACAATGGGAAGGAGCCCACCACCTCCAAAGGTAGCCTAGTCCATTTTAGGACAACTCTGGTTTTTAGGCAGGTAGGTGGCACAGTAGATAGACTGCTGGGCCTGGAGTCAGGAAGATCCATCTTCCAGAGTTCATATCTGGCCTCAGACACTTACTAGCTGTGTGACCCTGGGCAAGTCACTTAACCCTGTTTGCCTCAGTTGCCTCATCTGTAAAAGGAACTGGAGACATACATGACAAACCAATATTTTTGTCAAGAAAACCCTAAGTGATGTCATAAAGAATCAAAAATGACTGAACCAAAAGTTTTTAGGGAGTTTATCTGGGAAATTTATGCTGGAGGAAAACTTCAAAAATAATAACACGAT
This sequence comes from Phalanger gymnotis, assembly GCA_028646595.1. Classification (NCBI taxonomy): domain Eukaryota; kingdom Metazoa; phylum Chordata; class Mammalia; order Diprotodontia; family Phalangeridae; genus Phalanger; species Phalanger gymnotis. The sequence continues at coordinate 167,275,671 of CM053622.1, read as the reverse complement.
ATTGCCTAGGACTATGGGAATTGGCTTAGAGAAGATGGATATTACTAAAGGGAGTCAATCTGTAGTTCATAAACTTTAAGGGATTTTTTGATTCATGAATTTCAACATAATTGCTTTGTAATCTTGTGTATTTTATTTTATGTATCTAAATATATTATTCTTAGAAGTGATCTATAGGTTCATAAGACCGCCAAATGAAGACATGTCACAAAAAAGCTTAAGAATACTGCTCCGAAGATGGCAGCTGGAAAGCAGAGACCTGCATGAGCTCCCCGCCCAGGTCCCTCCAAACAGCTATATAAAATGTCTCTGAACAAATTCTATAACTGCAGAACCCACAAAATAGCATAAGGAAGCAGGGCTCTAGCCCAGGACAGCCTGGATGGTCGCTGGGTAAGGTCTATTGCGCATGGAGCCTGGAGTGGAGGAGAGCAGAGCCCAGCATGGGTGGTGGCAGGATCAAACAGACTGGAAGCCAGGCAGAACAGGCCATAGCTCCCTGAATCAGTGAGCTGTGGCAGTTACCATACTTCTCAACCCACAAATACCAAAGACAACAGAGAAGGTTAGTGGGAAAAGCTGTGGGGGACAGAGTGAAAGGAGTTCAAGGTTCATCCACTGCCCCAGGGGCAACGGGGTGATGTAGCTACAGAACTACAGCTGCAGTTGCTTCTGGCCCCAGGCCCACCTGGTGGGAGGAATTAAGTGATGGATCAGAGCAGGAGTGCAGAGCCTGCTTATGATTTGTGTCAGGTCTGGGTTGGTGGTTCTTGGGGGAGGAGTAGCACTAGTGTGGCAGAGCTGGCTGTATAGAAATAGCTCTGAAAATAACAGTGCATCCCCTCAAGCTTGAAAC
>CM053622.1:167214564-167274315 GCA_028646595.1 Phalanger gymnotis | reverse complement strand
GGGGAGGGAAAAGGGGAGAGAATTTGGAACTCAAAGTTTTAAAAACAGATGTTCCAAAAAAAGTTTTTGCATGCAAATAGGAAATAAGATGCACAGGCAATGGGGCATAGAAATTTATCTTGCCCTATAAGAAAGTAAATGAAAAGGGGATGGGGGGGACAGTGGGGTGACAGAAGGGAGGGCTGACTGGGGAATGGGGCAACCAGAATATGTGCCATCTTGGAGTGGGCAGGAGGGTAGAAATGGGGAGAAAATTCATAATTCAAACTCTTGTGAAAATCATTGCTGAAAACTAAATATATTAAGTGAATTAAATAAAAAAAAAAGATTACTGCTCCAAACTTTCAAAAATGAATCTTCCAGGGAGAATGGATAGAAGTGCTAAGGGATTATTGAGTAACAGGTGGTCAATTCAAGGAGCTCTGCTTTTCCTTGATCCAACCCAAGCCTGCTGCATGAGCCTTGTTTTAGTCTTTGGGACTTCTCATTAAGAGTTGCTTTCCTTGGATCCAGCCTCCGACCCATGTGTCCCTCTCTTTCGTTCATTAGACCATATCCAGCCTGCTAGCCTGTGATCTCCTCACTCTTAAATGATCCCAACATGTCCTGCATCAGCCTAGATCCAGGTCTCAGGCCTCTCGTTTTTATTTCTCCCCACAGCCTTCTCCTTTATTCCAGAAGCTGTTCTCTGACCAGGCCCACCTGGAAGTGCCGGTTTTTTCCTCCTTTCAAGATGAAGCTATATCTTCTCTAGGTCCCGCCTGAAAAGAAATATGCTTCCTGGGCCTTACAGGACTCAACATCACCACCTGCCACAAGGCTGGAAATAGAGAGAAGGGCTCTGAGCAGTCTAGGCACTAACCCCGTTCAATGAACTTCTTTCCAAGTCACTGATATTCTGCCTGAACCTCCCTGTGTTTATGAACACAGGGACTGGCATTGTACGAACTCCATACATGCCTTCTATAGCCTGCTTCCTTACTCCTACTCCTCGTCCAGTCCCACTCCAGATCTACCTACCCCTTCTACTGTGATCTCTGGAAAGCTGGCACCATCATTAAGAAACCTGATCTCATCTTTTTAAAAAAAAATATTTATTTATTCTTACAACATTCAGTTCCCACAAGCTTTTGAGTTCCAAATTTTTCCCCCCTCCTTTTCCCCCCTCGTCCCCAAGATGGCATGCAATCCGATACAGGCTCTACATATACGTTCACATTGAACATATTTTCACATTAGTCATGTTGCAAGGAAGAGTCAAAACCAATGAAATGAACTACAAGAAAGAAGAAACAAAACAAAAACAGAGAGAGCAAATAGTATGCTTCAATCTGCATTCAGACTCTGGAATTCTGTTTCTGGTGTGGATAGCATTTTCCATCATCAGTCTTTTGGAGTTGTCTTAGAACCTTGAATTGCTGAGAAGAGCCAAGTCTGTCAAAGATAGTCATTGCACAATGTGGCTGTAACTGTGTACAACATTCTCCCGATTCTGCTCCCCTCATTCAGCATCGGTTCATATAAATCTTTCCAGGTTTTCCTGAATTCTGCCACTACTTGTTCAGCCATTCCCCAATTGATGGGCATCCCCTCAATTTCCAATTCTTTGCTACCACAAAAAGAGCTGCTATAAATATTTTTATATCTGTAGGTCTTTTTCCCATTTGTATGATCTCTTTGGGCTACAGCCCTAGAAGTGGTACTGCTGGTTCAAAGGATGTGCACAGTTTTATAGCCCCTTGAGCATAGTTCCAAATTGCTCTCCAAAATGGTTGAATCAGTTCACAACTCCACCAACAATGCATTAGTATTCCAATTTTCCTACATCTTCTCCAGAATTTTTAATTTTCCTGTTTTGTCATGTTAGAGAATCTGATAAGTGTGATGTAGTACCTAAGAGTTGTTTTGATTTGCATTTCCCTAATCAATAATGATTTAGAGAATTTTTTAAAACTTGATCTCATCTTAAACCTTTTCCTTTCTCACTCCTTTCATCTTTTGGTGCTCATATCTCTCCTGATGATAAAGCTTCCTTGGATACCTTTTCTAGCCCTGGATGTGCTTTTACTCATGCTCCATTTCCTCCCATTCGGTGGTTGTGGTGAAGGAGGCAGAATATTCCTTGGTCCCAATTCTTATTTCCAGAATCTTCCTCTACCAGCATCACTCAATGACCTCTCCTCATCTGAGGTTCATTCCATCCATATTTGTCATGCAGTCACTATGCTGGAGCTGTTACCTATTGACCCCCAAGACATTCTTCTTCCTTCTTCACTGGGTTCAGTGCCTGGCTTACAGCTTTTTCTCCTCCTCAGTTCCTGCCCTCATACTGGATGACTTTAACAAATATATCGATAGTCCCTCAAATACTTAACTTTCCAGTTTAACCAAACTTTAAACCAAACTCCAATTTGATAAACTTTCCAGTTTATTGATTTACTCACTTCTTCTGACCTATTCCTCTACCCCACCTCAGATAAACACAAAGATAGGCCAGAACTCTTTTTGTCTTTCTTTGTATTCCTTGCTCTTAGCACAGTGCCTGGAACCTATTAAGTGCTTAATAAATGATTGTTGACTTCACTCGACTACAGTACCAGGTGTGGAATTAGGGAAGAACTGTGAATGTTTTCTTTCAATATGTTTCTTAATGGAATATTCTCAATATTTTCTCAAAGAACTTGACCAGTTGTCCACTTGGGGTTTGCATTTGCTATTTCCTGTCTTGCTCAAATCTTCCTTGCCTTCTTATTTTGCTTACATATTTTTCCATCTTCTTAGATTCCCTGCTTTCAAGTTTATCACACTAGACATTGAAAAGTGAGTTTTTAGTGATACAAAATAGAGAAAACTACCTTCACAATATGTCAAGCATAAGTCTCACACTTCATGTAGACATCTACTACCACCTTGGGCCAATGAAATCCATCTTTTGTCAAATCATTTTTTGATCTTAGTGTCTAAATCATTCAGGAATGGAGGCAGGCCAGAGCATGGACATGATTCCACATCTCTGCCTCTGATCTTCATCTTGAAAATTCCCATACTCAAAGATACCTGTATGCTATGCATATCCCTTGGAAGTTCTTTTAGCTCTCAGGTCCTAAGTAGTCTCTAAACTTTCAGGGGAACATAGTTTACAGGGGAAAGCAAACAAGTCCCTAGCCACAAGTCTAAGTAGAACTAAGGTTTAATTTTAGTTAAAAATTGAAATTGAATTTAAAAATTGAAATTTAAAAAATTGATTCATTGGCACATATAACATAGCAACCACAAAGTTAGTAAGTAGATCAGGGCTCACAAAACAGTTATGTAAAGTAACACAGACAACAGACTAAGGTCCTGAGTCTTTAGGCAAATGAGTCTTTAGTAAAAACTGAAAATGAATTTCCTAGCTCTGGCAGCATACTTCATTAGGGTGTTTATGCTTACCCACATCAGACACATAAATCATTATGACACTGTTTAGTAAGATAAAGATTCAGAATGCACTTTTCCCATTTGCTTTGCTGGTGTCCTCAAAAACAACAAACTTTGACACCCTCTTCTTTGTTTCTGTAGAATTTTCTTCTTTTTTAATAGCTAAAGAACAATTTTTCCTTTTCTATCGTCTTGAGTGATTTTGAACAGTTTTAACTTGTTTAAAATCTGATTGTACAGTAGACCCCAGAGTTAGGACACCTCTCTCTATCCATCAAACAAGTACACACAACACAGTAAATATCTTCCACCTGTCCCTATTAGTTCAGTTCATTTTCATTCTGGGGGCAGGGGCTTGTATACAGAAAGACATAATGGCCTACATAAAACTGACAGTCAGCCTCTAGAAGTCACAGTAGACCAAAGTGTTGTATGGATATTTTCAGTGTAACAATGAAGAGCTGTCAGGTAGGAACTGAAGGGTAATACCCAAAGGTAATAACATTAGCAGGTTAGCAGGCTTTTTTTTCTGTACTTGCTAACCCTGATTAGAGCTGTATAAATACACTAGAAATTAAAGTCTGTGTAACGGTAATACTTGACTGCCAACCATTCAGTCAAAAGAACACGGTAAGGTAATTCATAGGCTGTAATACCAAACAAGATTCTAGAAATCATTCAATCCAGCCCCTCATTACACACATGAAGAAGCTGAGACCCAGAAACATTAAGTTGCTTGCCTAAGGCCTCATAGGCAGTTAAGAGCCAGTATTTGAACCTAGATCTTCTGACAGTTTCCCACTATATAAGACATCCTTCAATTATATAGATACCTTATTATTACTGCTTTTGTTGTTCAGTTTTGGTCTGACTCCTTGTGACCCTGTGGACCTCATCACACCCATACGGTCCTTGGGGTTTTCTTGGGAAAGCTGCTGGAGTGGTTTGTCATTTGCTTCTCCAGTGGGTTAAGGACAATAGGATTAAATGATTTGTCTGGGGTTGCATAGCTAGTAAACGTCCGAGGTTGGATTTGAACTCAGGTATTCCAGACTCCAGGCCCAACATTTTATCCATTGAGTCATCTTGCTGCCTTCACCTTATTATCATACACATCTACAATCCAAATAAAATTCCTATCATCCTTCTTTTAACTTTCACCTCCCTTTCCATTTCTCACTTCACCTGTTCCCCCCAAGTGTTTTTAAGCCATTTGCTGTGAGCACTAGCTTGAATTCCCATCCTTTAGAATTCAATAAGAATCAAACCCATTGTACTTGGACTCTGTGGAACCTTAGCCATAACCATTAGTAAAAAGAAAGCAAGAACTATCAAATCATTGGAAACGAAGCCAATCATTACTTTTAAAAAGCTACCTGCTTTCAATTAAGCAGGAAATTATCTAAGAGGCCACTTAATTTGCTCTGGTCGTCAGGCCCACAACTACTGTATGCTGAGTGGAGCATGAAATTAAATATGTAACAATGATCCTAATGGCTGTGTCTCAGAAAAGCCAGCGTTTTAGAATCCTAGGTGTTCTGTGTGGTCCTCCCAAATAACAAAAGCACAAAAATAAATGAATGCAGCTATGCTGAATTTGATGTAAAAGGGCAGATTTTATTGGTGCTGTCTTAAATTCCTTTGCTTTAATAGGTCCAACTGTTATTCCTTTCATTAATTTCCCTTTCCTTTCATTAATTTATTCATGTGCTGATAGTGAGTATACATCTTCGGAATGATCTTATCCACATGTACACACCCACAAAAATGCATTTTTCCTCCAGTGGAAATTTTCATAGTTTTCCTGGGAACAAAATACTTTGTACATTTATGGAAGAAAATGTAAAATGGAGATGTCGAGATGAATTTTCTCTGTTTAGTAAAGAAGCCCTAATGTGAATCTCTTGTTCATTGCATTCATCTTTGTTTAATGCTAAGAATGGAGTTGTTTTCAGTGTAATAACTGTTAACACAGACAAATAAGGGCACTGATTTTAACAGGAGACTAAAAAGCCTTACGAAAATGCTATACTCAGCCAGTTCATCTTCTTGTACTTAAAAATACTGTAAATATTAGACGGGGCTCACAGCCTTCTTTATTTATGTAAGGCACTTTTTATAACTTTGAAACTAATTTAGTACTAGATGAACCTTTTCAAACGCTAGCTACATCACAAGCAAACATTTTCATAGTCTACTCCATATCAGTGTGGTTAAAAGCCTCCTTGGTATTTTGTAGCTTATTCAAATCTATCCTTTTTTTTGTTGATGTTTTTGACTTGGTAAGGCATCTTGCCAGTTTCACCACTAAATTACTGCGAAAACAAATACTCAAAAGAATTTGATTAGATTTCTTCCCTTCCCCCATGTGCAAGACCAGAATAATTTGTATTGAACCTGCTAGCAGGGTTCTACACATGACATTAATATTCATATTTTCTGGGCTAAAAATGTGCAGGTTTTATAATTGAATTTATCTACACCTGATTTAAAGAAACTCTTTCCTAGTTATATAAGGATATCAATTACAATTATTCTCTGAATAAAGGACAAAATGTTGTATAAACTTTTCTAGGCACAAGATTAAATTCCTTTTTGTTTACAATCTTTAAGGTTTTTTTCTTTGCTAGAGATAATTTCATTATATAAATATTACTTAGGATCAGAGACTTAGAGCCAGAGGGACCTCAGAAATCATCTATTCACCTCCCTTATTTTGTAGATGAGAAGTTGCATCTTTTCAGGGTCACACAGGTAGCTAAGGAAAGGCTAAGACTAACCTAGGTCTTCTGACCCCAGAACTCATTGACATAGAGTGACATAGACAGAGGGAGATAGAGAAACAGATAGACAGAGACAGACAGAAACAGAGAGACATGGGGGGGGGAGTCACAGGGCCACATAAAATGTCTCATGAGGGGAAAATGAGAGAGAGACACAGAGACACAGAGACAGAGGAGAGAGAGAGAGAGAGAGAAAGAGAGGGAGAGAGAGAGAAAGAAAGGGAGAGAGAGAGAGAAAGAGAGGGAGAGAGAGAGAAGGAAGGAAGGAAGAGGGGAGAGGGAAAGGGAAAGAAAATGAGAGAGTGAGAGCAATCTCTATCATCTATGTTTCTATCTTCTATCTCTAGATCCCTGCATCTATCTATCTGTTTCTCTATCTACTAATGTATCCATTTATTCATCTAGATAGTTAAATTCATAAACTAATTCAATGGGCTGCTCATCTACCTGGATATTGTAATTTGGCCAATATACGTTTTTCTCTACTTTATTTTCCCAGGCTGAATGGTCAGGCCAAATAATCCATTTAGAATGAACATGGACCTCACTGGGAGGAACCTTGTGGTATTTTGGGGTATTTGTCACAATTGGCACATTGAACATCTATGAACAAGAGTTTCCAGAGTAGCTCACCAATGACAGGGAATCTTGCTTCTACTTGGACATTGTACAAGACATCTTGTGTGACCTTGCCAAACACCTCAGTAAGTTTGTGTCTCTCTCATTCAATTAGTGTTGATGTTCAGAGGACTGATAAAGTTATTTCCGTGGTTGCATCTGTCATGGAATCTTGTAGGAACTTAACACTTATAAAAAGCTCCTTGTTTGGGGAGAACCCATAAAGCTACATTTTCTTCTCCTGAATTAAGCGTACTTAGAGGCAAATCTTCACAGAGATTGTGATTTAAAAGCTGTTGTTTTCTATTATGACTCATAAATCCTAGTAAATTTCCCACCTTTGATATCAATTTTTCTATAACTGGGGACCAGAGGGAACAGAACTATTCTATTTTTAGACACTTTAGCCTGAAGGTGGATCTTTGGTGGTCCAGCTGATAAACGAGTTAGTATTTTCTACCTGTGTCTAGGTATAAAATGTCTGTCTACCTTGAGAAAACTGACATTCTATGATGGTACATTTTGTTAAAAAGTCTTACAGACAGAAATGAGATAAGCCTATACCATCAAAATCTATTGGATGGGAAAATGTCTTGGCATTCTCAGTCTTCTAATTCTTTGACCTTCCGCCTACATCAAATCTTGCTCCTGCTTCTTCACCTTACATATCTGCTGCCCTCAGTCATGTTAGCCAACCAAAACCAATTGTCAAGAAATATTTCAAAACATATTTACATTTAAGTGAATGAGATTAATAATAGCTACTTTGAAATTTCTGGCATTAGTAAGACAGCAGTCATGATGCTTTTCATGCTGGGCTTTCTAAGTCCCTGCAAATTCATTCCTGGAGCCATTGACTCCTCCTATATATGAGGACTTATACACTTAGAAATAAATCCTTCTCCAACAAGTTTATCAGTTCTTCATCTGTATATCAACTGGAAGCGAAGTGGGTAACTTGTTGAAAAATCATAGAGTCACACTGAAGATAAATTAAATTTACTTGTTCCCTGTTTATTTTCTACAGGCAGGGTATAGTTTCTTGAGAGTGTGCTAACATGCCTTGTGATAAAAAGAATGACAAGCATAGTAATAAGCATGTTGTGCAACCCTTGAAAGATGGCACTTCTGTACTAGGGTCTGACTGGGTGGCATTAAAGCCTAATATTGCCACTGCCTGTGTTGTCTACTTCTTCTTTGCAAAGCATCAGAAATATCCCAAACATTGAAATTCAGCCCAGGAATTTTAATATTTGAAAATTATATTAGGACTCCTTTTTCACTATGGTATATGCTTAGACCTAGCACCCATTTAATTTGTAGTCTGATGGTGTCCTTTTAGATTTTTCCTTTTCCTAGTGATGTTCCTTCACCACAATACTTCAAGGGTCTGTGATGTGGGTTCTCCTATTGACAGAGATTGATACTCCTTCCTTTATAGAATATTATGTGCCATGAACAAAACTGACATGAATTACTTGGTGATCAAAATTCTGGTAACAAGTCTCTACTTTCAGGTAAACTGATCCTTGGACTGTAGACGATCTCTAGCTAAGCCTATATTTGAAGCCCTTGGTGAAAACTGTATGAATGTATGATCCCCCTGTCATAGCCGTCAAGAGCACAGGCTTACCTTCATGCTATGATGAAACATCATGGAAGCCTTTGGTGGAGGAGTTATGCTTCAGGGTACATAAAATACACACCAGTCTACGTAATAATGACATTTGTTGTAATAGGATCCTAGTTTACTTTTGAATACATTACAAAGACATACAAATTCAAAGACACAGAAATAAGTACATTTAATAGAGTTGGGAGCATGATTTATTTATGCACAAGGGAGTTTAATTTTCCTATTAATGAGCAGGGGATTTATGCACATGATGTCCATTAGTGTTAATGAATAATGTGTGTATGGTGTAATAGATTGCTGCGTTAAACACATGGCGCTCCATGCCAGGAAGCATATCTGTATATTGCAATTTGTAGGTGTGATATCACACTTAGGAAACCCAGAGAATGAATTAATTACATTCACAAATGTGGGGGTACAGCAGTAGATTTTTAAGATTCAACCAATTCAGAAAAGAATTGCTTGTGAGACGATATTTCACTAGAAAGAATTTGGGTAATGATTTTGAAGAGTTTACCTTGGAGGAAAAGAAATTGAAATGAGAGATGGGAATTTGGGGGCAGGACTTTGTTTTATTTTTGTCAGCTCCATGTGAAGTACAATATGAAAGCAATAACAACAACTCCACCTGTCATATTGCAATTACAGTAGAGGTTTCAATAAATCTACTCGAGTTGTGGCGACTAACCCACCCCATCCAAATCTTTACTTGTGAGGGCATGACATAACCCCAGGATTCATAGACTCTGCTTATTTTCTCCTCGTAAAGTTGCATGTGAATTGACTGGAGAATAGAATTAGAAAATGAAAATAAATTGGCTTTCAGGAGAACAGTAACTAACTCTCAAGCTGGTATAATGTATCAGGTTTTCAAAATAAATTGCCTGTTTCTTAAGGTTCACCATATTCACATAGCAGGCCTGCTGACTGGAAGCACCTGCTCATCTCTCCTGAATGGGACTGGGGACCCAAGGCTGCCACCAGTCATACTGTCCTGGGATTGTTGTGTGGCAGAAAAGCAGAGTCACTGGTATCCCTTTCTGCATGACTCCTGTGAATTTATCCTTGTCTTCTTTCCCCCTACTAGCCTCATTTCCAAATTAGGAAATATATGATGGGAAAGCAGCACGAGTAACAGGTGGATATGTATTTTTTTTTGTATTTACACTCCTGTCTAGCATGTCCCAAGAAGGAAACAACTAGAAGGGAAAAGGAGACACAAAGCAGATGATTCTCTCTCTTTCTCTCTGTCTCTCTCCTTTGTTCATACCAGGTTAATAGAATGCTAGGGCTGTTGCTTAGTTTTTATTTAGTTTTCCTACACATTTATTTGGAGAACTAACTTTTGAACAAAGTTCAAACATGGTTGTTGTAAGTAACTTTGAGAATGAGACAGTTTACCTGAAAGCTAATAATGATAATGACACTTAAAAAACACTTTAAGGCTTACAAAGCTCTTTCCTCATAAGTGACATGTAGCGTTATGTATTTTTATCACAATTTTGAGATGAGACAAGCGACCGAAAGCAAGTAAATGACTTTATCATAATCAATTGATGGTAAATGTGTGAGTTTGGAACTGAAGTCTCCTGATTTTTTATCTGGCATACCTTCCTTCCACTAAGTCAGGCTGAAGGGTATGTCTCCTAAAGTGTCATAGAGACAGCTTAAGTTCACAGATTTCAGTCTGGAGGAACATTAGATGCCATTTGGTACAATCCCTTCATTTTACAGATGAGTTGAAACCCAAAGAGGTGCCCACAAGATCCCACTCTGCTACTAAGTAGCAAAGTTAGAATTTGGCCCCATCTAATTTCCTCTCGCTGAAGATCCAGTGTTCTCTCCACAGTTCTAGGGCAATGAACTGAAAAGATGGAGGTCTGGCTTGTTTCCTGCCCTAATATGATGATTTGCCCAATTATTTGAAATCATAACATCACAGACTATTAGAGGTGAAGGTATCACCTAGTCCAACCTACTCATTTTATAGAGAGGTGAAATGATTGATCCAACATTTCATATTCCACACAAACATCAGCAACAAGTGTATTTAGGCTCATAGACCATCTCAGTTTTATATTGGTGACACGGTGGAGAAGATACTGGTCCTGGAGTCAGGATGACTTGAATTCCAATCTAGACTCAGACACTTGCTAGGTGTATGACCCTGAGTGATTCTGCTTGCCCCATTTCCCTCATCTGTAAAATGGAGGATAACAATAGTACCTATGTCCCAGGGTTGCTGAGAGAATCAAATGGAATATTTGTAAAGTGTCTTGCAAATCTTAAAGTGCTATGTAAAAACTAGCTATTATTATTATTTTTAAAATGATGGCAGTAATACTTGCCCCTTTCTACTAGGAATGTTTTGAAGATGGAATAGTGTAACATTCCAAAGATATTACAATGTAATCTAATGAAGTTTTGCATTGTGGAATTTTAAATATGTGAAAGTGCCTCCCTTATTTTAGCAACTGAACAATTCATTAAAAGATGTAATGCCCATTTTGGGGGAAAATAAGCTTTTGAATGTTTATCCATAAACATATTGGCTGATTGACTAGCTAATGCTTTGTAGTTAAGCAATAAACAGTGTGTATGGCATTGGGGGGTTGGGGATTAATAACCGTTTGGGAAGAATTCATGTGTTTACTTGTTCTCTTTCTTCTTACCAAGAAAAAAATTCAATCTGAGGTAGGAGTTGGTGGGTTGTAAAGACAAAAGACACAAATGAAACATTTAAAAATAAAATTAAAACAATGATATATTTCTCATATTTGGGAATTTTGTTACCCCAGCTTATTACTTTTTTATTGTGAAATATAGCAAGACCTATCAGAAATTCTATCAAAATATCTACATCTATACCTACATCTAATCTATGTCTACATTTATTTTTTTCCCCAAAAAAGATGTTAGCTTTCCCAAAAGATGTTAGAAAACGGGATAGACATAATAAAAAAAGGGCATTGAAAAGTAGTATAGAAAATGCATTTAGAACTTTCCAAAAGATTGGTATAATTAGACTTAATATACAAAATATATTCTCCCAAAGCAGAGGAGAAATATCATTTTTTGCTTTAATTTTGTTTCAAAATGTTTTGTTGATGTCTTCTGTCTTTACAACACATTAACTCCTACCCAAGATTACACTTTTTTCTTGTTGAAAAAGAAAAAAAATTAAAAAGCATGTTTTTGATGACAAACGTTGATGATATTTTGTCCTAATAATGTACTATGTTTTTACAATAACGGAAAAATATGCATCATTATTTCTTCTCCAGGATTTTGACCATTCTTTCTGTTTCTAAGAGTTCAGTTTCCTTTTGTAAATCTTTATATTTACATTGTAGGGATTATGCATATTGCCATCGTGGTTCTGCTTATTTCATTCCACATTGGTTCATAGAAATCTCATGCTTCTCTGAATTCCTCATATTTTTTCTTATTGCACAAAAATATTCCATTAAATTCATTTTTCATGCCATTAATTTTTTTTTTGCAGTCAGCCTCCTATTGATGGGCACCCTCTCTATTTCTACTTTTTTTTTAACCACAAAGAGTGTTGCTATGAATATTTTGTTATATGTTGTATCTTTGTTTCTGTATCCAAAGGTATGGATGCTTTACAAATTTCCTTATATGATTACAAATAGAATGTTTTGTTATTGTATTTTTTTATGTGAGAAAACTTAGACCATTTTATGATTCAAAGAAGAACTGTTTAAATTTTTAATTCGGAAACTAGACAATGATAGCAAAAGCATTGACAAAAATTCACTTTTTTTGGTGGTTTAAGGTTTTCAAATAGCACAATGCATTCTCTCCTGCTCAGTTACACATAAACCAGCATAACAAATATAGTTGTTTATTTACATAGAAATAAAATATTAATTGAGTAATTAAATATTTTACCTTAGTGTCAACAGTACTGATTTTTCTAGCCTTCTTCTTTTTTGAAGACTTTATGTATAGAATGCTTTATATACACTAAATATAACTTTTATTCCTAGAGCATTAATTCTTATTGTGGAACAGTTTTCCCTTTAGTCACATACAACATTGGAAATGTTATAATTATATAAAAGAAGAATGAGCGTCCTTGATGTGCTCTAGAGCTGAGCCAAAGATCATGTACTCATATTCATTCAACAAATATTTATTGAGTGCTTACTGGCAGAAGTATGTGAAAATGAGTAATAACTGACATTTATATACTGCTTTAAAGCTTATAAAGTACTTTAAGTACATTAGCTCATTCAAGCCTTTGCATTCATCCTGTGAGGCAAACACTACATGCATTATTCTCCCCATTACAGAGATGAGAATACTAAGGTAAAGGAAGTTAAAATGCTTTGTCCATGGTTACATGCACAGGTCAGAGGCAGGATATGAATCACGGTCTTCATGTGCCAACATCTTTCATTTTGTCCATTAAAATATGCTGATCCCTGCCCTTATATTTATAATCTGATATTTCCCTCAAAACAGTGTAGGTAGATTTCTAAAGGGACAGCTAGGTGGGAAAGCAGATAGCGTGCTAGACCTGGAGTCATGAAGGCTCTTCTTCCTGAGTTCAAATCTGGCCTCAGGTACTTATGAGCTTGTGTGACCCTGGGTAAGTCACTTAACCCTGTTCGTCTCAGTTTCCTCATCTGTAAAATGAGCTGGAGAAGGAAATGACAAACACTCCAATATCTTTTAGCTCCAAATGGGGTCACAGAGAGTCAGGCATGACTGAAAAATGATTAACTAGCAAAAAAGATTTCTAAATCATTATTCTTTTCAGAAAAGGTACCGCTAGCACATGTAACAATGAAGTTTGTCTTAATTATTAAAGGTGAGAGGAATAAAATGCTCTCTTTCTTCCCTCCAGCCCAATACCCAGGTAAATGTAAACTCCCTGAAGGCAAAGACTGTCCTTTTTAACCTTTATAACTCTACTCAGAGGTCTTCCATATTTGTTCTTATTTTAGACTAGATCTGTGATTTCAGTGGTATAGAGAATTCCTAATGAGGAATCTCCCTCTACCATCGAAGTTCTGTGTCTCCTCTTTCCTCCATAGTCAGAGTTGTTTGGGGCTCTGAGAGGGCATGGGATTCGAGCTCTTCCAGGGTTACAAAAACATTATGTGTAAGATCCATAATACCAGGATTGTCTCTCCTACTTAATAAATGTTAGTTGAGTTGAATTGAATTGAATAGGAAAGGTTAGGGGGACACAAACTATACAGCTGGTAATCAATTAACATTCTAGAGCTAGCATGCTAGGCAATTCCAATCAGCTTGTAAATGAATTTCTCCTCTTTTGGTTTAAAGAGGTATGGGTGTTTGTTTTTTGGTGGTGGGAGATGGGAAGGAGAGAAGGGGAAAGGCCAGTGGAATGGATCAATAACCCCTGAAGGGAATAGGGCACTTGGCCCCAGGGTTAAGGCTCTCTTTCTTGTCCGTTTTTTTTTATAGTAATAGCAGAGTAACCTATTTTCATTCTCTTGATGTCAAAAGACTGCACTAACCCCTAAAGCTGATATTTTAAAACCTAACAATTTAGTTAGAAATAATGCGGGTAATGGTTAGAAAAGCACAGAGTTTATGCTTTCTCCTTGACATATACAGGGCTTGGGAAGAAGGATGAGCACAAGCAGCTCTAATGGACTTGATTTTCCTGGTCGGTATGGGCAGAACATTTTTGCATAGAGATTTGCAGGAACAATACCTGCTGCATTTTAATTTTACTGAGACAGAAAGTGCATGTGAGCTGAATGCACCCCATGTGCACAATACAACTCTCATCTCCAAGGGAACCGGTAACCTAACTGCTCCGGAACTACCTTTGGAGCAAACAAATTCAGACCTAGTAGATCTGTGGGAGAGTCATGCTGAAGGTTGGCCAGGACAAAGCTTTCTTTAAAGGGTTTCCTTCCCACCCAACTATTTCTCATTCCAAAGGCACAAGGGCAGTTACTGACATAGGGGAGTTGGTAGGACAATTAACAGAATAGGGAGAGAGAAAGAAAGGATCCGGCAGTAACAGAACTGGGTTCCAAACTAAGGCTGCACTTAGCAAGAATGTACAGAGAAAGGAAAGAAAGAAAAAAGGAAGAAGGGGGGGGAGAGAGAGAAAGAGAAAGAGAGAGAGAGAGACAGAGAGAGAGAGAGAGAGAGAGAGAGAGAGAGAGAGAGAGAGAGAGAGAGAGAGAGAGAGAAAGAGAGAGACACAAACGGGGTGGGGAAGAAGGAAGAGTAAGTGTAACAGCAAGCACCCTAGCATATAAAGAAAGGGGGGTAGGGTAAGAAAGAAAAAAAGAAGAAAGGAGTATAACTGAGCAAAATATTGCTATTAATTTTGCTTTTCCACATCTAAATAGGCAGATGTCTGTTAAAAAGAGCTTGCCACAAAGTTGGATTTTCTTTCAAGAAGCACTCATTAATGAAAAAATATGACAACCTATTTTATGTAATAGTTGTAGGTTGCCATGGCACATTACATAAATCAACTTATTTGAACCTCACAACAACCATATCAGGCAAGCATTAAAGATACTATTATCATCTTTATTTTACAGCTTTGGAAACTGGGGCTCAGAAAGTTTAAGTGACTTGCATTGCCCATAGTAACACAGAAAATTTCAGAAGTGAGATTTGAACTCAGGTCTCTTCTGATCCCAAGGTTAATGATTTTTCCACTGAATCCCATTGTGTCTCCAAGTATTTATATTGCTCCCTGCGTTTTCAAAAATAAGTTTTTAGGTTTACTCTTATTTTTACTTACACTTCAATTCTTCAAGGATTTGTGATTTCATCTCTGTGTTTTCTCTCTCCATGGTTACTGATTGTAACCACTCTATACATTAGTGGTGGTTCCTCATAATTTGTTTATTCTTACCCTTAGGGCTGTCGTTTCTACTTTACAGAGTAAATGAATTTAGCTACCTTCTTGAGAGACAAAGCCATCACAGAATAACTGGAGGATTAGAAGGGACTATTTCTTTACTAGAGATGATGACAAGAGCACTGGGCTGTCAGAAGAAGATCTGTATCCTACATAGACCCATTTGTGATGCTAAGAAGTTTTGTGACCCCCCCCCTACGGATCCACAACTTTAGTGGAATTTCATTTCTCCATCTCTAAAATGAGGAGGCGGCACCGGCTGATCTCTTTGGTCACTTCAAACTCTAACAGTCTCTAGGACCCTTCAGCATTTTGTGATTCTAGTGACCTCAGTGTAGTCCAACGTGTTCACCTAGATACAAGAGCTGTCATTGATTTCTTATTCGTTTTAATAATTGAGACTCTCTGTCCCTGGGCACCTTTCCCCACACCCTTCTGAAACCTAGTAGGGCCAGTTGCAAAAGTGACAGCCCTTTTCCCTCTAAGTTGAAAAGACTCATTTTAGAATGGGGAAAACTTTCCACTTGGCTACACCCTCCGCGAATGTGAGAGCTCTTCGTGTCCTTCAGTCTCCCCTTCCATAAAATCACAGGATTAAGAGCTGGAAGGGACCTTGACGAAGACATCTCTTTTTCCGCTTTTCATCTCTTAGGTCCATTTCTCTCTTACAGTCTCAATCCCTGAATGGAACGAGACAGTCCTTATTGTATTCCTTCCTGTGGCGATCAGTCCCGGGGGGCCTTAATTTGCAGGGGACCACTCGTTTGGCTGTGGGTTCCAGCAGGGACTTTTACTCTCTGATTCTGGGTACCACTCTGCACTTCCACATCTTTGCAAATCCCCCAACCCCAGAAGTCAGCAATGGCTTAAATGGAGTGTAGAGCAAGAGGGTCAAAAGCCACCCCACACTCCCCCAGACGTTTTGCACCCAGCTTTCCCCCCCAGAACCCCCCTCTTCACAGTAATGGTGTTTGAAAAGCTTTGCGAGGGATGGGCTGGGGTGGCATGGGGTGGGAAGTTGAGGAGGGGAGGGACTAGGCGCCCCGTGGCAGTCGCGTGCCCACTGGGAGCTGCTGAAAGCTAGCGCGTGCCGATCCCCTGAGGCTCGCGACGGGGCGGAGCTGCGCCTTCCAGCTGCGGGGGCGGTGCCAGGAACCGGGCCAGCTCAGAATCTGGGACGCAGCCCTTTAGAACTGGGAGGCAACTTGACCTAATCTCCTCCTCTTGCAAAAGAGGAAACTGAAGTACCAGGGAAGTGGAAATGACTGTCCCAAACTCAGAGGGCTCTAGCTAGGCAGAGGAAGAGGCAGGATTGAATCTGAGGCCTCTAATTCCGGTCAAGGGCTCACCAGTGGGGAGAGGGAAGGAGCCTCAGGGTGCAGTGATTTTTTTTTTTTTATCTAGGAGGGTTAGATTTGAAGCTTCCTAAGAGTAGAGGTTGTTTTATTTTCTATTTAATTTCTCAGCTGCCGGTGCACAGTACACAGTAGGCGTTTAATAAATGCTTGTTGATTGATTGGAAGCCAGCACTCTACCTCCCCCATTCCAGGTAGACTCAGAATTTGCCAGATTCGCAGCTGGTGTCTTTCAAGTCAAGCAATTTTCTCTTCCAGGAGATGCAGCCCTTTGTTTATCTTTGACTAAATGTCTTAATCGGAAATAAAGGCTACCAATGCTTCTCGATTTCCAGAACGCTACTGTAGGTGGCACAAATAGATACATAAAACTTTAAAAATGCATTTTCTCCCTCCCCGTACTGAGAGGGAGAGAATGGCAAGGGAGCCCTTCAGATTTAGTACTGCACTTTGAAATTGGTGTTTTTCTCCGTGAAGGTGACCCTATTGACACCGCGCTACTTCCTCTGCAATGAACCTTTTTTTTCCCCCAGCACAACACCTGTGCAGTCTCGGTTTTTGGAATAATCGTATCAGACTTGTATTTTCAGAGCAGATTTCACCAAAATATCTTATGCAATCACAGTATTTAGAGGGGGGAAGCAGCTTTGCGCAGGGTGTATTCCAACCCTTTCATTCTATAGATGTGGAATCTGGGCAAAGAGAGATGGAAAAAACCTGCCAAATGATCTAATAATACAATTTATATAGCCTTAAAGTTTGCAAAAATTCTATAAATGTTATCCTTACAACAACCCCGGGAGGTAGGAACTATTTGTTGTCGCTACTTTATAGACAAGGAAACTGAGGCAATCGGACGTTAAGTGACTTGCCCGAAGTCACTCAGTTAATAAGAATCTGAGCCAAGATTTGAACTTAGATCCTCCTGACTCTAACTCAGTCACGCTATCCATTATAGCACCTCCTTGCCTCCATATAACTAGTAAATACCAGAAGTACTAAGTACTAAATTATTGAGTCCAATTTGAACATAGGTATTTCCAGCATGCCATGGGACCACAGGTTTGTAGATTTAGAACAAGAATAGATTCAGTTTAGGACACCTAGTTTAACTTCTTTATTTTCCTGATGAAAAAGCTGAGGTTCAGGAAGGTCAACTTAAGGTTATGTGTCTAAGGTCATATAACTGGTAAGCACAACAACTTGAATCCATATCCTTTCCCTCCAGGGGCACAGACTGCTCTTTTATGTCACATTTTTTAGGCTTAGAAACTCAGTGTCGCAAAGGGGAAAGAGTGCTCCTAAGATTCGAATAGTCTTACCTCGGCAAGCCTCAGTTTCCTAAAATGGAAAAGGCCTATGATTGTGTCTCACATGCCTTCCTCACAGGTTTGTTGGGAAGCTGAAAAGAGGCTGTAGGTACGGAAACTCATTACTTCATAAGCTAGAAAGATGATGCAAATACAAGGTATCATTATTCTGTTTGAATAAATCACTTTATGAGAGTTGAGTGGTTAATGGAAATCAAGTCAAATATTTATTATTACCTATTGCTTGTGAGGGCCATGGGAATTCTAGAGAAGTCTAAGATGAGGCCTGACCTCAAGCACTAAATTGAATATAATCCAGTACCAAAATTTATGCTAGGGACAGTAAGTGCACTGAGCGGTCAGGAAGAGATTAATGGTGGCTAGAATTATATTAGAAGGCTTAATAGAGGAGGTGGGCCAGGAGACGGACATTAAAGGATTGGTAGGATTTGGTTATCATAAAGTAATGTTTGATCAGTGACTTCTTCCAGGGTGTTCTGCAGCAAGTAAAAGTGCAACGTCTTGTAAGAGAGAGCACTTTTTGATAAAATGAACAGATTGCCACAAATATTAATCTAAATGGTAATCTTTATTATACCAGATAATGGTATATTGTACAGATATTCAGTCTTAGAGTCAGGAAGTTGTTGTTGGTGAGTTATTTTACTTGTGTTCAGCTCTCCATGTTCCCATTTTGGGGTTTTCTTGGCAAAGATACTGGAGTGGTTTGCCATTTCCTTCTCCAGCTTATTTTACAGATGATGAAACTGAGTTAAACAAGGTTACATAACTTGCCTAAGATGAGACAGCTGGTATCTGAGGCCAGATTAGAACTCAGGAAGGTTAAGTCTTCCTGACTCCAGGCCCAGTGCACTCCAGCACACTATGGTGCTACCTAGGTGACCCAGGATCAGGAAGAGCTTGGTTCTACTACTGCCTCTGGCATTCACTAGCTACATGACTTTTGGCAAGTCAATTTATCTTTTAGCGTCCTAGTCAACTAAGGCTCTAGTTTAAAGGAGTTTCAATCTATGTCAATTGAAGGCAACTCCCTCCACTGGAGAAATTGCAAGTCTGGACCTTCCTCTCTTCCCTCCCCCCAGTTTCATTTGATATGGTTTTAATGAGTATATGAAAAGGTAAGCAAGGGAATTAATTGTAACATTTAATAATAGATAGCCCATCTCAACTATGCTGACTTCTCCTGTGAAATTTTAGACCTGTCCTTCCTCTGAACTCTTTAAACCTGCTCCCCTAAACTCTGGTGTACATGTGAGACCATGCTCAGCTTTCACTTTGTTTATAAAATGGTTTGGTCTAGATCCCCAATACAAGTTGCCTCTGTCACGTCTTGGAATTTGAGAATAATCAAATTGTCCTAGTATCATAAAGTTCCAGATTTGGAAGAGACCTCTGTAGCGATATAGTTTGCCATGCCCAAAGAAAATTCTTACCATAGCTCACTCAACTGATCATATCATCTCTGCTTGATCTTCAGTGGAGGGATGTTACCTCCTGAGGCAGTCCATTTCATTCCTGGTTAGTTTGTATTGTTGGAAAACTTTTTTCCCTGACATCAGATCTAAATCTGCCCCTTTCCTATTTCCCCTCATTACCGCTAGTCTTCCTCCATGGTTCCAAACAGAGCAAATCTAATCCCTATTTGACATATTGGCCCTTCAAATATTTGGACAAAGCTACCCCGAGCTTTCTCTTCTTTTAGATAAACATGCGAAATTCTTTCAACCAATGCCCCTATATTAGTCAGTCTATAAGCATTTTTTAAGCACTCACCGGATGTGTGTGATAAGCACTGGGGGTACACAAAGAGGCTGAAGACAGCACTTGCCCACAAGGAGCTCATGATGTAATGAGGGAGACAACAAGCAAATAAATATGTACGAATATGCTATGTATAGAATAGATAGGAGATAATTAAAAGGGGAAGGTACTAGATTTAAGAGAGTTTGGGAAAGGCTTCCTATAGAATATGGGAGTTTATTTGGGACTTGAAGGAAGTAAAGCAAAGATGAGGAGGGAGAGCATTCTAGGCATGGGAGACAGAGAATGCCAGAGCTGAGAGATGGAAGTCAAATTGTAAGGGTTTAAGAAGAGAGTGAGAGGAGAGAAAGTGGAAGCACCTGGCATAAAAGGCCTTCTTAAGGAGATTAGTCACAAAGTTCAGAAAATATATAGAATGATAGCAGGATGGAAGAATCAAGTGAGGGCTTTTTGAGGATGGGAGGGAGAGACATGGGCATATTTGTGGGCAGTGGGAAAGGAGCCAGTATACAGGTAGAGACTGAAGATAGGTGAGACAGTAGGGATGATAGAAGGGATAATCTGTTGGATGAGACAAGATGAAATGGGATTACTTGTGCAAATAGAAGGGTCTGCCTTGGTAAGGAATAAGGTTATCTCATCATATGAGAGAGGGATGAAGGAGGACATAGTGGCAGAAGGCATCTGAGTGACAGGTGTTGAGGAAAAGAAGAGAAAAGGGAGATCACAGAGAATAGGCCCAATTTTTTATGTAAAATATGTCAAAGTTCTCAGCTGAGACAGTTGGGGGAGGGGGAGCCATGGTAGGTGTGAGGAGGGCTGAAAAGATTTGGAGAAGCTGCTGTGGAGGGTGGGATAGTGAGTTGATAAGGGAAGGATTGCTTAGCAGCATTAATGGTCTAGAGGTTGCGCAACATAAATTTGTAGAAGTGGATCCAGACAGAATATTTGTGTGATTTTCCCCATTTTTGTTTAGCAGCACATTTTTAGGAGTCAAGATGATAGATGCTGATAGTGATCCAAATGCTGAGACTTATCTGGGTATAATTGGTGATATGATAAGGGATCCAGGTACTCAAGAGAAGAGGTCAGGTAGAGGTGAAGTAGTTCACCTGGGGGCAAGATGAGAACAAGAGAGTACCTAGCACAGGAGTGATAGGCTGTGAAAAAACTGAGGGACCAAGGGATTATGAGTTCCAGTATAGATGGAGAGTAGAGTTTGGTAAGAAAAGGCAGAAGGAGAGATGGAAAACTAATAGACTGTGGTCAGATAAGGCACTTTGGCAATTTTTGAACGTGGAGGTAGAACATTTGTAGGTGATGGAAAGATCAAGGGTATAACCTTATTTGTGTGTGGCTGAGGAAGGGTAGAGGAATGGGAAGTAGGTCTTGGAGTGGGAGAATTAAGTAATTGGATGTTTGAGGGAGAGTCAATATGGGTGTTGAAGTCCCTCAGTATAAGGGCAGGCCTTAAAGAGGAGAGTAAAATTGTAATCCAGGTATTGAACTCATTGAGGAAGGCAGGGGTGGACACCTAGAAGTCTGTAGCTATTAGAATTTTGATTGGGTGATAGATATGGATTGTATGAATCTCAAAGGAGGAGTACTGAGTGGTGGAGGAAGGGAGAAAACCTGGGAGTAGCAATGGCAAGCAAATAGTATTCCAACTCCCCAACCTGGACCACTGAGATGAGGAAAATAAGTGAAAATGCAGGCAGTGCTAGAAAGGGTGGCCAAAGAGGCTGTGTCATTAGAGGGGAGCCAGGTTTCAATGCTTTCCCTTTTCTGTTGTTTTCATCTTGAAGAGGACCAATGACATCACAAGGTGATATGTTGACTCATAGGTGAATTGGATTTAGGGTTAGGAAGAGTTGCTCAAAGTCATCAGCCTCACCTGCTCTTCTAGCAATGGCCTAGGATGTAGTGGATGCCTTTGGTATCTTCACTGTCTGACCAAGCTCTAAGTGCTTCATAGCACTTGCTTCAGCCTCCTTCATGGCCACTGGAACAAAATGTTCTCTTCTACCCATTCCACCAAGGATATCTTGGGGTAGACAACCCCTAATTCACTGATGGGTTTATGGACCATCAATTACCCTCAACCTGGTTTAGCCTGTCTGCCGAGATAGTGTACTGGCACAGGCTACAGCTTCTTGGAACCACAGGTGAGAGTTGAGTGTCAGGTAGACACCAACAGTGGATGAGAAGCCCTGAAAAGGGTAGCAAGCCCTCACATCAGAGGTGCTAGTCCTGCCTGAACACTCCCATACCTCATACACCTTCCATCTACTAGGGAGAGGAAAAGATTTAGGATGAAAGGAAGTTTGTTGCCCATGGAATAGCCATTCCAAAGGGCACCGTGAAAGGTGTTTGGTTGGGGCTTTGGAGTGAAAGAATTGAAGGGGATGTAAGTAAGGAGCTGGGCGTGGGGATGGGGACTCGGGTTTGGATAATGATTATCAGGGGTTCAGAATGACCAGGATGTGTAGGGTATGACCAGGTATGAATATGTTCATAGTTGAGTGGAAAGTGCTACTCTTTTTCCCAGAGGAGGCATGGAAATCAGGAAGGAGACAAGTACAATGTAAGATGTAAGGTAAATGGTCAGATGGGAGGACCCACTTCTCTTCCCTCTGAAGGCTAAAGATTAGGCAGGAGATGGCAGAGGAGGAGAAGGAGTTTCTTCTCCCCACCAGCTTTTCTCTTCCTCTTTCCTCAAGGGACAGACATACAGTATGGACCTAGCCCTCACCATCCTGGTTTCCACCTTCTAGATACTCATCAGCTTATCAACCTCCTTTTTAAATTGTGGTGCTCCAAACTGAACATAGTACTCCAAATGTGCTCTGACCAGGGTAGAGTGCAGAGGGAGGATCATCTCCTTATTCCTAGAAGTGATGAGGCTCCTAAGACAACCCAAGATTGCATTAGCTTTTTTTTGACCACCATATCATACTACTAACTCATATTGATTTTGCAGTCCACTAAAACCCTCAGATCTTTCTCAAACTGCTATTTAAATGTACTTCCTCTATCCTGTACTTGCAAAATTGATGTAAGACTTTGCATTTGTCCCTATTGAATTTCATCTTATTAGATTCAGCCCAATGTTCTAGCCAAGCTAATAATGAATCAGCTTCTCTTATTTTAACGGAGAAAACTCTAGCAGATGTCTGAATAATTGAATTTCTCCATTCCTACTATAACATGACTCTTTGCCAGGTTTGTGATGTAGTGAATTCTTTTCACAATCCATGTGAAGCTGTTGCTTTTATTTCTTTTTTTCTGAATTTTTTGTTTTATCTTTTTTTGTTGCATTTATTTCAAAGAGTTCAAATAAATATCCCATATGTTACTTAATGTTCTGTGATTGCTTTGAATTCCCTATGCTATCTTTTCCATTATGATGGAAACAATCACATTTTATGTTTTTGTCAGTAATGAAGTATCTTTGGTAAAATCACAGCTTTGTAGTACTTGCTATGTAAATGAACCACTCACCTATTCTCTGAGATTTAGTTTATAAAATAATAGACTTTTAGAACTAGAATTGACCTTATAAACTGTCTTATTCAACCCTATTTTACAGATGAGGAAACTGAGACCCACCAAAGGCTTTTTGGATCTGTACATAAAGTCTCTATCACATAGACTGCTGTTTAGGCAGGTATCCCTCACGCTACAGTTGATTTTTTTGAACCCAAGCAAAGTGGTTCACATTCATCCCAATTCAATTTCATCTTGTTAGCTTCAGGTCATTGTGTCACCCTGTCAAGATCTTTTTTGGATTCCAATTCTGTGAATAAGCATGTTAGCTATTCTTTTCATCTTTGTGTCAGATTTATCCAAATCACTGATTAAAATGTTAAGTAGAACAGATTTAAAGATAGAGCCTTGAATCACTTCACTAGATATAGCCCATCTAGGTTTATATCAATTCATTAATCAACAGCCTTTTATTCTTGGTCACATACATTTGCACTACTAAACATTTTTTACCTTATTATAATTTCTGTCAAACACAATCATTTCTAGATTAATGGAAGGATCATTAATTAACATAGACTGATAAGGCTGGAAGAAACTTTAAGTACATTCCCTACATCTACCTAGGAAAGAAAACTAAAACATTCTTGACTCTGAAACTATTTTGGTCCTACACTTCTCAGTCCTGAAAATAAAAGAAATTTGGACCAACTCATGCAGTGGTGCATAGAGCTGCAAAATCTCACCTGCATAGCTGGTTTGGGGCTCGCTCACAGAGTCATTGGCTTTCAGATTTGGAAGGTACCTGGCATTAGACTGGGAATTAAGACATTTGATTATGAATTCTAGCTCTGCCACTAACAACCTTTGTGCTCTTGGGAAAATCCTTTCCCTTCCTCTTGGTTGAAATAGATGATCTCTAAAGATCTATTCTAGTTGTAATACTCCACCAGTCCTAGGGCATCTATGAGCCTTTAATATAATTTAGTCCAGTGTATACCCAAACTGGAACATCCTCAACAGGTCAATCCATTCTCTGACTCTATACCTTTATTAGTGGATTTTCTTTTTGAAGCAGCACATTCCACTTTTGAATGGCTATAATTTTGAGGACATTTTCCTTTTTATCTAACTTCCATATGCCTCCTTACCAGCTTCTCAGTTCTTCCTTTAGGGACAAGAAAAACAAGTTCAAGTACCTTATACAGGTCAACTGAACAGCTCACCTCGAAAACAGCAATCAGGCATTTCCAAGTCTTCTTAGAGAGTTATGTGGTAAAGTGAAAAGAGCCTTCTACTTGGAATCATCTTGATTTCACTTTGCCTTTGACATTTACTAGCTGTGTGACCTTGGGTAAATCGCCTAACCTCTCTGAGACTCTGTTTCCTCCTATTTAAAAATAAAGCTGGTAATACCTGTAGTGCCTACTGCACAGGGTTGTTTCGAGGGTTAAGTGAGATAACATGTGGCAGGTAATGTGTTTTGTAAATGTTCAAATGATACATCCATGTCAGTTATTATTATTATTATTATTAATTTTGACTAAACATTCCCATTTCCTTCAAGTAATCTTTGTATGACAGAGTCCCCTATCTGCTAGTGTCTTCTTTGGGAAACTCTTCAGCTCATCTGTACCTTTCCTAAAAGGGTATAATGATACCTAGAACTGAACACCATATCCCCAGTGTGACTTTGTAAGGCCAGTATCTTTGCAAGAAAACCCCCAATAGGGTCATAAAGAGTCAGACACAACTGAAAAATGACTGAACAACAAAAAAATCATAGTTTATGTTGCTTTCCTAGTCCTGCTTGTTTCACTCTGCATTAATTCATTTAAGTCTTCCACATTTTCCTGAATTCCTTATATTTGCTATTTCTTAAACAACTGTCTGCCTCAGTTGGCTCATCTGGAAAATGGCTATAATAATACTACCACCTTCCAGG
Source organism: Phalanger gymnotis (assembly GCA_028646595.1). Classification (NCBI taxonomy): domain Eukaryota; kingdom Metazoa; phylum Chordata; class Mammalia; order Diprotodontia; family Phalangeridae; genus Phalanger; species Phalanger gymnotis. Next base: position 167,249,088 of record CM053622.1, on the reverse strand, counting down.
GTTGTGGTGCACATCAAATGAGACAAAATTTGTAAAGCACTTAGCACAGTGCCTGGCACGTAATAGGAGCTTAATAAGTGCTTATCCCCTTCTTTTCTTCTTACTGTACTATAATATTTCTGTACGTTCAGGTACCAAAGTTTGTTTAGCTATTTGCTAGTCAATAAAAACCCATTTTATTTCCAGTTCTTGGTCTTTACAGAAAAACGTGGCTATGGAAGTTTGGGGATATATATGTAATACAGACCACATTTCAGCAGTGTCTTCCGAATGAACTGACAGTCATCCTGCCTTTAGTCTGGGCAGAAAAGGCCTGGTCAAGCCAAGCTAAAAGAAACAGAGGTTGCAGATTGATAGGAAATTACAGTGAAGAACACATCAGCTCAGTGAGCGATAATTTTAAATGGGGGGGCGGGGCTCTTTTGATGAAAAGTTGTAGACTAACTTTGAATATGGGAAATATCACCCCTAGATAGTCCTCTGAGTCCCTTTCAGCTCTCAAATTCTCTGTCTTTAAATAGCTGTTGCAACTAAATTTCAAGGAGTGATCTTAATGTACCTTTTTGGAACTTGATAAATGTTTGTTTCCTAGGTGAATGAATGGTTACACCATACAAATGAAGGTTGGTCTTGCTTTGGTCTTTCCATTGTCACCCCTCAGTGCCAAAAGCAATCACATTCATTTTCAAAGGTGGACGACTATTAGAATAATGAGCAATGGTAACAGCTGACCACATGCCCTTTCCAAACGTGCCTTATTGACATTTGTCAGAACCTCTTTGTTGACTGATTGTGATCTATGCTTTGATTCAGCTGACCTGGTACTTTCTTCTTATTTTGATCCCTTCTAGCTGGTGAGAACTTTTCAATGACAGAAGCTTTATCTCCTGCTTAGTCTAGGGGATGCACGTTTAATGAAGCTTCACATTCTAAATAAGGCATATTTATAGCTCAGGCATTGGCCATTAGAAGGCACTTAGCCTACAGGATTTTGTTTATCAAAACTTCAGGCAGTCCTTAAAATAGGACACCTGGGATACGTATTCCGTATTACACTATTTTAATGTGGCGATAACTGTATTTTTCAGAGTCGGTAATGGTGTATAATATGCTAATCTCTCTCCCTCTCCCTATCTCTCTCTGTCTCTCTGTCTCTGTCTCTCTCTCTATCTCTGTCTCTCTGTCTCTCTTTCTTTCTCTCTTTCACACACACACACACACACACACACAAAATTTGTTGTTGTTCAGTTATATCTGACTTTTTGTGACCCCATTTGGAGGTTTCTTGGCAAAGATACTGGAGTGGTTTGCCATTTCCTTCTCCAGCTCATTTTACAGATGAGGAAATTGAGGCAAACAAGGTTACATGACTTGCCCAGGGTCACAGGAAAATGTCTTCCTAGCTTCCCTAGACAAACATTGGTACTTTCCAAAACTAAAGTACTATCTGTCTTATACCAATCCTTCAAGTCAATATAAACACATTTATCTCAGACTCATGCAAGTTAAGTGATTAGTTATGTAATGGGCATACATAAAAGGAGTCAATCTGGTAAACTGTTTGCCCCCTCTGCTGACTCCTAGAGAAGATTTGAATTCTTCTCCTGGCTTTTCATATCCACAATCCTTCCTCCTGGCACTGACTTCTGTTCACCACTTCAAAGTTTCAGGAACAGTGAAGATACACAAATAGATACTTTCTTATCAATAATGGTAAAGATTTATCTACCTGAGCTATTAGTGAGCTTGGCGTTTAGAACAGGAGAGAATCAAGACCCTGTAGAGTCTTTTCCATTTGAACATGGTCACAAAGTACCTACAACAAATTATGTGCCCCAAGTTGCTGATGGTAGATGGAGACCTGAATGATTGAGGCCCAGAGCCATAACAGGGACTTTGCTCTAGCTGGCGCTAGAGGGATCATTTCAGCTAGAGACCGTCTCCTTTGAAAGACCTCACTTTTCACTGGCTCTGAATTATGTGTGCTTTTTAGACCCTGAGGGAAGGATGGCCAAGTTTGTTGCTCTACAGAAAAGGAGCAATTTCCCTCCTTGTTGAGGGTCTCCAACATTTTTTATTTCTTGGCTAGATTTATATTTTGGCCAGATTTGCCCAAATTAACAACAGTCTATCCCATATTTGACATTTTGTTAGCCTGAGGGCTCAAGGGAGAGCTGAGGATCCTTTTTACTTGAAGCAAAAAGATTCTGATGTTCCCAGTATTTCCCTGAGAAGGGAAATTGGCCAAGGAGATTTTGTGGGCCCTCCAAGCCAGAAAGTGACATTTTTGCAGAGTTTCATGATTGGTGGCATGAGCCAAAGAGATTGTAGGTGAGAAACTACCTGTCCTACAAATCTCACCTGTGCCTGTCATATCAACTATGTGTCAACTGGCACGCAGATTACAATTCTTGTTTTCTGTATGAGAAAGGACAAGAGCTAATCAGCATGCACCCTTAGCATGCCTTACTTTTGGACAAAAAAAAAACAAAAAACAAAGGGAAGAACAGCTAGGAAAAGCAATTTATATTCCTAAACAGGCCAGGGTTGATACTCAAATGGATAAGAAAAATCCTTCCATTCTCTATCACTTATAAAGTACCATATCAATAAAAATGTGCTGCTATATATACATCATTAGTCACACTTCAGATATTGAATATACCCTATCTGATGCATATATTTAGGGCAGAAGACCCCAACAAAGAAGTCCACAACAACCAGAGAAAAATGAAAAAAGAAAAATACTAAAGTAGCTAACTATAGAGAGAAAAATTATAAAAATTGATTTCAAATTTTGGGGTGAAATCTGATTGAGTTGATTATCCTGAGAATTATCAAGACCGTGAATTTCAAGGACCCCTTTTAGATACTGGGTGAAATGAACCAGTCCTTGAGTAGATTAAGTATATATGATGATACAGTGGTTAGAGCTCAATGGAGTTGGAATCAAGAAGCCCTGATTTCAAAGTCTATTTCTGACCACAAATATGTGACCGTGGACAAATCACTTGATTGTTCATCTTCAATCTTCTCATCTGTAAAATAGAGATTATTAGTATCTACTTCATAGAGATTTTTTTGAGGAGCAAAGGAGATAATATATGTAAGACACTTTGTAAGTATTACAGTGCTAAATAATACTAATTATGATAATAATAAAAGTTATCATGTGTTATTGTGGTTATATTTCTGAAAATTGGGTCTTCTCCTCAGGTCTATCATTGTACGCGAATTGATCAATTGCTTTACGTTAAAGCTACCATGGTACCTGTATTGAGTAATTGCTTTGGGTTAAGGCAAATATTCTTTTGAATTGAGGATCTCTAAGAGGCCTCTGTTAAAAGGCAAATGCAGTTATGAGAGTAATTCTTATTTTTGCATTGGTCAAGGGGCTCATAAAAGGTCTTAAAAATCTTTTAGCTTATTAGCATCTTGATATTCTACTCATTTTGATGGTAGAATCTTAGCAGAGGATGGAAATCACAGAATCATGATACTTGATTGCTATAAGTGCCTGTAGAAGTCACCTAATTCAATTCCCTTGTTTAACAAAGGAAGAAACTTTTGACAGTTTTTCTTGTGCTCTCATTGTGGATAAGATGGACGGATGTGGCCCAGATGATGATAGATTTGGAACTAGTTGAACAACCCAAGCTAGGGGTTCTTAACTTAGAATCTGTAAACTTTTTTTCTAAATATTTTGAAAACTATATTTCAATATAATTGGTGTCCATTAAAATCCTATGTATTTTATTTTGTGTAGGCTTCACTAGGCTTCCACAAAAAAATTAAAAAGCTCTGAATTAGACTCAAAGATTAATCTCCCTGGCTCTAATCTATTCTACCTTTAATCTCTTCATTTTTCATATCTACTTCTAGAGAAATCTCTCTAATGCATATCTAGCCGCATCACACTCCTCAGATGCCTTCAGTAGCCTTTCATTGCTAACTGAATAAAATATAATCACCCAGTCTGGCATTCAGCAATTTTTGCAATATGGTTCCAACTCCCTTTTCTAGTCTTGTTACATGTAACTACTGTTCTTGCATTCATCATTTCAGACCAACTGGATTACTGCTATTCTCTGATTGTATTCTGTCCTTTCGTATCTCTCTGCCTTTACATGTATACGTAACATTCTCAAAGTTTGTAATAGTTTCTCCCTGCTCTTCTCTATCTGCAAAAGATTCTTCCCTCCTTTACAGCCCAGTTCATGGGTTATCTTCTCTGCAAAGCCCTCGTTGATTGGGGACCTTACCATCACAATCTATTCAAATTTTAAATTACATTGGTCACATTTCTCCTGTCTTCATAATCTTAAGAAACAGTGTTGCAGAGAGGACAAAGTATAGTCCTTAGAGCCAGAGAGACGTGGGTTCAAGTCTTGCCTTTAAAAAGGAGCATTATTTATTTATTTTAAACATTCCTATCTTTTAAAATTTTGAATTCCAAATTTTCTCCCTTACTCCCAACCCTCCCCTACCTACTGAGAAGGCAAGCAATATGATAGCAATTATACATGTAAAATCATGTAAAACATTTCTGTATTAGCCATATTTTTTAAAAAGCAAGAAATATTTTAAAAATGAGAAAATTCTACTTCAATTTGCCTCATCAGTTCTCTCGCTGGAGGTGGACAGCATTTTTTCATTGTGAGTCCTTTGGAATTATCTTGGATCACTGATCAGAGAAGCTAAGTCTTTCACAGCGGATCATCGTTACAACATTGCTGTTACTGTGCACAATGATCTGCTGTTTCTTCTCTCAAGTCCTACTTTTGACACATACTAACTATATGACTGGGAGAAGCAAACAGGTTGTTTAACCTCTCAGTCCTCTAGGCAGCTCTTTAACCCTAAAAGGTACAGGAAAGGTACCTGGCATTGATGAAGGTAGTTTCCTCATCTGGGAGTTCCTGCTAGCGATGCAATCACAAGTGCAGGCTCTCTGTCTCTTGACCTCTCCTCTCTTCTCTTCTCTCTCTTTGAAATCATAATCTAATTTTAGCTATGTATTTGTTTCATTTTCTCTTCCAGACTTCTTGAAAACACAGGCTATATCTTTTTTCTCTTTCTAAATTCCCACCACCTAGCACTATGTGTTACATGTGAGAGGTGATTAACAAAGTTATTTCAGTTGGATTAAATCTTCCTAATGATTTCCATTCTTCGAAGCATTAATTTTAAAAAAAGTCACAATTTATCAAAGGTGCACACCAACCAACTAATACCCATTGACACATTAGAACCACTTGGTTTACTAGATTAAGCTAGTTTACAGATGGAATAGGAAACTAGAAGAATTTTTTTCAGATAAGATGATTTCTATAAAACTCAGAGTATATTTGATATCCAGAGTATCTGGATAGGATAAAATTAAATGAAGGTTCTGTTGTGGGTAGCCAAGGGGCAGTCCTGAGGACATTGGGAACTTGAGTGACAAGGGAACTTTTCCACTTCTGCTCATATAATTCTGCTCTCTGGTTCTACTTAAAAGCCCCTCCCCAAATTATTCTCTGCCCATCTAATTTTTAGTGCTTCTTTTGGACTCTGAGCTAGGTAGCACAGTAGATAGAGTGTCAAACCTGGAGTCATGAAGATCTGAGTTCAAATTTGACTTCAGACACTTACTAGCTCTGTGAACCTGGGCATGCCACTTCACCCTGTTTACTTCAGTTCAGACTGTGAAATGAACTGCAGAAGGAAATGGCAAGTTACTCCAGCATCTTTGCCAAGAAAACCCCAAAATGGGATCTTGAAGTGTCGTATATGATTGAGCAACAATCTTTCCTTTTCCCATTTCTGAGTTTCCTCTGATCCATGACTGTGATTTGCTTTCATATTCGTTTCTCCCTTTCAGATTTCATTAACATTGTGATCCGAGATTCATTATATCCAGAAAGCTAAAACCAGTCTGAATGTACTAATATACTAATACACCGCCCCCCTTCCCACGAGACTGTAAACATACACTTGCTGCATTCAGTGGTCACAGTACTGACCTCAAGCAAATGAGTTTTGTGTACATTACCATGAAACTTGACTTTTTATCCAATAAAACAACTTGATATAGTATTTAGTAATCTTACAAATTTTCAATTCTCTTTTTCCTTTTTCTTTCTCTTTCTCTTCTTCTTGTCCCTTTTCCTTCTGCCTTCCTACTCCTTCCCTTCTTTGTCTTCTTCCCTTATTTTTCTAAATCAACAATTCATATGCTATTCTATACTTTCAGAATTCACATTGTCATATACTTTGTTAGAGAATCTTTATTTTGGCATTGTGTTGAGTAGTCCATTTACCTTTTCCTTAATATAGTAAACAATATTTATCTAAATCCAAGAGTAAACATTACGCATAGTGGAAAAAAGTTAAAGGACTTGCCAGTAAGATCAGGTATAAAACTAGGCTTGCCATCACTATTTGACATAGTAGTGATTATTTGACTGTAGCTAGAAGTGCTACCTGTAGTAATAAATAAAGAAAAATAAATTGAGGGAGTAAGGAGAGACAAAGAGGAAATGAAGTAATTGCTTTTTTCAGTTGATATAATGGTATACTAAGAGAACCCCAGAGATTCAACCAAAATTAATTGAAATAATTACTTCATCAAAGTTGTAAGATATAAGGTAAATCCACATAAATCACCAAAATTCCTACATACATACATATCTATATCTATATCTATATCTTTTATATCTATACCTAATAAAATCTAAGAATAAGAGCTAGAAAGAGAAATTCCATCAAAATAGTTACAGAAACTATAAAATATTTTGGGTGCATATTTACCCAGAAACTACGTGAATCTAAAAAAACTCTTTGCAGAAATAAAGACAGAACTAAGTGATTGGAAAAACATTACTCATAGCTTAGTCAAGCCAATCTAATAAAAGTGACAAAACTACTTAATTTATATCAAACGCTTCACCAATCAAACTCCTCAAAGGATATTTTATAGACTTCAAAAACATAATGAATTAATAGATAAATGAATTTTTTTAAGAATTTCAAGGGTTATAATAAAAAAGGTGAAAAATGCTATCTGTGCCAAATTTTAAGGCATTGATCATTAAAAAGATCTGGTATCAGTTAAAAAAGGAGATTGACCAGTGGGACATATTGGATATACAACATGTAGAAGTAAACACTGAGGCATAGTGTTTGATAAAATTAAAGACTTCAGTTACTGAGGGAAAAGGATAGCCACCCATGAGAAATTGATTTTAAACCAACACGAACAAAGGAAAACTCTAGGTGGATATATGATCTAGACAATAACAGTTATATCATAAACAAATTAAAAGAGTAAGGAAAAAATTACGTTTCAGATAGCTGGATAGGAAAAGAGTTCATTACTAAGTAAATGATAGAGAGAAGGACGAGTCAAAATGGACAATTTCGATTATATAAAATTTAAAAAGTTTTTGAACAAATAAATCTAATGTAATTTAATGTGAATAAACTGATAAAGGCATAATTTCCAAGATGTATAAGGAACAGATTCAAATTTATAAGACTAAGAGCCGTTCCACAACTGATAAATGGTCAAAGGACATGAACAGGCAGTTTTCAAATGAAGAAATCCAAGCTATCAATAATTATGTGAATGACACCTTTAAATCTTGGTGATTTGTTAATTAGAGAAATACAGACTTTGAGGTTCTCCCTCATACTTATCAGACTGGCAAAGATGACAAAAGAGACAAAAGGCAAATGTTGATGGGGCAAGGGGGAAATGTATACTGCTCAGGATTTAGGCACTTTGAGGATGATGAATCCTTGGCTGCTTCTGTAGAGCCATTTGGGATGTTGCGGGTGTAGTGATGATGAAGATAATGAAGCAATCCCCTTATTAGCCACTGATTGGGTAGAACTTGTGAGTCAGTGAACTTTTAAAAAGGAAGTGACCATTTTAGTTTTCTCTTCTTTTGATCTTCCAGGTGGCAACAGGTAACGGTGGGACTTTCCATGAAGTTGCTAGAAGAGCAACTTATCTTTCTCCCTACCTCAGTCATTGGGAAACTGAGAAAACAGAAGCTAAGGCTTATTTCCTTCCTAGGTGGATTTTTAACTGTATTTCAGAGTCCTAGATATCTCTTGTGTTTTGTATTTCTTTCTTGAGTACAGGTAACCAAACATCAGCCTTGAGATGGATGTGTGTAGTCTTAGAAGGGACTGTGATTTTGAGAAGTCAACAGGTTCTGGTTCTATTGAGCAGAATTGACTGGAGTCAGGAAAGGTGTGTGCACTGGAGAAAACTACAAGGAACAAGAGAAGGAGCCCAAGCTCTGTCCTGGCTGGTCAGAAGACTTGGACTTTGAGGGGACAGTTCAGAGGCAAAGGTAAAATGCAACGATGCCTATTCTGCAGCCCTGCAAACTACTTTATGTTCTGAAATGGTTTAAGATTCATCTTTCTAGTTGAGTATTTCAGTAGTCATAAGTTGAGTTAACGAATTTTGTTTTGTCTTTTTGTCATTATATACTTGTGAGTGTTTTTATTTATCATCACTTTTTATGTAGGAAATAAATACCTGTCATATAGCTAATTCAGATTTTACTTTGAGTACCATTTTACTCTTCCTGCAGTGAATTGTAATGATTAGAAATGAATAAATTTAAAATCATTTATATTATCCTTATTATGTGCTAGGGACTGTGCTAAATTATGGGGATACGAATACAAAAAGAAAAAAGTGTTTGTCTTTAAAAGTTTATATTCTTTTAAAATATCTTACTTTTGAATTTCACAGACAACAATAAAGAACATTCCCATGTACAAAGCAGAAACAGAAAAAGGATTATATGAGAGATTTTGAGTATTATATACAGCTTGCTTCTTAAAAAGTATATAATAAATTCAACATTTTACTTTCAAAGTTGTCTTGTGTTTCTGAACTACTTTTAGTTCTCTTCCTTGCATTTAAAAATGCTTCAGGTGGGAGGGAAAGAAAATATATACTTGTTATTTGAAAACAAAAGCTAAAATTTTAAAAAAATGCTTCAATTACTTTTTTTCTTTCTCCTTTTTTTTGGCAACCCTGTCTATCACAGGCTTCTCTCTTAACCCTAAAACATCTCCCAACTAAAAATGAAAAACACAAATGAAAGAATGTAAAAATTAATCCTATATAAGCATAGTAAAACAAAATGAATCTACACGTTTACAGTGATATATGTCTCATTCTGCCCTGTGAATCTGTCCCCTTTCTGTCAGGATGTAGCAGCATGCTTCTTCATCAGTGCTTGGGAGTTGTGGTTGGTCATCGCATTGATGAAAGTAAGGTGCTTAGTGTCTAATGGGAGAAGATAACACAAATTGGAGAGTAGTAGTTGGGCAAAAGAATTTTGGTCTGTAAAATCACAGAGGTGATGACTTGATGTATAGGAGAGTCATTTGACAGACCCTTTCAAGAAGTACTATTGGTTTGGATACTGTTCCCAGAGGAAAAAGTAGAAAGAGGTGGGGGCTTTCCCTTAGGTAGTATGATTGGCAATAGCCAGAAGTCAAAAGGCTTGTGTGGATCATTGAATGGCTCAGTGGGCTGTGGAGTTGAGCATGGTCTAGTATATGAGACTAGCCAAGTGGTTACATGTTCTAGTTTGCACTCAATCCTCAATAAACTGGGCTGTGCCACAGTGTGGGAGCTCCAAGAGCATGGGTTAGCTTACCCAGGATCCACCAGCATGGATTGGATTCTGGAGATCCAGTGGTAAGATGATCTAAGAGAAAAAGAGCAAGACATTGGCAGTAGGCAGATGGCAAAATGACCTGAGTAGACAGTTGATTGCAAGAGTGGGATGTGGAGCTATAGCAATGGTGCCCATCTCCCCTTAGACATCTAGTATCCTTGTGCCAGTAGGTAGCAAAGTAAACTTTGAGCAAAGGATCAGTGATTTGCTATTATTCATTTAGAACCTTTAGTTAATATATTAGTTGTCGTAGGGTATTTACATATTAACTCCTCTCTCTTTTTTACTTGTTTTTCTTTAGTTAGGGCTATTTCAAGCATCTTAGAGATGGTGGAAAAGATTGGGGTGATGGGGAGGTGGGGAGCAGGCAAAAACCTTTCCCACCTAAGCAAAAAAGTGTTGCTGCTCATCTCCACAACCAGTGGAGTGTGGGGTCAGTGACATTGTAGGTTCGTCATTCCTAGTGTATTTTGACATCTGACTTGGTCAGATGCTTACAGTCCTGGCCAAAGAACAGCTCTGTTAAGATTAATCACAGGAATTATTGGCCTTTTTGGCCTTAGGGCTATTTTACACACTTAAAGATTATTGAGGAGCTCTCTACCCATTTTTTTTTGTGAGTGTTTTATTTTTATCTATGGATAAAAATGTATAAATATATGTTTGAAACTATAATTTCTCAGCATTATCATGGGGATAGTTTTGACATTGTGGAACCTCTAAAAGGGTCTTGGGGTTTCTCAGTGGTCCCTGGATTACACTTTCAGAATTGTTGGCATATCAGTATTGAATACTTAGTAGACTATGTGGATGAGAAAATGAAGTCAAGATTTTTTGGGGAAAACGTTTAGTTCTCATCGAAAGCTTTCTGAATGAAGTCTGAGATATCCAGATATTTGCTTCAATTCCCTAGAGCCTGAGCAGATAGATGGAGAAACTGTTTCTGGGAAAAGAAACTAGAATTCAAGGCCGAGGTAATCCTTTCATATCCAAGCTATTTTTATATCTGAGATATGAAAACCATGGAGCGTTAGGAGGGAGGTCACGCTGAGAGTCAACTTCTGTCTGACACATTTATATGTTACAGTCTGTTGTAATTCAGGGGGCTGGTCTTCAGGGTTGTGATGGTCATCTCTTTTGTGAGGTGTAAGTAAACATACCTAAATAACTAAAAATAGGTGGACTACAAGTGTGTATGAGTGGAGCTCTTCTAACTCTGTAAATAGTAATAATGAATATGTGACATACCTAATTGGTTAGAGTTAGGAGGCCAACAGATTTGCAATTATGAATGCATTATTCTTGATGTGAAAATAATCTGGAGTCATGTGTATGCTTGGGTCTTAATGCTGCTTGGGATTCTCATTAATGATTATGTGAGCGTGATCAGGCGATGATATTGAGAGCAGAATGACAAGAGATGAATATGTAAAAGACACTGTTGATTTTTATATAAATACCAGTGATCACAGGTCAGTATCTGCACAAAGCATTTACTCAGTAACTGATGGTGCTCTCTACTTGGAGCAGAATTCTAATTTCTGGTGCTATAGACTCTAATGACATTTTACGTTCTTACTGTGGATTTGGAGCTGGAACATAGTGGGCTTTTTTCACCTATAGACTTTTTAAAGGTAGAAATAAAAACAAAGAGTGCTCCATAATCTTGCAATAAGTCTTGTGCCTCTAATTTCAGGCTGGGTATTGTAAAGGCTGTGCATCATTATGGTATCACTCCCGTAGTCTGTTCTCTGCTCATTATCTTGGTACATGAAGTATTCTCTTTATTGGAGTTGTGCATTTTATGACGTAGTTTTAAAAGTTGTAGATCCTTTGGTAACTGCAGTGAATTCACTAAGAAAATTCAATTCTACCTTCATTTTCCTTCTCTCGCCCCAGAATACATACGTATAAATCTTCTAACCCTTGCTCATTCTGTTTTTCATTTTATTTCATTATTATATCTATTGAAAATAAAAATATGGCATTGTTACATTGGAAAAAAAGCATCTATCATAGATCTTGATGGCTGCTTCAATCTCCTGTGCAAAAGATGAGGACTGAATGTACATATAACCTCACGTAATGAGAATTGCATGTATGTATGTAATCTGATGCATGTCTTGCCAAACAATGAAATCCTTTTTAAAAAGGAGAGAGATAAGGTAGACATATGGCCAATGCTAGGAATCTCGAACCTCACCTGCTTCTGCTAGCTCCATTGTTTAAGATCCCAGAAAGAAACCTCTGCCATGTGGAAAACTGCACATACTGGAGGGAATTGTAATGGAGTCAAAACTAACAGCCTGTTGGCTTAAGTAACAGAAAAGCTGGTAAAAATTTATATATCTCTACCTCCCATACACATGTAGTTTGCAATGCCTAATGGGTAACCAGTAAGATTATTCCCCTTTTTTGCCCCTGGATTATAGAAAACTGGTCGGCATGGGCATAAATTAAAGTAACATCTGGTAAAATGAAATGGAATGGAGTCATGTGAATGAAATGAGCTGCTTGAAGGCCAAACTCTCTCTCTCCCTCTCTCCCTCTCTCTGGCTTTTTCTCTGTCTCTTTGTCTCTGTCCCTGTCTGTCTCTCTCTCTCTCTTTGTCTCTGTCTCTGTCTGTCTCTCTCTCTCTCCTCTCCCTTTCCTCTTTCTCTCCTCTCTCTCTCCCTCCACCCTTTCTCTCAAGCTTACCCTTCCTTTTCTTTCTCTTTTTTCTGCTTGTCCCCTTCCTTCTTGCTTCATTTCTTACTATCAGAGGATGTTCACATAGTTTTTTTTTAATGACAAAACCTTGAACTATTTTTGCAAAAGGTTAATGTATAGAACAATCTGGCTGTGTGTTTCCACCAAAGAAGAGGCTAAACCAAACTTAAAGGAAATGTAGCAGCTGATAGAGAAGAGAAACAAAAGAAAAGATTGAAGGTCATCAAAGTGGCTTATTTTTGGTGTGTCTTGAAAGAGAGGCAAAAAAATTCTAATGCATCTTTGAATTGCCTTCATTGTTTTGTTTAATGCTTTGCATAATGTCCAAAGATTACCTGTTTACACTTTAACTCTAACTTGGGTCCTTCTACATCAATTGGGATACTCATTAATTTTCATTCTAACTCATTACTCTTCCAGTGTTTCTTCTGGTTCATTTTGTATTTTTTTCTGGTAAGAACATTAATATTTCTTCACTTCACTTTAGGCTTCCATTGTTAATTGAATTTCTGTCTCCCTCTTACCCCCAAATTTTGTTTCTGTGGTCTTGTTTAGCAAGAACATTTCACTTTGATTCTACTTAGTCCCTTTTCCCTATAACTTCCAGTTAAAACAACCCAAACAAAATCCCAAAGAGAAAAGAAATATTGGATATGTGATTTTTTTTATTAGCAAATAAGTCTGTTTGCTTCTGGTTGATTGAGATGCAGCCCAGTTCTGCTACACCATTCATTTATTCCCAAGAAACAGTCCCAGTTGTCTAAAAAGTCAACACCTTCTGACAAGCACCATCTGGCTAGCCTCTCATTAACTCCCTGAATGCTATTCATGAATTTACCTCCTCTGCAGATGACCAGTGACATCCTAGAATGAAAATATGGAATAAAGGAATACTGCCTGTCTCTTTGGATCTCCTAAGCACTCCTCTTTTCTGATAAGAGCATTCTCAGACATAAGTCTGAAACAGTGATGTCCTATCTGAGGATATAAGTTAGATTTATAATTAGGACTCATGCTTTATAACATCTGCACCATCAGGATTTCAGGTTTTCCAAATGGTAACAATTTTTAAAGAAAAGTAGAAAACAGCAATAAATTCAGCTTTGTTGAATTGAAAATGGAAAACATGAACACAGAAACTTCTTTTTGAAAGTATTACTTATGTGTTTCTCTTTTTATTTCATAAATTCACAATATATTTACTACTTTTTTAATAACACACATTTTCTATTTTTTTCTTCATTATATTTTAGAGTGTGCTATCACAGAAGAGTATGTATGTAAGTATGACATACTTGGACCCTGGTCACTATGTTTTTAGATACCAGTTCCCCTTAGAGAAAATATTTCCCTTTCATTCTTTTCAGGTAGTTGAAGCAGAGAATTATCTGTTCTGCAACTCTGTTGTGGCAACACCTTCCACGTATAAAATGATTTAATCTCTCTGGATATAATCTTGTGTGCCATAATGATATTAGTTGCTTTACAATTTACTGCACAGAATAGTTCATTTTACAATTGCCTTTCTTCTCAACTCTATGAGACAGGTGGTATGAGTAGTCTCAACTCGATTTTACAAATTTTAATTGTTTGATGGAGAATTGAGGATCTGGATCATTTAAGGGACTTACCCACAGTCACATAACTTGTGAGTGGTAAAGTTACAGTTCAAGCCCAACCATTTCTCCCCATTCCAAGTCTAGTGCTCTGTCCACTTCAGCACTTAAAACACTGTGCCCCTGAAACAAAGTTAGAAGGCTGTAATTATTCTATAAAATATGTAAATAAAAAGTGATTTCAAAACACAAGTAACAAATTCTGCTTTTGATATACAGGTTATAAAAGTGGATAAAGGACTGGTCACAGAATCAAGATCTGGGTTAAAGTCTGTCCTTTAACAACTGCTAGCCGTATGTTCCTAGAAAAATTACTTAACTTCTTAGGGATCTAGGTGACTCTCCAAGAAGATGCAGAGAAGATGCCAAACTGTATTGGTTGACGGAGCTCCCTCATCAGGGAGTTGCATGAAATCACAGGTCTAGTTTTTATCCTTGTCCTTACTCTTGAATGGGTTTAGTTTAGTTTTAGAGGGGCAGCTTCCATCTAATTCATGGGTTATTTTGTTCATTTATTTTTTCTAGCCTTCTTGCCTAATACCATTTCAGAACATCGCTATTCTTATACACACACATACACACATGCATATATATGTACATATATATACATATACTGAATGTGGATAGTTAAATGATCTCAGAATTAAAGAGGACTGATTTCAAATCTCCTTTAAGGTTCCAGAATTCTCCTAGAAATATGTGTGTATCTTTTTTAATATTGATTTTCTACTGGTGTTGTTATACAGTTGAGACCTGTGTAAAACTTAAGTTTTTGTGTTGTTTTTTAAAATATCCATTTAACATTTTATTTTTCCCCAAATACATGTAAAAAGAATTTTTAACATTCTTTTTCTAAAAAAAATTGAGTTCCAAATTCTTTGTCTCACTCTCCTCCCTCAACCTTGAAAAGGCAAGAATTTTGATATAGGTTACACATGTGCAGTCATGCAAAAGATGTTTGTTTATTAGTCATGTTGTGAAAGAAATCAGACTCTAAAAAAACACAAGAAAAATAAAGAAAAGTTTTAAAGGTTTGCTTTGATATGCATTCAGACTCCATTCAGACTCCATCAATTCTTTCTCTGGAGGTGGATAGCATTTTTTATGAATCCTTCAGAATTGTCTTGGACCATTGTATCATTGAGAACAGTTAAGTCATCCACAGTTGATCACTGTACAATATTGCTTTTACCGTTTATAGTATTCTCCTGGTTCTGCTCACTTTATCTTGCATCAGTTCATTTCCAGATTTTTATGAGAGCACCTTGTTTTTCATTTCTTATAGTACAATAGTATTCCCTCACAATCATATACTACAACTTGTTTAGCCAATCCCCTATTGATGGTAAAACCCTCAATTTTAAATTCTTTGCCACCACTAAGAGAGCTGCTATAAATATTTTTGTACGTATAGGTCCTTTTCCTTTCCCCTTTTTATTTCTTTGAGATACAAACCTAATAGTAATATTGCTGGGTTAAAGGATATGCAATGTTTTATAGCCCTTTGAGCATAATTCCAAACTGCTCTCTAGAATGTTGAATCAGTTCGCAACTCCACCCACAGTGCATTAGTGTCTCAATTTTCCCATGTCCCCTCCAACATTTGTCATTTTCCTTTTCTATCATATTGGCCAATCTGATAGAGGTGGGGTGGTGTCTCAGAATTGTCTTAATTTGCATTTCTCTAATCAACAGTAATTTAAAGTATTTTTTCATATGACTATAGATAGTTTTTATTACTACACCTGAAAATTGCCTATTCATAGCCTTTGACCATTTGACAATTGGAGAATGCTTCTTATTTTTATAAATTTGACTCAATTCTCTAGATATTTGAGAAATGAGGTTGTTATCAGAAAAATTTGCTGCAAAACTTTTTCGTGATTATGATTACTAACTGTGTATTTCCCTCCATCCTATTCTTACCCCCACACCATTTATCCTACTTTCTCTTTCCTTTTGCCCTGCCCATACTCAAAAGTGTTTTGCCTCTGACTACTGCCTCCCCTAGTCTTCCCTTCCTTTTTTCATTCACACCTCTTCTATTATACCCTTTCCATCCTACTTTCCTGCAGAGTAAGATAGCTCTGGTGTGCTAGTACTCCTCCTAGCCTTGAAACTGTGACTATAATCCAAGAATATGACCTAGATGCAAGTATGGGCAAGCCAATAGAGCCCACTGCAAGGAACCATTGTAGTCTTCTAGCCATCTGTCTAATCCCTTTACTCTCTGTGGGTTGAGAGTTCCAGGAGCTGCAGCTGCCACTCTTGATTCAGTTGCCCCTAAGGCATGCTGCTGGTTTGCTGGGATGTTGCCTGTGCTGGTGCAGTCTGGGCTGCATGATACTCTTGTCTCACTCTAGTGCAACAGACCTTTCCTGCTGACCTTCTAGATTGTCTTAGACTGGAAAATTATTTTATCCCATCTTTTTGTGGGTTCTGCCTTCAGAATTTATTTTGAGGTGTTACTTAAAGTTGTTTGGAGGGGAATTTGGGAGAACTCAGGTGAGTCCCTACTTTTTTTCTACTACCTTTTTTCAACCCCCTAAAGCCTCAAATTTTTATGGAATTACAAATAATTATCCCCCAGAAGGTCAGCAGAGACATGTATGCTGGTTATGAACGTGAAACAATACCTAACAAATGACCTTTGAAGATGGACTGAAGTTAAGGAGAGCAACAGAAATAGACACCTCTCCAAAAAGAAGATGTGGAGACAAAGAAAAATAACTGATAGAGAACCTATTCCTCCAATAAAATCTATATGAATCAGAAGAAAATGTGAAAGATAGCCAGCATGTTAGGTGGACAACCTCTGTTGTATTTATGTCAAGACATGGAAAAATCATTCAGGATGGGCATGCATTGAAGGGCTGTAGAAAGAGCATCAATATTGATGAAAATCATAGATACATTTTAGAATTTGAATAAATATAAAGTCTTACATTTAGATCTAAAAAATACACACAGCTATACAGATATAAAAAGTGGAGTGATTAGAGAGAAGTTTCAGTGATAGAGGTTTGGGGCTTTTTAGAGAAGAAAGGAAGGAAGGAAATTAGTATTTATTAAGCTCCTACCATGTGCCAGGAACTGTGCTAAGCACTTTACATTTAATCTTCACAGCAACTCTCAGAAGTAAGTGTTATCGTTATCTCCATTTTATAGCTAGGGAGAAGATGGCAGAGTAAGCAGTAAATAGATGGCAAAATAAGCAGTAAATCACTGTAACACTCCTATATTCGCCTCCAAACAATCTTAAAATAATCCCTCAAACAAATCCTGAGAACATCAGAACCAGCAAAAAGATGCGGTGAAACAATCTTTTAGCCCAAGAAATTTGGAAGATCTGTAAGAAAGGTCTATCTCACTAGAGTAAAAGGGGAACATAGTCCAGGACAGGAAGTATCCTAGCAAGCCAGTAGCAAGCCTTACCTCAGTAAACCAGTGGGAAGTTATGAGCCCCAGTGTGGTGGAAGAGGCAAACGCTAATACCAGGACCCACCATGTGTCTCACCATAGCCAGGGGAATGGGTAGACTCCAGCTCTGAGAACTACCATGTGCTTCAGCTTAGTCCCAGGCAAACAGGCACCCTCAAATAGTCAGACCACTACATGCTTCAGCATAGCCCCAGGCAAACTGGTAGCTGCTAAGCCTATGAGTGCCTAAGCAAATAGGCAGCCACCAGTGCCAGGCCCCCACCAGGTGCTTCAGTGTAGCCCCCAGGGAAATGGGGAAACACCCCACTGGCCTCAGCACACACCAGACACTAGTGCTAAGACCCTGGATCAGCACCAGGTAAGCTGCCAGACTTCTACAGCTTCCAGCAGTACCAGCCACTCCCCAAAATGCCCCCTCAATGCAGGACCAGACATGGGGGTCCTCCTTGGGGCTCAGGGCAATGTCAGCATAGTACCAGGTAAACAACCAGGGCCTGCAGCCCCTGGCACAAGAAGCCTGAGACAATGTCCCTTCTACCCTGGGAGCAGAGCTCAAATTAAGAAAAAAAAGAAAAAGAAAAAAGGCCAAAAGAGATGAGCAAAAACCACCAACAACAGAAAGAATCTGACCATAGAAAGTTATGGTGAAAAGGAATATCGAACACAAAATCAGAAGAGGATGACAATGTCAAAACGCCTATGGGAAAGTCCCCTCCCCCCAGCCATGCAGAAATGGGAAGCAGTCTCAAGCCCAGAAAGAACTAATGGAAGAGTTAAAAAATCATATAAGAGAGGTAGAAGGATAATTGGGAAAAAATGAGGGTGATGCAAGAGAATTATGAAAAAAAGTCAATAGCTTAGAAAAAGAAAATCAACTGCTTAAAAATAGAATCGGCCAAATGGAAAAAGAGATACAAAAATCCACTGAAGAAAACAACTCTTTAAAAAGTACAGCTGATGAAATGGAAAAGGAAGTACAAAAGCTAACTGAGGAAAACACCTCTTTAAAAGTTAGAATTGGGCAAGTGGAAGCTAATGACTCTGTGAGCCCTCAATGCTCAATCAAGCAAATTCAAAAGAATGAAAAAAATAGAAGAGAGTGTAAAATATCTCATGGGAAAAACAACTCACCTAGAAAATAGATCCAGGAGAGAGAATGTGAAGTCATTAGACTACCTGAAAGCCATAATCAAAAGAAGGACCTGGACAGCATCTTTCAAGAAATTATCAAGGAAAAATGCCCTCATATCCCGGAATGAGAGGGCAGAATAGGCATTAAAAGAATATGCCAATCACCTCAGGAAATAGATCCCAAAATACAAACTCCAAGGAACATTGTAGCCAAATTATTGTACTATTAGGTCAAGGAAAATATATGGCCATTGTCCAGAAAGAAACAATTCAAATACCAGGGAACCACAATCAAGATTACACAGGACTTACCAGATGCAACATTAAAGGATCAGGGATCATAGAACAGGACATTCTGGAAGGGAAAAGAGATAATTCTACAACCAAGAATCAGCTACCCGGAGAAATTAAGCATAATACTTCAAGGAAAAAAAACCGGTCATGCAATAACATAGAAGGATTTCAAGCTTTCATAAGGAGAAGACCAGAGTTGAACAAAACACTTGATCTCCAATATCAAGACCCAAGAGTAGCCCAAAAAAGTAAAAAGAGAAAAGAAAACATAAGGAATTCAATGAAGCCAAGCTGTTTATATCTCTACATGGGAAGATGATACTTATAATTCTTAAAAATTGTGCCACTAACGTACAGCCAGAAGGAATATAAACAGAGGATATGGATGAAGTGAATTTGAGGGAATGACATAAAAATAATTAGGTGATGAGAAAGAGGAATACACTGGATGCAGAAAGAAGGGAGAGGTAGAATGGGATAAATTATTTCACATAAAGAGTTATGAAAAACCTATTACAGGGGCAGCTAGGTGGCTCAGCGAGTAGAGTACTGGCCCTGGAGTCAGGAGGACCTGAGTTCAAATCTAGCCTCAGAAACTTGACACACTTACTAGCTGTGTGACCTTGGGTAAGTCACTTAGCAATTACCCTGCCTTCTCCCCTCCAAAAAAAGAGTTAAAAAAAAAGAAAAACCTACTACAGCGAAGGGAAGAATAGGAAGGTGGGCAATGGGCATTACTTGAAGCTTACTCTTATCAGTATTGGCTCAAAGAAAGAATAATATACACAATGATTTGAATATAGAAATCTATCTTACCCAGCAGGGAAGTAGTAGGAGAGGAGATTAAGGGGCGTGGGCAATGACAGAAGAGAGGGCAGACCTGGGGAAGGAGTAGACAGACGCAAAACACTGTCAAGGAAGGAAAGGGTGAAAGGAGAGACAGAACAAACAGGAGAAAAAGTAGGATGGAGGGAAATACACATTTAGCAATCATAACTGTGAATGTGAATGGGATGAACTCTCCCATAAAATGGAAGTGGATAGCAGAGTGGATCACAAGCCAGAATCCTACAATACATTCTTTACAAGAAACACACTTGAAGCAGAGAGACACACACAAAATAAAGGTAAGGGGCTGGAGCAAAATCAATTGTGCTTCAGCTGAAGGAAAAAAAAAGCAGGGGTAGCAATCCAGATTTCAGACAAAGCAAAAGCAAAAATAGACCTAATTAAAAGAGATAAGGAAGGAAACTACATCTTGCTAAAAGGTTCCATAGACAATGAAGTAATATCAATATTAAACACATGTGTGCCAAGGGGTATAGCATCCAAATTCTTAAAGGAGAAGTTAAGGGAGTTGCAGGTTCATGACCAAACAAGTGAAAGAGAGCATTACGAAATGTAAAATAGATAGTTTTGATCATATTAAATTTAAAAGCTTTTGCACAAACAAAACCAATGCAACCAAAATTAGAAGGAAAACAGAAAGTGGGGAAACAATTTTTACAGCAAGTATCTCTGATAAAGGCCTCTTTTCTTAAATATATAGAGAAATGAGTCATATTTATAAGAATATAAGTCCCTCTTCAATTGATAAATGGTCAAAGGATATGAACAAGTAGTTTTCAGATGAAGAAATCAAACCTATCTATAGGCATATGAAGAAGTGCTCTAAATCACTTTTGATTAGAAAAATGCAAATTAAAACAACTCTGAGATACTGCCTCATACCTATCAGATTGGCTAATATGACAAAAAAGGAAAATGTTAATGTTGGAGAGGGTGTAAGAAAATTGGGAGACTAATGCACTCTTGGTGGAGTTGTAAACTGATCCAACCATTCTGGAGTGCAATTTGGAACTATGCCCAAAGGGGATACCCTTTGATACAGACTAGGTTTGTATCCCAAAGATAGCATAAAAAGGGAAAAAGACCTATATGTGCAAAAATATTTAAAGCAGCCCTTTCCATGGTGGCAAAATACTAGAAATCAGGGGATGCCCATCAATTGGGGAATGATTGAGCGTGGTGTGGTATCTGAATGTAAGGGAATACCATAGAGCAAGAAGAAATGTTGAAAGGCAGATTTCAGAAAAACCTGGAAAGACTTGTACAAACTGATGCAAAGTGAGATGAGTAGTACTAGGAAAACATTGTACACAGTATCAGCAACACTGTGGGATGATGAACTATGAATGACTCAGCCCTTCTTAGCAACACAGTGATCCAAGACAAGTACAAAGGACTCATGAAGGAAAATCCTATCCACATCCAGATAAAGAACTGATGGACTCATACTTTTTTCAGTTACTTTATTCTTTTTTTGTGTTTTTTCTTCCTTTTGATCTGTTTGTTTCCTCACGACTGGGACTAGTATGGAAATATATTTTACATTATACGCTTTGAATAACCTATATCAAATTACCTGCCATTTTAGAAGAGGGAGGAGAGGGAGGGAGAAAAATTTGGAATGCAAAATCTTGGAAAAATGCTGAAAATTGTCTTGACATATAATTTTGGGAAAAATTCTATAAAAAACCAACCAACAAACGAATACAGTTGGGGAATGTGAAGCAGATAGAGGTTAAACAAGTTATTCAGGGTCACACAGCTAGTAAGGCTGGATTGGAACTTGGGTCTTTCTGGCTCTAGGCCTAGCACTCTACCCACTGAGCCATTTAGTTACCAGCTATAAGATGGTGGGCTACAGCCTCCATGTGAGAGCCTTTCAGGGCCACTCAGCTTCAGCCACACTTAGCCGAAAGGGAGATTAAAGATGGCAGGTGTTGCCCTCTTTTTATTTTATGTTTTTTTTTAACCTCAGGATTCTTCTAACATTGCTGTCCTCGCCACTCTCTATCCCATCCTCTCCCCTGCATTTTATAGGTTATTTCATGATTACTTTGTTAGGGAAAGTGCATATTATCAGAATTAATGTTTTGTTATAAAGAATTGTATGCAGAAAAGTGTATTTTCAGTATCCTCAAAGGAAAGATTGCAGTTTTGGGGAGTTGTGGGAACCTATCCCCCTATTTCCCATAGGTTCAGTGTATCAACATTTGCATTTTTGACTTTCGTGCCATTTTCTAGGCGTGTCATCCCCATGAAATTTGAAGGATTGACTGTATGAGATTCTGTTATTCCTTAACAATTTAAATCTATCCTTCGTAGGAAGAACCTCTTTCATATTTACTATGATATTTCAGCAGTTCAAATTTTCTGTTCCTTCATGGTACATTCCTTCTTGTCAACCTTTTAATCTCCTTCTCAGGATCCTTTACTTCATTGATTTCTTCTTATTGTTTCTTAAATTCTATTAAGGCATTTTCCCTAATAGTCTCAGCATACAATGACATTCTTTAAGCCTTTTTCTCTTCTTAAGCAGAGACCAGTATGCTTTTCACATACATGCAATATAGCTGGTGGTTTCTTATGGCAGAAAGACAAACAATTCTTGAAGATCTCTGGAATGGCATCTTCAATTTCCTTGTCTCCTTTAGTGGTTCCCTTGAGACTCTTTGCTACTAACCTGTGGCAAATTGCCTGTTTGCCAGATCTTTTCTTTTTGCTGTTGGACTTAGAGATTGGTAGTTTTAGAAAGTCCTAAATCCTATCTATCCTCTCTCTCCTGGAAGCATTTGTCCTGGTTCAGGGTAAGTTGCTGAGATAGAATCACAGATGTTTGCTGAGACTCCCTTAAGTCTTTCTCCCAACCAACACTCACATGGCAATCAGCAAACAAGACACTTGACTGAAATAGAAATATCTTCTTTAACATTTTGTTAAGGACCCTTTTGGCAACAACTTCTTTGCACCTTCATTTTCCATGTCTCCTTTTGCTAATACTTGATTCTCTAGCCAGTCTTGGCCCAGGCAAAACTGCGAAGTGGGTAAAGCTTATGGTCTGTAGCTTACAGCTTCCCCTTTCTGTGACCTTTTGTCTCCTAGAAGGAATGCTCTTCTTCTACCTTTCATCCATCTAGAAACCTCTTGATCTCTCCACTCCCCCCTCTATCAAGGGCCATTTTCATTCATACATGACTTCTCCCAGTGATTTATGAGAGCGACTAAATCTTTCTTTGGTTTAGCTGTACACATCGCAGAATGTTATGCTTGGAAAGATCCTTTAAAAATAATATAATCCCACCTCTTTATTTGCTAAATGAAGAGACTAAGGCCTAGTCAAATAAAGACATTTATCCAAAGCTTGTCAGTAGCATTTGTTATTCAGTTATGTCCAATTTTTGTGACCCCAATTGGGGGTTTTCTTAGTAAAAATGCTAGAGTGGTTAGCCATTTCTATCTTCAGCTTATTTTACAGATGAGAAAACTGAGGCAAACAAGGTTGAGTGACTAGCCCAGGGTCACAGCCAGTAAGTGTTTGAGGCTGGATTTGAACCCAGGTTTTCCTGACTCCATGCCCAGCACTCTATCTACTGTACCACCTAGCTGTCAAGGTCAAAAAGACAGGCACAGACAGGCCTAGAACCTCATCCAGTATAGTTTTTTACTGTACCATATTGAATGAGGATCCAATTATGAATATAGACATACTGGCAAACCAGGTATGTAAGTATTTAGGGAGAGACAGATGGACCTGCCATCCTACCTGTTCACCTCTACTTCCATCCTGCTTAGAAATCATACAACAGAGGAGAGACTGCCCAGTCCACTTCCTAGCAAGCTCAACTATGACTCTAAATTTTGATGTTGAAGGAGACTGAATTGAATGTGTTATAAACTTGCTTTTATGCCTTACTGATTCAGCTTCTGCAATATCTCTGGCACCTGTTCCTTCTATTCCAATTCTTATCGTGTTCTGTAATCTAGCTCCAAAGATGTTCTAGTCTTAGCTCACTCTCTTCCTCACGTACTCTATGTTACAGCCAAATTATATGACTCGCCATCCTCTCTTCTCACCTCTGCTATCCTTGTGTCTTTGCTCAGACTCACATGGATCATCTCCTCCATCTCTGGCTTAGAGTTCCTCCCTTCTTTCGAAGTGTGGCTTAAATGCTACCTCCTTCATGGCCATCCTGAGTTGAGAACTCTTCCTTCTTCCTCATGTTTCTATTAGCACTTTTTTCTGACTCAAAGAACTTCTTTGGATATACTTTTCATATAATGATTACTTACATATGTGTTCTCTTCCACCTTTCATAGCATTGTGAGGTTTTTGTTCACATTTGGATCCCCAGGACTTAGCACAGTGTCCATGACACTGGTGTATGTTTGTTGTTGTTTAATTGTTCGGTTGTATCTGACTCTTCATGACCCTGTGCACCATACTGTTCATGAGATTTTCTTGGAAAAGATACTGGAGTGGTTTGCCATTTCATTCTCTGGTGGATTAAGGAAAACAGAAGTTAAATGACTTGCCCAATGTCAGATAGCTAGTAAGTATCTGAGGTCAGATTTGAACTCAGGTCTTCCTGACTCCAGGCACAGTGTTCTATCCACTGAGCCATCTAGCTGCCCTGATGTACCCAGTCAGTTAACATATATCTTCCTGATATGAGTTGAATTTTTCACATGTTCTACATAACATCCTTCACTTAATAGTCATGCCCCACGCCCCTCTTCTAAATCTTTTCTTCTTCAGGCTAACTCTGCTTAGTTTTTTTGACCACTCTATTTCATAGAATCTTCTTTCCCTTCCAAGTTCCTTCTTATGGATATTCTTTAATTTTGTCAATATCTCTTCTTAAAATACTGTGCCCAAAACTGGATGCAATATTCCATATGTGGTTTGAAAAGGGCTAAGAACAGTAGGATTATCTCCTCATTTACCCTAGACTTCTACTAATCACATTGGCTTCCATGTAATACTTCTGATGCATGAGTTTCCAGTCTACTAAGATCTATAGATTTCCCCCCTGCCCCATCAATAAGCAGTCTACTCCCGATTGTGTCTTTCCCTATTCTTTGCTTGCGCAATTGACTTTTTAAATATAAAAGGACCTTAGATTTATCCTCATTAAATTTTACTTTATTATCTTCAGCCTGCCATTTTAGTCTATTATGATAACTCTGAATTCTAAATTTGATACCTAATGTACTAGTTAACCCTTTCAGTTCCATGTCACCTAAAAATTGGATAAGTATGCCAGCTAGTCATTCAACAAATACTAAGTACCTACAATGTAGAAAATATTGTACTCAATATATAAAAACAAAATAGAATAGTCCATCCTCTCAAGAAACTTTCTATTCTACTGGAGAAATATGACATGAACAGAGATAAGTGAATACAAGGTAATATGAAGAGTACTACAAGTCAGTGAGGAAAGTTTGAACAGAGTAGGTAGTACATAATTTGAGCCTAGAAGGAAGAAAAATATTTTGAAAAGTGGAGATGAGGAAAACCTGAAGGGCAGACATGGGGAATGACTTGTTCCAATACATGGATGCAGGAAATGGAACGCTGGATAGGCCACTTTAGCTGTAATATAGAGGAGAGTATTGTGTATTAAAGGAAAGGGAGGGAGGGAAGAGATCTTTATAATTTTCTTACATTTATCTTTTTTTTTGGTGTGTAGTTCTTTCCATTGTCATTGTTGTAGTTGTTATGTATATTGTTTATTTGGTTCTGCTTACGTCAGCCTGCATTAGTTCATACAGATCTTTCTACGCTTCTCTGTATTCATCAGACGCACCATTTGTTATATATAGCACAGTAATATTCCTTTACATCATTACTGTATCACCATTTGTTTAGCCATTTCCCAATTGATGGGCATCTACTTTGTTTCTAATTCTGTTCTATCATAAAAAGTGCTGCCATAGGGGCAGCTAGATGGCGCAGTGAGTAGAGAGCACTGGCCCTGGAGTCAGAAGACCTGAGTTCAAATGTGGCCTCAGACACTTGACACACTTACTAGCTGTGTGACCTTGGGCAAGTCACTTAACCCCAATTGCCCTGCCTTCGCCCTTCCCCCCCCAAAAAAAACAAAAACAAAAAAAGTGCTGCCATAAATATTTTAGAATATATGGGGACTTTCTTCTTGTTGATAGCTTCCTTGAGGTATAATTCCAGTAATAGTATCTCTGATACAAAAAGTATGGACATTTTAGTAATTTTATTTACATAATTCCAAATTGCTTTCTAAAATGGTTATGCCATTTGATATGTCCACCAACAATGTATTTGTGTGCTTATCATTCTACAACTCCTCCAGCATTGACTATTGGCCTTTTGGGGTCATTTTTGCCAATTTTCAAGGTGTGATATCAAACACAAGGTTGTTTTGGTTTGTATTTTTCTTATCATTGGTGATTTGGAGCATATTTTCATGTGCTTGTGAATATTTTGTGGTTCTTTTTTTAGAGAACTGTTTGTTCATATCCTTTAACTACTCATCTGTTGGGAATGGCTGTTAATCGTGTGTGTGTGTGTGTGTGTGCTTAGTAGTATTTTTAGCAAAAAGAGTGTTATACTTTGTCAAAACCTTTTTTACATCTGTTGAGATGATCATGTGGTTTGGGATGTTTTGATTTTTAATGAGTGGTTATTTTGATTGTTTGTCTAATGTTGAACCATTCTTGTATGCTTGGTAGAAATTCTACTTGGTCATAATGACTGATTTCTTGGATAAATCACTGTAATCTGTTTGACAAAAGTTCTTTAAAAATTTGAGTCAATGTTCATTAATGTCAACCTATAGTTTTTTTTAATCTTTGCCTGTTTTAGGACTAGAACTATATGTGTTATGAAAGGATTAATTTAGGGCATTTCTCAATTTTTGAAAATAATTTGTGAAGTATGGGTACTGTTTTTTAAAAAAAGTTTGATAGAATTGTCTTGTGCATCCATCAAGACCAGCGATTTTTTTTTTGGCTTGGTAGTTTCTTTACAATTAAATTTATTTTCTTGTTTCAAATTGGATTATTTAAGATCTCTAACTGGTCTTCTGATAGTATGGATATTGCATATTTTTGAAGGAATTCCTCTTTTTTTGGTCTATTTTTAGTTTTGTTTAGTTTTGTGTATAATGTCCTGTGTCTTATTTTTAATTTTTCTGGTTTTGCCATGGTTTTACCTTGCTCACTCTCTATTTTATTGATTCATTTTTCTGATCTCTTTTTTAAAATTTAGATTAGGTAAGGGTTTATTAATTTTATTAGTCTTTTCAAAGAACTAGCTTTTAGTTTTATTTATCATTTCTATGGATTTTTAAATTTCTAATATATCTATTATTCATCTAAATTTTAATATCTCTTTTGATTATTTTATATTTATTTGTTGGGTTTCTAATTTTTTTTGAAAAATGCATATTCAGTTAGTTAATTTTGTATTTTTCTATTTTGTTTAATATATATTTGTAAAGATATAATTTCTCTTGAGGACTACTTTAGCTGCATCACAGAAATTTTGGTATGTTTTTCATCATTATCATTTTATTTTACATTGTTATTAATTGTTTTTAGGATTAGTTCTTTGACTCACTAATTATTTAGGATTTCATTGTTAAGCCTTCATTTGGGTTTGTGTTTTTTGTTTGTGGTTCCTGAGCCAATGACTATTTTTATTATGTTATGGTTTATAAAGGATATATTAGCTGTTTCTGCCTTTTTATATTTGTTTGTAATGCCCTTGTACATGATCAATTTTTGTAAAAGCTTTATGTGATACTGGGGAGTATGTATATTCTTTTGTGCTCCCATTTAGAAGATGCCATAATTCTTTTAACTCTAAATTTCTCTAGCAATTTTTTCAGTTCTGTATTTTCCCTTCTGTTTATCTTTCTATTAAACTCATCTAAAACTGAGAGAGGGCTACTGTCACTATTATGTTACTATCTATGTCTTCTTGTAGCTCAGATTTCCTTTATAAATTTGGATGCTAAGTCATTTGGAGTGTACACATTTATTATTGAGAGTAATTTGTTGTTTGTGGTTAATTTCAATGTAATATAATTTCTTTGTTTATAACTTTTTATTTTTAAGTATTTGTTTTGCTTTGTCAGATAGCATGATTGCAACTCCTGCTTTTTTTGCATTCACTTGATGCAGAGTAAATGTTTCTTTCCATTCACTTAGTTTTGTTTTATGTATGTCTTTTTAAAAACCATGTTTCTGGTAAGCAACAGATTGCAGGGTTTTGTTTTCTCATCCAATATGTCACTCTTCATTTTAATGGATTGTTTAATTTAATCGCATGTTGCTCATGTGACCCAGAAATCCCCTGCAATTTATAATCCTAGAGAATGACCTAGAGCACTGGGGGATTGAATGACTAGCCTAAGGTCACTTATATGTCAGCAGATGTCAGAGATGGGATTTGAATCTAGGTCTACCTCTTTATCCACTATACCAGGCTGCTTATTAGGCACTGACGACATAAAGACAAAAATAAAAGCCACTGCCCTTAACAAACCGACATTCTACTAGAGAGGATAGAACATCACACATTAATATTATATAAAGAAATAGAGGAGAGAGCAATAGCAGCTGCAGGTCAAAGAAAGGCTTCTTAGGGGAGGTGTCAACTAGATTGAGCCTTGAAAAAAGACAGATTCTCAGAGACAGAAAGGAGTAAGAAGTAGCTCCCCGGCATGGGAGATATCTTGTGTCATTGTTCAGAAGGGGCAGATAGAGTGGTGAGTTTGGGGAACAGTTAGTAGCACTGTTCAGTTAGAACATAGAGTTGGTAAAGGGGAGTATGTAATAAGGCTGGAATGATACGTAGAAATAAGATTATAAATCTGAGGAACAAGAAGAATACTCATGCCTTCAACAGAAGTAGGGAAGGGCAGGTTTGGAGCAGAAAGATAATCAGTCCAAGTATAGATTTGTTTTGTTTGAGAGGCTGATGGAACATCCTGGAGGAGATATCTACTAGGCATTTGACGATGCAAAGTTCAGGGGAAAGATTAGTTGCTGTTCAGTCATTCAGCCATGTCTGACTCTTTATGACCCTATTTGGAGTTTTCTTGATAAAGATACTGGAGTAGTTTGCTATATCCTTCTCTAGCTCATTTACCAGATGAGGAAGCTAAGGCTATCAGGGTTAAGTGACTTGCCAAGGTTACACAGCTAGTAACTGTCTGAGGCCAAATTTGAACTCAGGAAGAGGGGTCTTCCTGATTCCAGGCTTAGTATTCTATCCACTGGGCTACCTAGCTACCCAGACAGATTAGGGCTGGATATATAGATTTGGGAGCAATATGCATAGAAATGATTCTTGAACTTGTGGGATCGGATAGGTTATTCAGAGAGAGAATATAGACAGATAAGTGTCCAGGATATAAACACTAAGTTTGGGGGACACACACTCAGAGGGCAATAGATATAAATGATGAAACAGCAGAGTAGATGTAGATCCATGACAGGTAGGAAAAGAACCAAGAGACAAGAGTATCACAGAAGCCAAGGGAAGAAACAGTATCCAGGAAGAGGAAATAGTCTATAATACCATAACAAGGATAAGGACTGAGAAAAGGCCATCAAAATAAGTAGTTAAGAAATCGTTGATAACCTCAGAGGGAGTGCTTCTCAGAGGGTGTGGTCAGAAGCCAGATTGTAAAGCTCTGAGAAACCAGGTGGCATTCCTAATGGAGACAGCCTGTGTAGACTACTTTTTTAGGAGTTTGAACTACAGGGATGAGAGATAAGGGAAGGATCAGGTTAGGATGGGAGGGAGGATCCAGACCATATGTAGAAGGGTTAGCCTTAGCAAAGAGTAATGCCACCTTTTCTTTCTTTTTAGAACCAGGAGCAAAAGAGGTGAGGGCAGATAAAAAACATGGAAAGAT
Source organism: Phalanger gymnotis (assembly GCA_028646595.1). NCBI lineage: Eukaryota > Metazoa > Chordata > Mammalia > Diprotodontia > Phalangeridae > Phalanger > Phalanger gymnotis. The sequence continues at coordinate 167,219,448 of CM053622.1, read as the reverse complement.
TTTAAGGTATAGAGACACGGAAGTGAGGGAGCTTATCACAAATGGACTTGATCTTTTCTCAAAATTTTCTGTATGCTTTCAAGTAATTGATAAAAATGTTGAATAAAACTTGACCAAGGGTATATTATAGAGAGGCAGGTAGCTAACTCAGTGGATAGAGCACTGCACCTGGAATCTGAGTTCAAATCTGACCTCAGACACTTACTATGTGACCGTAGGCAAGTCAATTGACCCTGTTTGCCTCAGTTTCCTCATCTGTAAACAAGCTAGAGAAGAAAATAGCAAACCACTCCATTATAATCGCCAAGAAAACCCCATGGACAATATTGGGGTGATGAGTTGGACATGACTGACCAACAATAAATTATGTATTATACATTTGTGTTTATGGTCAATGCATTTATATACAAATACATTAACTCTTTACATTCCTTCTTGCTATTTTTGTATTCTAACAACTTCAGCCCTATTATGTATTTTCTTATCACGGGAATCACTGGCAATGCATATGGTAAAGATTTATAAATATGTGGGTTTTATCTCTTTCCTAATCAATTTGTTCATAGAATGTTTTATTATAATACGTGACTATGTATATTGCTTTCATGCAATAACACTGAATTTAAAGTGAACTTGTTTGCTTGGTTACTGTCATTGTATCTAATTCTACTAAATACTTTCACTCCTCATCTGCCATCTCAACTATCTTTCTCTATATTTTCCTTTATTGGGACTGAACTGCATCCCAAAATTCTTATTTTATATTGTAGTTTGGTCCCATATTCATTATTATTGAAAAGCCTATTTGATAGTCTTTGAGGAAGTTTTTCTATGGGTATTTTATAGCCTCTTATTGCTGACGTTCTTCACTTCTTCAGATAAAAGAGTCCATTTCCCTTGTGTCGTGGACTTTGTCATTTCCTTTTTCCAAAATTACACTGGAAACATCTGCTAAGGACTTATTTAAACACTCAGTTAATTCTTCATAAAACTCAGAGGTGAGCCCATCTGTTCGAGGAGCATTTCTTGGTCTCATGAGCTTTATTATGTATTTTTTTTTAAATCCGGCAGCTATTTTTTTTGCCTCAGTTGTCAATTTTCCTTCTTTTAGTTGTACCTGAGAAGGAGGTGATGGAGACATTGTAGTGGTACTTTAAGTATTTTTAAATTTTTTCAACAGACCAAGTTTAAAGCTGGAAGGACTTTTAAGAGTCATCTTATCTAATTTTTATTTTACACATAAAGAAATGGAGACCTATAGACATTGAGTGGCTTGCCCAAGATCACGCAGATAATAAATGGCAAAGCCAGGATGCCAATCCATTCTTCCTTCTCCAAATTTAATTGACCCTGGATGAATCCAAGAATAACACTGGTACTTTCTACTTTCCTTTTTATTTAATGTTATGCCAATCCATTGTAATCCTTGGAATCTATGGCAACATTCCCTAGAAGAGCTGCTGTGAGATGACTACCATGGAGATGAAGCAGGCTTGATGAACTTTGCCTTAATTTTTCTGCACTAATTTTTTAAAAAAACATTTTTTTATATCTTTTAGTACCACCTGCATATTTTTCCCTTCTGCCTTCCAAGAATCATCTCGTATAATGAATACTTTTTAATGAAAGAAGAGGGAAAAAATAAATTGATCAATGCACCAGAAAAAAAATCCGACCGCATGTGCAAAGTTCCATGTCTGTGGTTGTCTCACCTTTTCAAAAAAGTTATAGGGAGTGTCTTCTCTGTCTCTTATTTTGAGTCCATTTTTCTTCTTTAACATTTTTATAACACTCATTTTCACTTGTTTTTTGAATGGTTGTTCTTTCAATTTACAGTATTGAAGTTATTTTGTATATTATTGTCCTGGTCTGATTACATTGCATCAGTTCATCTAAGTCTTTCTATGATTCTCTGTATTCATGTTTATTGTATCAAATAGAATAATAGTATTTCATTATATTCGTATGTCATGGCTTGTTTAGCTGTTTACCAATCAGCAGACATCTATCTTGTTTCCAGTTCTTTGTTACTACAAAAAAATGTTGCTATAAATATTTTGGTGTATATGGAGCTTTTCTTTTTGTCATTTGGAGTAGATGTTTAGTAATGAAATCTCAGGATATGGACATTTTAGTCACTTTATCTGCATAATTGTGAACTGCTCTCCAGAATGATTGTACACAATACCATTATCAATTAACAAGGTATTAATGTTCTGATCTTTCCACAACCTTTCCAACATTGAATATTCTCATCTTTTGTGATCTTTTTCAATCTGCTATGGAAGGTGGGTGAAACTTTAAGGTGACTTTGATTTACATTTCTTTTATTTTCATGATTTGGCTTATTCTTTCATGTTGTTAATAGTTAGCAATTCTTCTTTGGAGAACTGTTGATTTATATCCTTTGACAACTTATTGGGCAATGACTTTTAGTTTTATGTATTTTGCTTAATGGTTCATGTACACACACACATATAGATTGGAATCTGTTTATATGTGTGTGTACATGCACACACAAGATATCTATATAGACATCTGTCTATACATGCATATATATATATATACACATATACGTGTATATGTGTATATATAGATAGATAGTATCTCTCTATTTTTATGGAGAGATGGGGAGAGAGAGAGAGAGAGAGAGAGAGAGAGAGAGAGAGAGAGAGAGAGAGAGAGAGATTAAATATATATTGTCTAAGTGGATTTCTATTCAGACCTAAAATCTGCGACTGAGTTTTCCTGGCTCAAAAGGCAGAATTCATAATGGATTTTTATTTAAATGGAACTCCCTGAGTGACACCTCATTTCCAAGATATGCTGGTAAACTATGGATTTTATCAGAAAAAAGTCCAGGCAAGGTGAATATTGAAGCTTGGCAATGTCCGAAGGAAGGCAGGATAAAGAATTGTCATTGAGATACAAAGTTTTAAAGTGGGTTAATGATTATACACACACACATACATACACATACATAAATAAATGCACATGCATACATGTAACATTAACCTCATCAAATACTTGATACAATTTTCTAAACCATTCAACTATTTCTCTTCCTATTCTACATGTATTAATTTTTTTGTGTGTAATAGCCTTTTAATCCATGTAATTAATTTTTCTATTTTGTTTTATTATTTTTTGTGGAACCCCTAGACAGAAAAGAAAAGAGCTAAGTTTTTGTGTTTATTGATACCTTTGATCCTCTCCAGGCTGGGTTAGAAGCAAAACAGCTTCTGTAGGCTGGAAGACAGTGTAATGTCTGTCAGGCATCCTTCTCATGGATCTTTGTCAGAAACCAGTTTCCCTTCTCTGCTTCTTTATATAGTTTAGGAGGGCAGTGAGTGAAATTTATTTACTATCTTCCTATCCATTTCCTCTTAATTTTTAATCACTGTTTCACCAAGCTGCTTTGCAAAGGTTTGTTTTCATCAGCTCTTACACACTGCTTGAAGACACTGGGTAGTACAGTCCCATGCCGTTTCTGTTTTCTCTCATATTTTTTGCAAAGGAGTTTGTAAGCAGTGCCAAGCAAAGCCAGCACAGTACCTGAGTTTCTGTCACTGTTTCTCTCAGCATGGAGCAAGTGGTGCAAATTTGTCTTGACAAAGTCTGTGCTTGCTAGAATCAGCAGCAGGTACAGAAATAGGAAAATTCAATTGGACAAAATGGTTGTAGTTTGGTGTGCTTACCCCTATGTGACAACTGGAAGACTGAAATTTAATTTCATTCTTTTTTTCTAAATAGAGATCGTAATAACCAGTAATGAGTATACTCATTGGATTTCATGTCGTCCTACGAGGTGTAAAACATGTTGGGCTAAATAATAAACCTAGGATGCTTTTGTCAAGAATAGAAGAATAGTTTCCGTTCCTAGCTATGTGGGGTTTTTAGAGGAATAAATTATCCAGAATATTCAGAAAGTCCTATACTTTTTGGGATCAGATAACAACACATCCAGGTATATGTATATGCATGTATTGTTGTTTTATACTACATACACACACACACACACACACACACACACATATATATATATATATATAATTATTATTATCATGATGATGATGATGTGTTTAATTGGAAACCCAGGAGAAGCTATAAAATACCCAAGTATTCCAAAACATGTAATTTTGCTGCTTATTCTCCTGCACCATGAATAATAGTTTAGTCAATTCAACATATTTTGAGCACTGATATTATATACTTATATACTTAATATTTAAATTATTATTTATTATCAAAGTATAATTCATGGTTCAGGGAAATAGGCAGAGAACTTATATGTTTTGGATTTACTTGGGTATCTTACAATTTCTCCTGTGTTTTCATTTAAACATGCAATAATAATTTTCAATATTAGTTAGAAGCTTATGTAAGGAGGAAAAAAAAAGAGAGACTCATTCATTCAGTGAGCATTCAATCTCCTAACACATAATTAACTTGCTAAGAGTAAATCTTGTACTTTTGAAGACTCTTTTAGGCCAGTGGATTTCTTCAGCTGTCATTTCAATCAAATCATGCTCTGTTGGCTCCTGGAAAATGAGGATTTCACTCACAGAATGAAAGTCATCTTTTGAGTTCATGAATCATGTCTCAGGGGAGGTAGTGTGGTGGAGGAAAAAGACGACTGAACTTGGAACCTGGGTTCAAAGATCTAGATTTGAACCCTGTTTCTCCCTAACCATGTGACCTTGAACAAGTCATTAGCTCTCTAGGTCCCATAAATGATGTGGTTAGACTAAGTAATCTGGAATTCTCTCCTGTACATCTATTGTCTTATGATCCTATAACTCAATACTCATAAAATAAGAGTCTGTACAGAATCATGACATTTGAGGTCATGGACAGAGGTGGCCTGGCTGGCTGCCTCAAAAT
>CM053622.1:167149765-167214064 GCA_028646595.1 Phalanger gymnotis | reverse complement strand
GGGTATGACTGCTTGTAGAGTAGAGAGTACTTTGTTCCAAGCTTGAGGGGATGCACTGTTGTTTTCAGAGCTATTTCTACAAAGCAAGCTCTGCTACACCAGTGTTCTTTCTTCCCCAAGATCTGCCAATCTGGACTGGACTCAGATCTTAAGCAGGCTCTGCACTCCCACTCTGATCTGCCACTTAATTGCTCCCAGCAGTTGGGTCTGTGGCTGGAGGCAACTGCAGCTGTAGCTTTGGAAGCACCCTCAGAGCTGCACCACCTTTTCTGCCCCCAGGGCAGTGGCCGAGTTGCAAACTCCTTTCATTCTGTCCCAGAAGTTTTTTCCCACTAACCTGCTCTGTTGTATTTGGCATTTGTGGGTTGAGAAGTCTGGAAACTGCCACAGCTCACTGATTCAGGGAGCTATGGCCTGTTCTGCTTGGCTCCAGGTCTGGTTGGTCCTGGAATGGCCCATGCTGGGCTCTGCTCTGCTCTGCTCCCAGCTCTGTGCGATAGACCTACTCAGTGACCACCTAGGCTCTCCTGGACTGGAGCCCTGCTTCCCTGTACTATTTTGTGGGTTCTGCAGTTCTAGAGTTTGTTCAGAGCCATATTATACAGCTGTTTGGAGGGACCTGGGAGAGAGCTTAGACTAGTCCCTGCTTTCCAGCTGCCATCTTGGCTCCACCCCCTCCAATAGCTTCTTTAGAATCTGTTGGTAAACTATAGATTTTATTAGAAGAAAGGTTCAGATAAATCAAGTTTTGAAGCTTTATAATGTCTGAAGGAGGATAGGATAAAGAATTGTCATTGAGATGCAAAGTTTAAAGTGAGTGAATGATTACACACACATGCATGCACACACACACAAATGTAACACTAAAATTTTGTCACATAAGAAACTGAAGTAACTAGGGTATTTTTTGGGGAAAGGGGAGGGCAGGGCATTAGTTCCAGCTCAAGTGATTCTCAGATTGACTTGAGCAGAGGGGTTGGCTCAAGCAGAAATTTGGAAAAAATGTGGCTTTTTCCTCTTGCCCTCCCTGAAGCTACCCTGATGTGGCCTTCTATCTATTCTAAAGTAGATAAATTCAATATACTCAGCAAGTTTTTTTTAATATATCTATTTATAGACATGCTGTCTCCCCTAGAATGTAAGTTCCTTGATGGCAGGGGATGCATTTACTTTTTCTTTCTATCCTCAGAACTTTGCCCAGTGCCTGACACATAGTAAGAGCTTAATAAATGCTTGTTGATTGATTAATGAGTGAAATAAATCTCTTCTTAAGTTCCTTTGTGAAACTTGAACCATATACCAGCGCCATGCCAGGAAACTGAATCACTTCCATTTGAATTATCTTAGGAAGATTCTGAAGATCATCTGGCAAGATAAGGTACCAGACACGGAGGTCCTTTCTCAAACTAAACTGCCAAGCATTCAAACTCTACTGCAGACAACACGACTCCTGTGGGAAATCCTTCCTAAGTTCCTTCCAAACTCCTTAAGTTCCCTTAAGTTCCTCTTGATTAGCAAATTTAATAATGAGATAGATGCAATTGGGCATCAAAGGCAAAATGATAAAACTCCTTCAGAATATCTGGAGAGTTCCTTTTTAGATTCTATAAATTTTCTGTACAGAATGAGAGTAGCAGCTTATAAAGAATACAGTTATCAGTTTCTTTGCACAGTCCTAGGCATAAAATTGCCAGAAGTTTCAGGTAGAGTTATAGATTTAGAACTATAAGACATCTCAAAGATCATCTACCACAATTTCATTTTATGGATAAGAAAATGAAAAGTCAGAGAGTGAAGTGGTTTGACTAGGGTAACATTACAAAGAAGTGGGGGTAGCTAAGTGGTACAGTGGCTAGATTGCTGGGCCTGAAGTCAGGAAGACTCATCTTTGCAAGCTCAAATCTTATCTCAGACACATACTAGATTGTGACTCTGGGCAAGTAACTTAACCCTGTTTGTCTCAGTTTCTTCAACTATAAAATGATCTGGAGAAGAAAATGGCAAACCCCTCCAGAATCTTTGCCAGTATCCCCAAACGGCAACATGAAGAATTGGACATGACTGAAATGACTGAAGAACAACAACAAAGTCAGAATTCAAATCCAGGTCCTCTAATTCCAAAGCCATTGGTCTGGCCACTGTATCAGGACTTTGAGACTATGATAGCCTCATTGTAATTTATACTTTGGGGTCACTGATGCTAAACTTGCCCAAGAACAAATTGAAAGTCTTAAGTACCTATGGATTCATATTTAATAATGACAGCAATAATAACTTGCATTCACTAGTGCTTTACATTTTATAGAATGATATCTACCTGTGTGTATATACATACATATACATGATTGTTGTCCTTTGTTCTCAAAGAGGACCAAAACGACATCACTCTGCTAGAGTCAAGTTACAGTGTGTCCAACTGTGGCTGACCAGACCAATACGATCTCAGAATGTTCTATCATGGGTGGGGCACAAATAGTCCATGCGAACATTTGGGATGTATTCTTTAAATTTGCACATCTTCTGTTTCTTTTGAGCTACTTCAATTCTTCTCTGTTCATAGAGCAGAGCACCTTCTCTGATGAAGGCACACCATGCTGGGCAGTCCTGTGCCAGTGTCTCCCATGTCACACAATCAATTCCAAAGTTATTAAGAGAGTCCTCGAGAGCATCCTTGTATCACTCCTTCTTACCACCATATGAATGCTTGCCCTGTGTGAGTTCTCCATAAAATCATCTTTTTGGCAAGCGATTGTTTTGTATGTTAACAATGTGGCCAGCCCATAGGAGTCGTGTTGTCTGCAGTAGAATTTGAATGCTTGGCAGTTTAGTTTGAGAAAGGACCTCCGTGTCTGGTACCTTATCTTGCCAAATGATCTTCAGAAACTTCCTAAGATAATTCAAATGGAGGTGATTCACTTTCCTGGCATGGCGCTGGTATACTGCTCAGGTTTCACAAGCACACAACAATTAGGTTAGCACAACGGTTGACATATAAACACATCTATATCTATATCTACATCTGCATCTCTATCTCTATGTATCTATATCTACATCTATGTCTACATCTACGTCTGTGTCTATGTCTATATCTACATCTAATCATCTATTTCTATATCTATAGTACTTCATTTGATCCTCATAATCCTTGGGAATTAAGTAATATAATTATCCTCCTTTTACAGATTAGGAAACTGAAGCTAAGAAAGGTAAATTGACTAACTCACAGTCGCACACCTAGTCGACACCAGGGAATGGATTTGAACCATGTCTTTCTGACTCTGAGGCTTCCGTTCTATTGACTATACATGAGGTATCTCGTCTAGCCCACCAAGAATTTCAACAGGCTTTACATTTAATTCCTGTAGCCAAAAGTCTACTATGGTTGCTAAGATTCTGTTCTGACATTGAGGACGTACATGGAACTAAGATGTAGTCTAAAACCTAATAACACAGCTTGCAGGACCTCAGGATTTTGAAATCACAGTTTTGGTCCATTCAGACCCACATACTTATAAATACCTTGGTAATTCAAGCATAAACATAGGCCTTCTGCTTTCATTTGAATTGCTTGAATTATGGTACTAGATTCAGTTATAGTTTCCCTTCCGAAATACTCTGGTAATTAGTTCATTAGAAAAATCTGAAATTAAAAAACGTTTATTTTCTTGTCTCCTCCATATTGGAAAAAAAGTGAGAAGACCCTTTCAATAAGTATGCATAATCAAGCAAAACCAATCTCAGTAAGTGATGTCGTTCTGTACTATGTAGAGCTAATCTTAGAAAGGCAGAAAGATATTTGCTAGGGAATGATTTTATCTCAAAATTCCAAGAACCTATCATAATCAAATGGCAACTGGTGGTGTTGGTTCAGTGTGGCAGAAAGACCAGTGGGCTTGGAGTCAAGAGATGTGGGTTCAAATCTCAGTTTTGTGTGACAGTAGACAAGGCATGTCCTTTCCCAGGGAATTAGTTTCTTCATTGGTAAAATGAGGAGATTGAAATGGGTTAATAAGTGGTCTCTAGGATTGTTTCTAGTTTGAAGTAGTTTCTAGTGTGAAATAATTTTATACTTTATACTTTAATCCTGTGAACTTCATACTGGCAAATTCAAAGTATACTGCCTACCTTTGTTTTTTAGCGATCCCATTGACAAATTCCCATTAACTCTCAAATTTCCTTCTTTCCTTCAACATGGAGCCCCTGGGAAGAGCCCGCCTTCTATGGTCACTATTACCTCTTGCTTATGGGTGGCTCCATTCACACGATCTCTTCAACAAATGTTTTACGGCAAGGAGATTTTTCTGTAGAGCTGGCCGTAATCTCTCCATCTATAATTTGTTTGTTTCCTTTCATTTTGTCTGCTTTCACTGACATTAAAGAAAACCTAGTGGCACCATGAAAAGGGGCAACATAGCTTATGGCTAGACCGGGAATCTAAATCCACAGCTGATAACTTACCAGCTATGAAACTGAGGCCAAGTCACCTGACTCTCTGAGCCTCAGTTTCTTCATCTTTAAAGTGAAGGAATTGGAATTAAATGACCTGTGACATCTCCTCTAGTTCTAAATCTATGTTCTGTGACAGAGTTCTAAAACCTTCATATTCTTAAGGTTAGCTATTAATCTCCTTTATTTCCCTTAGCTAAATAATCTGATTTTTTTTAATAGACTCTATTTCCCCATCCCTTTAACATCTTGAAATCAGAAAGACTCAGGTTCAAAAAGGTTCAGAAAGACTTTTGATATTTGTTGGCTGTACAACCACAGGCAAGTCATTTAATCTCTCTGAATCTCACTTTTATTACCTTAAAAATTATACGACAATACTTATAATTTCTACCTAGATCACTCATTCAGAAAGTTGTTGCAAGGATAAGATCAGATAATAAAAGGAATTTACAAACTTTGAAGTGCTATATAAATGTCAGTTATTGTTTTTGTTTTGTCACCAATTATATTGTAAATCATTTTCACCAGTCTCTACAGAGAATCAGACACAGACCTCCATTGCTTTATATCACTCGGTCAAGGAAGCCTGGAAATTACTAGACGTTTTTAGGAATTTAATGTGGATCTTAAATATTGATAAGATTGCATTTGCTTCTGATTGTAGATTAGGTGAGAGTCTCATTTGCCTTAGGTATGTCTGATCAGCCTTGTAAGTTTAGGTGATATTCCTTTAGGTTAGAGCTAGGATTTTTTTTTCTTAATGTTGAGCTGTGTCTGAGAACCCAAACATAATTCTCTACTTGTATTTCCACCAAAGAAAACACCATCTGTTAGTTTAAAATGAGTCAGGATCAAGATCTTTTAGGTGCCAGTCCACTAACAAGAAGAAAAAAATTAAATGGTCTGTTAGTGTTCAGTCCTGGTTTCCAAAGGCAGGTCCAAATGATGAAAAAAAGGAAAGCAAGACAGTGAGAAATAGGTTGGAAAATATGGCTCAGGATTAAAAAAATGAAAGAGGCCTAAGGCTTGTAGACTGGACAGGAGCCTCATGACCATATATCATGAATGGTTTCTTTAAGAAGAAAGTTGGGAGGTGCCTCACACTTATTTATCGAGAATATTTTCTTTTAGAAGAAAGTTTGGAGACATTGGGCAGTGTAAGAAGTAGATAATATCACAAAAATTGAGATTGACTTGACAGATAAGATGTCCTGATTATCAACATGAGAGGCCATTCCAAATCAGCCTCATGAACTTGTTAAAACAAAGATTAAATTAAGGTTGAATTAGAAGGGATAGAGATGAGTTCCTATACTATCTCGCTTGATGATCTCATCATCTTCCACATGTTCGGTTATCATTTCTTTGCAAATGATTTCCAAATCTGCATATCCAGACCTAGTCTCTATCCTGAGCTCTAGTCACCTACCACCAACTACCTTTGGTACAACTTGAACTGGATGAATATCCTATAGATATCTCAAATTCAACAGTTTCAAAACAGAACACATTATCTTTCACCCCAATCCTTCCCCTCTTCTTAGCTTCCCTATTTCTGCTAGAGCATCAACATCTTCTGAATCACTTGGATCATTAAGTTTGCTGTCGTCTTCAGCTTGCCACCTGCATTCACCGCACACACGCAATCTGTTGCCAGATATTGTTTCTACCTTCACATCTCTCCTCCACATTCTCTTCTTTTCATTCATTCAGCCATCACTCTAGTTTCAACCTTTGTTGCCTTTCACCTGGACTATCCTGATAGCCTTCTCATTGGTGTCCCTCCCTTAAGTGTCTCCCCACTCCAGTCCATCCTCCATTCAGCTGTCAAATGATTCAATTTTAACTAGTTTACCTCCTTCCCTGCTCAATGAGCAACAATGGCTTTTTATTAACTCCAGGATCAAATATAAACTCATCTGTTAGACACTTAAAGCTCTTCATGACCTTCCCCTCTCAATCCTTTCAAGTTTCCTTATATTCTATTTCCCTCCATACATTCCGTGAGCCAACTGCCTAGTTGCTGTTCTTCAAGTGTGATATTCCACCTCCCATTTCTGTTCTCTTCTCTAAACCTAGAATGTTCTTCCCTCTCACCTCTACCTCTTAGTTTCCCTGTCTTCATCAAGACTCAGCTCAAATCTTGGCTTCTGCAGGAGGTCTTCCCCAGCCCCAACCTATATCCCTCCTCCATTCTCAGCAGATGAACTTAATGCTATTTTGTACAGAATATTGACCTCACTCAAACTCTCTCCTATAATAGCCTCATCTAGTTTCTCCTCTTTTCCTTTAGTTCCAAAGGATGAGGTGCCCCACCTCATCAAAGCTTATTCCTCCTTAAAACATGCTCCATCCCCTGATCCCTTGATTCATTCTTTCTTGTCTCCTCTTTGGTCTTGTTCCATCAATTATCTTAAATTTCTCCCCCAGCTCCTTCCCTTCAGCCTCCAAAAAGTGATCAGGTATCCCTTAACCTAAAAACAATCAAACATCGAACTACCTCTCCTTGCCCTTCTCACTTCCTCAACCTACTATCCTTTATCTTTTCTTCCAGTTCATTGCCAAACTTGTAGAAAAGGTTTTCTGCATTGACTATCTCCACTTCCTTATCAGGAACTCTCTGTTCAACTCCTGCCTTATACCTTCTGCATTCTGGCTTCTATCCCTACTACTCCACTTAAACAGTAATATCTAATGTCATAATTGTCTCCTTATCACCAAATCTAATGGCATTTTGGGTGTCTCTTCATTGTCTCGGTCTCTTTCTGTCTCTTCTTGTTTTTGTCTCTCTGTCCCCCTCTCTAGTATTTATATTATTAAAATGAATACTCGAAGTTTCTGAAGCGTGTGACACTACAGACCACCTGTTTATTAATACTCTGTTCTCCTTTGGCTCTTGTGACATTATATTCATAGGTTCTCCTACCTCTCTGATCATTCCTTCTTTGTTAATCTCCTCCCACTCCTTGTATAGTCAAGTGTCCTCCAAGAATCCATCTTTTCCTCCATTCTCTCTTCGTTTGGTAATCTCATCACTTCTATTTCTTCATCGATCACTTCTATACAAATGACTCCCAAGTTCTGTCTCCCCTCCTTTCCCTGACCTTGTTTCATAACTTGACTCTTAAATTTCTGCTACTAGTGGTAATCTGCCACTGGATGACCTAAGAGCACCTTAAACTCTATTTGTCCCAAGATAAATTCATCGTGATGATGATGATAATTTATAGAGCACTTTAAGGTTTGCAGAGCACCATACAAATATGGTCTTATTTATTCCTCACAACCCTGTAAGACAGGTGCTAAAATATTTACAAGTAAAGCTTCAAATAAAAACACAGCTTGGGTACAAGTTTTAACTAGAATTTCTAGAAGAAACTAAAGAAGAGTCATATTATAACCATTCTTCAAGACCCAACTCATGTCCCACATCATCCAGGAAGGCTTCCGTGACTACTCTGACCCACAGTCACCTCTCTTTGTTAAGAACTCTCATAGGGCACACTATCAATTCTACTCATTTGACACAATCCTATACAACTCCATTATAATGTAAACTCCTTATGAGAAGAGATTTTTTCATTCTTCATATTTGTATCAGCATGACATATGGTAGTCACTTTATAAATGCTTGTGGATAGATACAACCTAGGGATATCTTTTGTATATATTCTAATTTTTGTATTGTCGTTTTTAAAAATTTAGTTATGATTGTCTTAATGAATGCCAGTGCAAAGTAATGAAACCTGTTAGTAATTATATATAAATTAATTTCAATGCATATAATGTTATAGATTTTCAGTCACTCCCTCTAAGTCTCCATCAGGATTTTTTGTCCATCTGTTCTCTTACATGGTCCCACTTAGCAAGTATTCTCTTCTTGTAGTTCTGGGGTTCTTTTGCTTGTTTGTTTTTTATTTGCATTAATCTCTAAGGATTTTTCCAGATTATTAAATATTTCCTCTATTTGTCAGTCCTAATCACATTGCAGTATGCTAGTACTTTGATGTACCACAATTTATTTAACCATTTTCTAATTTTTGGACATATTATTTCTAGTTTATTGCAATTATAAATGCTGCTGCTATGGAAATCACTGAACAGAGAGTTCTTATGTTTTTGCTGTCATTATTTTTGTAAACACTTTCAAGGTATATTTGTAATAATAAAATTTAGCCTAACAACTAACACCAAGGAAACAGAGGTTCTCCACCAGCCAGCATTGCACCATCCATATATGGAATCATCAGTTACAGAAAATGGAGACATATTAAATGCTGTGGAGAAGTTCACTTACCTTGGCAGTATACTCTCCATGAATGTACACATAGATGATAAGTTTGGTGCATGCATTGCGAGAACTAGCTCAGCATTTGAGAGACTATGAAAGAATGTGTAGGAGAGAAGAGGTATTAGGCTGCCTACCAAATTGAAAGTCTACAGAGCTGTTGTGCTGACTTCATTATTATATGCCTGTGAAACCTGGACACTATGCTAGTGCCATGCCAATTCAAATTCCATTTGAATTGTCTTAGGAAGATTCTGAAGATTATCTGGTAAGATAAAGTACCACACACTGAGGTCCTTTCTCAAGCTGAACTGTCAAACACTTAAACTCTACTGCAAAGAGGACAACTTTAATGGGCTGGCCATGCTATTTGAATGCCAAATGTACTTACCTAGAAGACTTTTTAGGGAGAACTCACACAAGGCAGGCATTCACATGGTGGTCAGAAGTGATGCAACGACACTCTCAAGGTTTCTCTGAAGAACTTTGGAATTGATGGTGAGACATGGGAGACACTGGCACAGGACTGTCCAACATGGTGTGCCTGCCTCAAAGAAGGTGCTGTGTTCTATGAGTAAGCTGAATTGCAGTAGCTCAAAAGACGTGTGAGATGCACACATTTAGAGACATCTCCCTAGTGGTCACATGGACTATTTGTGCCCTACCTGTGGTAGAGCCTCCTGAGCTCATATTGATATGATCAGACACAGCCAGACACACTGTACATTGATCATGACATCATGATGTAATTTTGGTCCTCTTTGAGCCAAAAGGACAAACAACAACAATAATAAAATTTTTAAAAATTTTTTTTTATCACATTTAACTAGATTGCTATCTATAGAGGAAAAAAAAACCTACAAGTTTTCAGTTCTACCAGCAGTGAATGAATATATATATATATATATATATATATATATATACACACACACACACATGTATATATATATATATATACATTATATATATATATACACACATAATCCATAACCCACCAGCATTGAGTTTTTTTGCTTTATTTTTGCCAATTTGATATTTGTAAGGTAGTGACATTATTGGAATAGGAACTGGACCTGTGATTTTATTAGTATAGAGAATTCCTCGGTGAGAAAACCCCATTTACTAGTGTAGGTCAGCACCTTTTCTGCAACTTACAGTTGTAGAAAGGTGTCTAGAATATTCAGCGATTAAGTGACTTGCCCAGGGTTACATAGCCACTGGCTGTCAGAGGCAGGACCTAAATCCAGATCTTCTTGGCTTCAAGGTAAGCTCTCTCCATTATGGTACACTGCCTCTCTGCTGTCTTAATTTGACATTATAACTGTTTTAATTTGTATCACTTTGATTATTAGTGAAATTGATTTTTTTATGTCCTTATTAATAATCTGTATTTCCTTTTTAAAAATATTCATTACTTCATTGTGGACTGGGAATTACAGTTGTAATTTTTTGTTTTACATTTCCTTATATATTTAAAAAAGAAGATTATCTGCCATAGTTGATATAAGTATTTTTTAAGATATTTTAGGTTTGGTTGTTTTGCACAATTGTGTTGCACATAACATTTAAACACATTTAAACCCATCTAGTTTGTCCATAATAATTTCTCATTTTTACAAAGTAGAAAAGAAAATTTAAAACAGTTATATTCTTTCTCACATCTCAGATAGTTTTAAAAAATGCTTAAGTCTGCCATCCAGCTGGAATTCACTGAGGTATATGGTGTAAAATGATAGTCTAAATCAATTTCCCAACAAATTGCAAAGAAATTTTTTTCAAGTACATTTGTTAAATAAAGAATTCTTTCTCAAGTTTTAATATATTTATCAAGCATCAATCCTTATACAATTGGGCATTGAGTGTATCTATTCTATTAATCTTAATTGTTTACTTTTTTGCTGAGTATCAGATAGTTTTGGTGTTAAGTAACTTAAAATAGATTTCAAAGTCTGGTATTGCAAAACCACCTTCATTAGCTACCTCCTCTACCCTGTCCCCTCCCCCCAACCTGGAATAATCCTTAATATTCTTGGTATTTTTCTATGAGCATTTACTTATAATTTTATCCATTTGTGAAGAGAAACTCCTCACTATTTTGATTGCTATTGCATTAAATATACAATTTAAGGAGTATTATAATTTTTATTATGAATTTGACAATCAATGAATGTTGACCACTTAGTTATTTAGGTTTTTCTTTATTTCAGTCATTTTAATTTTATGGTTATTTATATCCTAACACTGGGCAGTGAGGTGGTACGGTAGATAGAGCACCACACCTGGAGTCAGGAAGACTTGAATTCAAATCTGGCCTCAGATATCTAATACCCATGGGACCCTGGGCAAGTCACTTACCCCTGTTTCCAGTTTCCCCATCTATAAAATGAGCTGGAGAAGAAATGGCAATCACTAGTATCTTTGCCAAGAAAATCCCGGTTGGGGTCACAAAGAGTCAAATGTTACTGAAACAGCTCAACAACAAATCCTAACCCTATATATTGTTAGGAAAGTTATTTTCCAAATATTTATTGACTTTATTATTATTACTTTGCTTTTCATTTATCTTCCTAACCAGATTGCAAGTTACTTGAAGCCAGAGATTTCATGAGTATTTATATATTTAATGGATTAAGGAATGACTTACAAGCTCAATATTCATTAAAGGCGTGATAATTACTCTTGTATTTCATCAATGCCTTCTCCGTAATGACAATTATATTGGTTTTACTAAATGGGTTCTAAGGTTACACTTTACCCTGGGAGTGCATAGTTGACAATTTTAGTTGTAACTTGCTCAGGAGGACTTTGACTGAGACCTTGTTAGCCTTAGAGAGAAGCAAATTTTGTGTCCTGAGTTCATGTTTTTGCATGGTGGTATTGCCAATCCTATCAAATATAAATATATCGTGTCTATAACATTTCCTATTACCAATGTAAAGGAAAAAATTTTCTTGAATAGGTCTGATCTTGTTCATTTTTCCTTGCAGAGAACATTTGGGATGCAGCATCTGACTTTGAATGATATGTTTGTTAGGTTATATTTTCAGGCTGCTGAGGTCCCTTTCAACTCTTAAATTTTTTGATTTTATATTTCTGTCTCAGATTTTGTATTTCAGTATCCTTGCAAACTAAACTTCTTTTTTAAATTTTTATTTATTTTTAATTTATAGAATAAAGCAAGCATTTCTATAACATAGTACAACAAAATAGATGATTGTACATGAAGTTGCAAATCTAATATGCACAATTTGCTATTCCCTTCAAATATACAACAAAATTGTCATGTAAATTTCTTTTTTTCTTCTCCCCCCCTCCAGAGATGGCTACCATTAGACATAAATACATGTGTATGTGCTTGTAAAATTATTCTATGCATGCCATTTATCAGTTCTTTCTCTGGATGTTGATAGCATCTTTCTTCATATGTCCTTTATAGTTAATTTTTTATAATAGACAAAATAACTTATTAGTTTAAAGTCACTCTTAAAACAATATTGCTGTCTCTGTCTACAATATTCACATCTTTCTATTTCATTCTATCTCTCTATAGTCCCCTCCAGGTCTCTTTCAAGAAGTTGCTCTTTTGATCACCATACCCTACCCCTCCACTTTTTAAAATTTTCAATCTCTCTTTATCCTCCTAATTATGTACATTTATATAGTTCTTGCTTAAAAAAAAACAAAACTTTATTTGAGATCTTATCTTCAATTTACTTACCTATGTCTCTCTTCTCGTAGCCAAACTCCTAGGAAAAGCTGTCTATACTTAATTGTCTCCATTTTTTCATTTCATACTCCTCAAACCATTGCACTTTGGCTTCTAATCTCATCTCTCAACTGAAACTGCCCTCTTCAAGATTCCTAATGATCTATTCATAGTTGCAAAGCCTAATGGCCATGTCTTAATCCTTCTCATTCTGGATCTCTCTGCAACATTTGACACTATTCATAACTCCCTCCTTCTATATCCCCTCTCTTACTTGGGTGCTTATGGCATCCATCTCCCTGGTTCTGCCTCCACACTGTCTACGTGTACTCCAGAGCTCTTTCTTGGCCTCTCTGCTCTTCCCTCCTTAGACTCTCCCTTTCCTAGCAATCTCATCCACTCCCAAGGATACAACTTCTAATAATCTCAAAGCAGATGACTTTCAGATCCATATATCCAGCCTCCATCTTTCTTCTTTTTTTGAGTTTAAATCATTATCTATTTATTTAATATTTAGTTTTCAGCATTAATTTTCACAAGAGTTTGAATTAAAAATTTTCTCCCCATTTCTACCCTCCCACCACTCCAGTATGACATATATTCTGATTGTTCCATTCCCCAGTCAGCCCTCCCTTCTGTCACCCAACTCCCTCTCATCTTCTTTTCCCTTACTTTCTTGTAGGGCAAGACGGATGTTTGTGCCCCATTGACTGTATATCTTATTTCCTAGTTGCATCCAACTTTTTTTGAAACATCTTCTTTTAAAACTTTGAGTTCTAAATTCTCTCCCCTTTTCCCTCCCCACCCACCCTCCCTAAGAAGGCAAGGAATTCAGCATAGGCCACATGCGTATCATTATGCAAAACCCTTCCACAATACTCATGTTGTGAAAGACTAACTATATTTTGCTCCTTCCTATCCTATCCCCTTTTATCCAATTTTCTCCCTTGACCCTGTCTCTTTTCAAAAGTGTTTGCTTTTGATTACCTCCTTCCCCTGTCTGCCCTCCCTTCTATCGTGCCCCCTTTTTTATCTCCTTCCTCTTTCTTCCCTGTGGGGTAGTGTGTACACAATTGAGTGTGTATGTTATTCCCTCCTCAGGTCAAATCTGATGAGAGCAAGATTCACTCATTCTCCCTCACCTGCCCCCTCTTCCCTCCCAACAGAGCTGCTATTTCTTGCCACTTTTATGTGAAATCATTTACCCCATTCTATCTTTCTCTTTCTCCCTCTCTCAATATATTCCTCTCTCATCCCTTAATTTGATTTTATTTTTTTAGATATCATCCCTTCATATTCAACTCACCCTGTGCCCTCTGTCTATATATATATATATATATGTATGTATATTCCCTACAGCTACCCTAATACTGAGGTCTCATGATTATACACATCATCTTTCCATTTTTCCATGTAGGGATGTAAACAAAACAGTTCAACTTTAGTAAGTCCCTTATGATTTCTCTTTCTTGTTTACCTTTTCATGCTTCTCTTGATTCTTGTGTTTGAAAGTCAAATTTTCTATTCAGCTCTAATCTTTTAAGAAAGCTTGAAAGACCTCTATGTTATTGAAAATCCATATTTTGCCTTGGAGCATGATACTAAGTTTTGCTGGGTAGGTGATTCTTGGTTTTAGTCCCAGCTCCATTGACCTCCTGAATATCATATTCCAAGCCCTTCGATCCCTTAATGTTGAAGCTGCTCAATACTCAAATTATTTCTTTCTGGCTGCTTGCAATATTTTCTCCTTGATCTAGGAGCTCTGGAATTTGGTGACAATATTCCTAGGAGTTTTCTTTTTGGGATCATTCTCAGGAGGTGATGGGTGGATTCTTTCAATTTCTATTTTTACCCTCTGGCTCTAGAATATTAGGGCATTTTTCCTTGATAATTTCTTGAAAGATGATATATAGACTCTTTTTTTGATCATGGCTTTCAGGTAGTCCAATGATTTTTAAATTATCTCTCCTGGATCTATTTTCCAGGTCAGTGTTTTTTTCCAATGAGATATTTCACATTGTTTTCTATTTTTCATTCCTTTGGTTCTGTTTTATAATGTCTTGATTTCTCATCAAGTCGCTAGCTTCCACTTGCTCCAATCTAATTTTTAAAGTAGTATTTTCTTCAGTGGTCTTTTGAACCTCCTTTTCCATTTGGCTAATTCTGCCTTTCAAGGCATTCTTCTCTTCATTGGCTTTTTGGAGCTCTTTTACCATTTGAGTTAGTCTATTTTTTAAGATGTTGTTTTCTTCAGTATTTTTTTGGGCCTCCTTCAGCAAGTCATTGACTTATTTTTCATGGTTTTCTTCAATCATTCTCATTTCTCTTCCCAATTTTTCCTGTACTTCTCTAACTTGCTTTTCCAAATGCTTTTTGAGCTCTTCCATGGCCTGAGAGCATTTCAAGTTTTTCTTGGAGGCTTTTGATGTAGGCTCTTTGACTTTGTTGACTTCTTGTGGCTTTATGTTTTGGTCTTCTTTGTCACCAAGGAAAGATTCCTAAGTCTGAGTCTGAATCTGAGGCTGTTTTTGCTGCATGGCCATATTCCCAGGCAGCTACTTCACCCTTGAGTTTTTCTTTGGGGTATGACTGCTTGTAGAGTAGGGAGTACTTTGTTCCAAGCTCGAGGAGATGCACTGTTGTTTTCAGAGCTATTTCTCACAGCCAGCTCTGCCACACCAGCACTCTTCCTCCCCCAAGAACCACCAACTGGAACCCGACTCAGATCTTAAGCAGGCTCTGCACTGCTTCTCTGATCTGCCACTTAATTCCTCCCACCTGGTAGGCCTGGGGCCAGAAGCAATTGCAGCTGTAATTCTGTAGCCACACCACATCTGCTGCCCCTAGGGCAGTGGCTGAACTGCGAACTCCTTTCACTCTTTCCCAGCAGCTTTTCCCACTAACCTTTTCTGTTGTCTTTGGTGTTTGTGGGTTGAGAAGTCTGGTAACTGCCACAGCTCACTTATTCAGGGCACCAGGGCCTGGTCTGCTGGTCTCCCTGTCTGGTTGGTTCGGGTGTAGCCCACACTGGGCTCTGCTCTGCTCCACTCCCAGCTCCGTGAGTGATAGACCTTACCTAGAGACCATCCAGGCTCTCCTGGGCTGAAGCCCTGCTTCCCTCTGCTATTTCATGGGTTTTGCAGTTCTAGAATTTGTTTAGAGCCATTTTTAATCGGTATTTGGAGGGTCCTGGGGGAGAGTCCTAGGCAAGTCCCTGCTTTCCAGCAGCCATCTTAGCTCTGCCCCCCCCATCTTTCTTCTAAAATCTAGTCTCACATCATTTATTTACTTTGTGCCAGGCATTGTGTTAGGTGCTGGGCATGTGAATAAGAACTATTCTGTGTCTTTTCTGGGTTATAATTTAGTGGTGGGAGAAACAAGGCATATTCATAAAAAGATAAAAACAATATCTTCATTTTGAGCTGTTGCCATAAGGGTGGAAAAACCTCCAGCTCTTAACTAATTCTCTGAGCTACTGGGTTTGTTGTGCTGAAGGAGTCTTCTTTAAACACCCCTGAGAATACTCCTCCACCTGGATTTAAAGCAATTTGCATTTCCTCCAGTGTGAAACCAATTCATGGCAGGCATAGGTCTAAGTAATTACAAATATCAGATGCAATTTTAGTAATTGCATTTCTTGTTTGAAAGGTGGTATTCACAGAAAATATAACTTTTGGTGAGTACATCAAGTGCTTATTTACATGAAAAACAAAATCCCTGCAGTACCTGCAGCCTGTGAACTGAGAGCAAGTTGTAAATATTAAATCCAGCCACCACATAAAATGAATTTAGTGAAGAAAAATCATTAATTCGAATTTCTGGAGGAAATGTTAATGTTGTATATAGAGAAAAAGAAGATTTAATCAGGTGGCTATGATGTTTTGGAAAATGCCTGATTGATTCCAAATTGCAATTCCAAGTTAAAGTCAGACAGTTGAATCTGGCAACGTCTGAAAGCTCTGCTGACTTAAGGATATTTAGTCCTTCTGGAAAATGAAGTTTGCTCTCCAACCCAACAAGTATTTATTAAGTGTCTAGTGCAGTGGATAGGCATTGGGCTTAGAATCAGGAAGGCTCATCTTCATGAGTTCAAATCTAGCCTCAAACACTTACTAGCTGTGAGATCCTGGGCAAGTCATTTACCTCTGTTTTCCTCAGTTCCTCATCTGTAAAATGAGAAGGAGATGGTGAACCACTCTAATATTTTTGCCAAGAAAACCCCAAATGGGGTCACAAAGAATTGAATACGACCAAACAAAACCAAAAAGCTAGGCATTATGCTAGGTGCTGGGGATACAAAGAAAAAACGAAAAATTGGACCTGCCCTCATGGAGCTCTCATATTGACGGGGTAGTGGGGTGGTGATAGTGGTGAAGAGGAAGCAGCATAACATAGTGGAAAGAGCACTGGATTTGGAGTCAGAAGTCCTGGGTTCAAATCCTGACCCTTCCACTTACTATCTGTGTGACTTTGGCCAAGTTAATCTCCTAGGCCTTGGTTTTCTCATCTGTAAAATTAGAGGGTTGATCTGCATGACCTTGAAATTCCCTTCTTCCTCTAAATCTATGATCCAATGAAAACATAGGTATACGCAATATTAATTGAGGAAGTATACACAATATTAATTGAGGAGGTAGATACAATATTGATTGAGGAAGTATATACTATATTAATTGAGGAAGGAGAGGAAGCTAACAGCTGGAGAGACCAGTGTGGCTCCAGATTAAAACCTTACAAGAATGATGATGGTGGTGAGGGTGATGATAGCTCACATTTCTATAACACTTTAAGTCCTACACAACCCTTTATGTGTATGACCTCATTTGATCTAGTATCACTCCAGTGAGGTAGGTCTTTAGAGACTGAGATGAGGATGCTGATTTCTCCAACCATCAGTGTCTAATGGGGATACTGAAAGACCCATGTAATTGTTTTGTAAGGAGAGTTGCAATGGAGGGAGAAGTTCCCATCTCATTAGTCTTAATCGGATAAACATCACAGACATGAAAAAAATTTGAGAACATAAAAGTGTAGATAAGCAGACAGATACTATGCCAGGTTGCTCTGACCAAAGTACTTTTACAAGGACAGAATATATGTTCACCGAGCCCCACTAGAGAGAGAGCTTTGAAACCACTGCTATAGCAACACTATGATGATTGTATGTTTCTATGGGGACTGAGCATCCCCATAATATGGTCCTGCCTAGAACTGTGTTTTCTTCAATGGAACACTTTCCCCAATTATGTTAGGTAGACTATGCCTGCAAATATTAATAATTACAGATAGAATTAGAAATAGCCATAAGTGCTAACTAATTAGGGAAGTGGGAAGAATGAAGGTGGAAGCAGTGAGCACACATGGCTCCACAGGTATGACTATAAAAGTATGTATTGGCTTCAAGTGTATTTTGTAAGTGCAGATAGGGTATGAGAATGATTGGTTCGAGTTGGGCTGGTAGCCATAAACCAGGCCTAGAATTCAGAAAGGCTTTCCCAAACTTTTATTTCATAAGATCAGAAATTTGTAGAGACCTTACAGGTCATCTATCCAGTCCACCATTTTCTTTTACAGATGAAGAAACTTAAGTTCATAGAGATGAAGTGACTTGGCCAGGGTCATACCTCCATTGCACTGGACACTATAAATGCCTTTCCTTTAGTCTGCTGGGTCTCTTCATCCTTAGGGTATAAACCTCATAATCCAAAGGATATCAGGCTGGGAAAATGAATGGATAACTGGAGCCCTGCAGTGGTCTCACTTCCCAATAGGTAACCGTTTTAAATTTTATTTATTTATTTTTAATTTAATTCTTATTTTTCTTTCCAAATTCTTTCCCTCTCTCCACCCCTCCCCCACCGATTGAGAAACCAAGAAATACAATACCCATTAATACATATGAAGTCAAGGCAACCATTTTTTAAACCCAAAGGACTGGCACCCCCTCTTCTAATTAGGGCCGACCATGAGACAAACTGGCAAAGGCACTGTTTTTCTTAGTCGGTTGCATTGCCAACATGGGAAACTCAGCTGTAGAAAAAGACCCCTCCCCTCCCACCTATCAACAACTCGTTAAAACAAGAAGGTGATTGTTGTCCAGATTTCATCAGAATATCATGAGGCACATTATTAAGCAAGGGACGGAAACCAAATGTAAAAAGTGGTCTTTTGTTCTTGCAAGATGGTAAACAAAAAGTTCAGGGCAAACACAGGTGGTCCACATACAAGTGCCTTCAAATAGACGCCTGCTGGTCTGGCTCCAGGGAAAAAGTGGCAGCAGCCAAAGTTTGCTTCTGCACCCTTGGCTTCTCCTTTATGGGCTCCAGCCTCGCCCCCCACCAGTAATGCCTTACAGGTGTTCACTCCTTACACTGTCTCCCAAAGGGCCCCAGCACCCTCATGCCTCCTTCACCCTTTCCTAAATGAGAAACCCTCAGGAAACAACCCGAAGAACTCATTCATTCTCTCTGAGGTCATACAGCTATCTCTCCCAGGCTTCCCTACATTTTTACAAGAAACAACGCTTTAAGCTAAGGGAATTAACATTTAATTGTGGCATTTTAAACTTCAGCTAAGGGATGGCAGAGAGTGTTGTTTCCCTCTTCAGGAGAGAGAGAAGAGGAAGGAACTTCACAGTGCAACTGAAATTCTTCCCTTTAGTAGCATGCCCAAAGGCAAAGTCGCAGGCACAGCATCATGGAATCTTGGAGTAGGAAGCAATCCAATAGGTCACTTGGTCCCACCTGTCTTTGGCTAAAAGCCTTTCCACAACATCTCCAACATCTGTCCAGCTACACTTTGCTCTACAGTTTAAAGTGAGTGGGAGGGAAACACAAGGCCAACAATATTACTTTCAGACAGCTCTCTTTGTAGAAAGCTTCTCCTTATATTATGCCTAATCCCACTTTTCTGCCTCTTAAGATCAGATGCAGAGATGGAGGAGACCTCAGAAGTAGTTTAATCTAAACCTCTTTGCTACAATGATGAAAAGCTAAGTTCAGGGTCACACAGGTATGGTGTAGCCAAACTAGGTTCAAGCCTCCTTCCTCTGGCTTCAGTTCTATTGCTTTTCCCTTGGTACTACACTGCCATTCTTCTTGGGTCTGTCCTGTCAGACTAAATAGAATGCATTAAAAACACCACATAAATCTTATTTTTTATTGATAAGTTTTGTTGGACAACACTCTCACTTCTGAATGTATCCCTCCCCTTTCCATTTCCAAGTCATTTATCCCACATAACAAAAGATTTTGAAAAAGAGAAAAAAAAATACAATTCAGCAAAACCGACCAACACATCAAGTACATCTGACAGCATATCCATCATTTCATACCCATAGACCTAGACCTTTGCAAAGAGAACGTTTTAGAAAATGGGCTAATCATTATAGCTTAATCATTATAATCACACAGCATTCTCTCTCTCTCTCTCCCTCTCTCTCTCTCTCAGCCCTCTTGTATATTGTTTTCCTGGTTTTCTGATCCTTCTTTCTGCATCAGTTCCTATAGATCTTTCTATGCCACACAGAACAAACCTAATACATCTTCTCCATGAAAGCCCTTTCAGACATAAAAACAAGGACCACCTTCCAGTTAAGTATTCTCGGCTCCAATTTAAGTATCCACAATGACTTCACTCAAGTCTTCTATAGTTGCACTAATCTTTAACCAACTTGGTTTCCTTCTTTCTCACCTCCAGTTTAAGTATCCACAATGATTTCACCCAGTTCTTCTATAGTCTCAGTAATCTTTAACCAACTTGGTTTCTTTCTTTTGGGTGCTCTCTAGCTTACCATTAATGCATAGTGGAATTTTAATATAACTTCAAAAGCATTAGAATTTCAGCATTGTAGTACCCTAGCGTAATGTTCAGATAGTTTTTCTTCCTGCCAGAGCAGAATGATGTATCATTACCAAACCTAGGAAGAGGGCATGGGATCTTCCATTTGACAAGATTAAGAACCTTCTATGGCTCAGGTTGACACCACCGCCTACCGCAACTCCTCAGACTGAGGAACAACCATTGTCAGGGGGTTCCTCTCTAGGGAGAGGCCAGATATACCAAATTGATTGTAGAGAATTGGAGTCAAAACTATGGGGAGTAGGGTGGGATGGAGCCAAGAGGTCAGAGGCAAAGGGAGATATCCAGATCAGAAGCAGTAATCAGTACCTGGAACAAATAGATGAGTGAGTAGAGAGATTCCATCTGGAAGGTAATTTCTCAGGTGAAAACATTTACTGAACACATACTATGAAAAGTCTAAATTCGGCAAAGAGTTAACCTAATTTGCCATCTGGCGATCATGGCTGTATTTATGTTCCCCTTCTCCATCTTTTCTAGTGTCCCCATCATTATCAGCAGCATCATTCACTAAGGGAAATGGCTGTCTCTAGACAGTGACACTGGTATGCATGACTTAGTTGAAATATTATGTAATTTAATTCAGTTTTATTTCATTTTTATATACTGTATTGTTCTGAATATAGACCACCCCTTTCTTCCAAATTCAGCTTTTATAAAACTTGAATGTACTTATGATTATGCTTCTCTTGGATTGGCGTACTTGACGTATAGCCTTCAAGTCAAGCTTTTGGTTGATCTCCTGCACCCCATGCCCACTGACACCCCTGTTCATTTTCTCCCTTCTTGAATTTTTCTCCAATGTTTGTTTACCTGCTATTAGGTCAGTACTCCAGAACTTGGGGCCCCTCCTTCAATGAGCCCCAGTTAGCAAGGCTCTTGATCTTGTATGGTATTTTTGTGTAATGATTTTGCACTGTGCACCTTTGCAATTCCCCTACCCCCACGCCCTTTCAAAGAAATTTCACGGGGCGGGGGGAAGCTTATGTGTGAAGGAAGCCCAAGTTTACACCATTATGATACATGGAGTAATCTTCTAGCTCCAAAATCCGTACTCCAAAGACTTCAAAGTCAGTATGTCACATAAGACCAAAAAAATGAAATGAAGCCAGGGCTCTGAACAGGGTATGTTTTTTTGACCAGGGCAGCAGCAGAATCCACAGAACTGTGATAAAGGGAAAAAAAATCTCTTTAATGTGAGACTTGAACATTAACACATGCCTTTTGTGGCCTGGAGGTAAGACTGAGGTCTCCTTTGTCTCTCCTAGCTTTGAGGAAAGTCAGTTCTGGCCCAGCCTATAAACAGGTTCCTCCCCCACACTTTTCCAGCATGAAGCTTTGTAATGTTGGCTTGTTCAAAGACAACAACACAGCCTCTATACTTATTGAAACCTAATTCTCACCCATAGGGCATGTTATTCACAGCCCTGCACTAGCACCAAAGGCAGAAGCAATCCACAAGGGAGTATTGACACGCTTCAGAGGCCCAAGATGGAAGAAGTTTACAAAGAACCTTTTTCTTAACTCTCTCACCTCCCCACCCCAACTCTACCCACAAGAAGATGGTTGTCAATAAGACAGACCAATCTCACCCATCTTCCACAATGGCACATTACAGAGTTTCCAATAAGATGCCATTCAGGGTGAATCACCAAATTCAGGATGAAAAGGTTTTGATTTGCAAAAGCACTTGAGCAGTCCTTTTTGTGGTAGAGATCACGGGGAAGAAACCGATTCTCATGCAGCTGTTTCACCTTTGGGCCAGGTGCACTGGCAAGCTCTCTGTGTGTCAATACCCAGTGCAGGGCTAATCCAGCCGACATTCACAGAGGCCTTTGTCACATTCCGTGTGCCAATGTCAGGTGAATATCTTACTTAATGTGAAAAAGAGTAGTGGTAGGGATGGGCGAAGATTGAGTCTGTGTAACTTCACTGCAGGAACTATGGGCAACAGCAAGTGAAATTAATATTCAGAAGTTAATCTTCCCATGGTTTTTCACCAAGCAAGATAGGCAGCAAGTCTGCATTCAGTTTGTATGAGTCTGGGTTAAATTAGATTTCAGATGTGAAGAATTTCCATTTAAAAATTTTTAGAGTACTTTTGTATGTGGAGAAAAACAATTAGCTTTTTAGTATTCTCCATGGAAATGGACCTGGGCAGGTGGAGAAATGGCATATAGATAGATATTTGTCTGTCTGTCTATCTATCCATCTATCTATCTATTTCTGTATGTATAACTATATCTTTAAATGGAGATATAGCTTGGATATCATATATATATACATTCTAGCTACATATGGAAGATTATATATATGTATATGTATGTATACATACACACGCACACAGACATATACACACACACGCATACACACACACATATATATAGACTACATGCACAGACACATCCTGGAAAGATAGGATACCAAAGGGGAAGAGAATTCTTAGGACCTGCTAGGATGAAGGGATGGTTTTTATTTTTAAGGAAAGGGGACACCTAAACACCTGAAGATGGGAGGAACCATAATAGAGGGAGGGAATAAAATGAAATGGCAAGAAAGCAAGGTCATACTGGACATGTGAAGGTATGGGATCAAGGGTACAAGTGGGGAAATTATTTCTTCCTCTGAGAGTAGAAGGATGATAGAAAAAGGTGGGAGAGTTCATGAAGAGGTTTAGAAGAGTAGAGATCAGTTGAAGGAATTTAATTTGGGGAACCTCTATCTCCTTAGCAAAGAGTAAGTAAGAGTCATCTGTTTTAGGAGAGTGAGAGGTAAGAAGGTAGAGTTGGGAGCACAAGGAGACAAGAAAAAATTTGTAATAACTGCTCTAGGTGTGTGTGTGAAAGGGTGAGAATAAGTCCACAAAGAAGCAAGAGAGCAGTGGTATCAAACTCAATGAAATGGGGAATACTAAACTATACATAAGGATCCCTGCAGGTGGCATATTAGTTAGAAAACCACAAGTTAACATTCTCTATGTTCTATTGCAATTTATTTATTTGATTAAATATTTCCCTATCACATTTTAATCTGGTTCTAGCCTTATTCAGGAGTGTTGTGGTCTGGGTGTTTGATACCCCTGCAATAGAGGATAACTTAAAAGGTCCAATTGATGTCGGTATATATTTGTAGTGGACCCATTCAGTATTTTGTATGACGTGACAAGTCTGACAGAGCTCTGTAACTGGAATCAAGAGACTTGGGTTTAAATTCTACCTCAGATTCTTACTATCTATATGATCATAGACAAATCATTTAAATGACTAATGCCTCAGTTTCTTCATTTAAAAAAAATAAGACAGTAATACTTGCATGTTGTGAAGAAAATATTTTGCAAGGCTTAAAGATGTATATAAATGTGTTATCATTTTTATTTTTATTGCTACTGTAAGATTTGGTTCAGTAGGGTTGAGCCATTTTGGAATAAGAGGAAGAAGCAGATGGATTGTGGGTTGTCAGGTCAGGTATGGCAGAAAGTAAAGGGGGCAAGGAAATAAATGGTAGAGAAAGTGAAATTGTTGGATAGGTAGAAAGGTGAGTCGTAGGGAGAATAGGGAAAAATCAAGGTACAAATGGTCATAAGTGCAAGTGACAGGTATAGGAATAACAGACTGGGCAAGGTTAGAAGAAAGGTGGTTATGGTACAGACTTGTAGAGTTCAAGGTCTTGGAAGCTGAGTGATCAAAGGAAGGATCTGTGACTTTCTTAGTGTATAGCTAAAATAGTGAAAATGAAAATCATAAGAGCGAAAGAATTTAAGGAACTGTGAGGGTAAGGTGTTACAAATATAAGCAGTTATCCTGAAGTCATACAATTAGTAAGTGCCAGTGCTGGGACTAGAATACAGGTCTCTTGACTTCTTGTTCAGGGCTTTTCCGGCTATTTCTATGTTTGCCAGAAACTTTAAGTACAGTACTTTCCAAGAGACAGTATGGGTACAGGGGAAAGTGGGCTACAATAGTAGCTGGTGGACCTGGATTCATGTTGAGGCTTTGCCACTTATTCCCTATGCCTGGGGGCAGTTAACTTGCCCTCTACGAATCTATGTTCCTGGTAGAAGCTTAATTATTGAACTCAAAGAGGCTTCACAAATAAAATCTGTAATACTTAAACTAGAATATATTCCATGATAGCTCCAATAAGTGCCTATTCAACTTCTGTTGGAAAACCTGCAATGAGGGATAACTGAATACCTCCTGAGGAAGACCGTTCTGCTTTTGGACAGATTTGATGGTTAGGAAATTTGTCCTTATTGATATAAGTCAAGATCTGCCTCTCTGCAACTTACACACATTATTATTTAACATGTTAATCAATGACTTGGATAACGGCATAAATGAGGTGCTCATCAACTTGTGAATGACATAGACCTGGGAGAGACACAGACCTTGCAAAATCAATACCATCTTAGTTAGCCTTGGGATGACTCTAACAAGATAGCACTTAACAGGGGGTAAGTACATAGTCTTGCCTTGAGTACAAAAACACCCCATCAAAACCAAAAGCTTCATAAGTAAAAGCTGAGGAAACGGTGGTTAGACAGAAGCTGTTCTGAAAAAGATCTGGGGGGTTTGGACTATCTGTTCAACACAAGTCGGTAGTATGATATAATAGTCACACTTTGAGCTTCATTAAGAGGGGCATAGCTTCCAGGAATAGGGAGCGGGAAAGGCCCTCCCTCTGTATCTGCCCCCATCAGAACTCATTAGCAGTATTGTGATCAGTTCTGGGTAATACAGGTTAGGAGAGACATTGATAAGCTAGCATGTGATATGAGATTGTTTGAAAGAACTGGGTATGTTCAATTCAAAAAAGAGAAAGCTCAGGAAGATACCCAGCTTCAAGTGTTTGAAGTACAGTCAAATAGAGGAGGTTTTACACTTGTTCTGTGTGCTCCTACAAGTCAGAATCAGGAGCTATGGTTGGAAACTGAAAAGAAGCAGATTTAGCCTTGAGGTCAGAAAAAAGTTCTAAAAATGAGAGTCCTCCCAAAGTGGAGTGGGTTGCTTTGAAATGTAGTATGTGCACCCTTCTTTGGTGGTTTTCAAGCAGATGTTGGATTACCAGTTTTAGGGTATGTCAGAATAGGTATTCTTTTCCTGCACGGATTAGACCAGTTGGTCACTGAGATCCTAACCAACTCTTAAATTCTCCAATATATATAGTACCACTTTCCTGGACCAAGCAAAACAAGTCTAATCTCTTTTCCTCCTGATAAGGTAAAATATATGGAGACTATTATTCTTTCCATTCATACAAGTCATTAATTGAAATGTTGAAAAGCATACAACCGATATCAGATCCCTCTAGTACTCTTCTGGAGACACCTCCCACCCCCATTCTAATTTTCAGCAATTCAATTACTTCTTAGTTTACCTAAATATCTGTAGCTCTCTATTTTGTCCATAATGATAGCAAGAAGACTTTGTCAATATATTTGTTAGCTAGGTGGCTCAGTGGACCTGGAATAAGGAAGGCCTGAGTTCAAATATGATCTCAGACACTTACTAGCTGTGTAACCCTGAGCATATCACTTAACTTCTCTGTGCCTCAGTTTCCTTAAAATAGGGTTAAAATATCACATATTTTCCAAGGTTATTTTCAGGATAAAAGGAGATAATATTTGTAAAGCACTTTAAAAATCTTAAAGCACTAAATAAATGCTAGATTTTATTATCATCATTTTTACAATACTTCAATGTTGTGTAGTTTGGTTTTTTCCCCTTTTTCAATCTGACTTAGGGCTTTTGACCACTTAGTTATTTCTATCTGTTCAGTCAGGTTGAAAGATCCTAATAAATAAAATGAAGTCCACTAAGGTTTATGCTCCTACTTCAAGAATATGCCAGGGAAGATAGCATTTGGAGTAATATAAATTAAACTGCTTCCCAATTCTGCGGATCATCAAACCAGATGCCAAGCTGGTATCATGCTTCCTCTAAGGAATGTCATGTCATGACCTACTTAACTGATGAGTTCTCATCTGACTTGCCTTTTTTCTTGTAAGTTTATTTAATTCCAACATCTACATGCACAGGAGAGAAAATATTGAGTCAGTTATATATATGTGTCTTTTATTTGTTATATATATGTATATAAATACATAATGTATACTCTCTTCTGTCTGTCTCTGTCTCTCTCCTTGTCTCTCTCTCTATCTCTCTTTTTATCTCTGTCTCTCTGACTCTGTCTCCCTGTCTCTCCTCTGTCTGATTTCTATAGGACACATGTTGATGTATCAGCTAAAATAATTAATGCTATCTTAGGCAATATTAACAGAGCTATAGCACCCACATCAAAGGAAGTAATACATCTCAGTGTTCTTAGAGTTCATTCAATCCAGTCCAATTAAACCAACAATGGAGCCAGCCTGATTACTTCTGGGCTATTGTGTTCAGTCCTGGATGTCACATGTTCAAATGGACATTGACAAACTGGAGTGCATCTGGGAGAGACAACACAGTTGTAAGAATATCTAAAACTATGTCACTGGTGAAATAAGGATGTTAAACTTAAAAAAGAAAATAGGTTGGGAGTGAGGGTGTACTTGCTTAATAGGTGCATTTAAGTATCTGAAGGGTTTTAATGTGCAAGGACCTTCATCTAGACTTTCATGGAGTTCCTCTGTAGTGCAGATAGGAAGGCAGATTTCAGCTCATCGTAAGAAAGAACGTTTTACTACCCTTTTGGGAATGGGTAACCTCACAAAGTGCATGACTTTACTCCTCTTTACTAGCTTTTCCCTCTGATGACCATGATCTGAGGTCAGTTGATCTGTCATCAGTAAAAATTCTAACATAAGTATGAAGATGTTGATTATCTCTCTGTGTGTATGAATTTTTGGAGCTCCTTGAAATTAAGTTAATTTAAAACGTGCTTTAATTACTAATGCACTGGGTCATTGACTTTAATAAAGTCACCAAGATGATCACAGTTACCTTAATTTGTTTCATTGAAAAACTTTGGCTCAGTAAATGGAACATTTTTCAAATAAAAAAAATAGACCTCTACATTTGAATGTTTCAAGCACAACTACCTAAGCTTTACAAAATAGCACCTAAAATATATGTAAATTATTTTTTGGTTAGTATAATATGTTGTCCTTTACATTTGATGATAGCCCAGCTGATTGTATTGCTATGTAGATCCATGAATGGAGGTGAAAAGACTAAAGCAAGCCTGGATTCTATTTTCAGCAACACCACCAATGTTATGAAAAGCAGATGACATTTTTCCCATTGTAAAATTATGATTCCCTAAACATTAAGGGTTAATGAGATGATGCTTTAGGGGGCTATGAGATACCAGCAGAGATCAAGACATTATGTATTTGTGCTACTGTGGCTGAAGCCAAACAGAAGAAATATTGAAACCAATAGGTATCCCAAACTCCAATATTGTTCCTACCTCAGAAATGGGTTGGGCTCCATGAAAGGTCCTCTACTGAGCAGGCATGACAGTGAGTCTTCACAGGACTAAAAGTAAATATGAGGAAGATCTATTATGTAATTTGACTTCTTGCCTATTTGGAAAACTTATCAGTCTCTATCCACTCCATATTAAGTGACACAACAGCTGTGACAAATATGCCAGTTCCCAAATTCCAGTCATGAGAACTAGTATGAGAGAGTGAGCAGGACCCTGGATCTAGAGTCAGGGGGACCTCATCTTGAACCTCTAGTATTCCCTCTCTTCAGCTGTAAAAAATGAAATAGTTGGGCTAAATGATCTCTAAGCTTTCTTCTAGCTCTGCCTCCTTTCATCATAAAATCTGAGTTCTAGTCTTTGCCCTTTCCTAGGTCCTTGATATTGAGTAGGACATTTAATTCTCTGGGTCTCAGTTTCCTTATATGTAAGATGAGGATAGTAATACTTGGATTGCCTGAAGAAAGTTCTTTGTAAACTTCAAAGTAGTATATGATGTGGGTTGTTATTGTTATAGTAGTTTTTTTTGAAAATCCCAAATAAACTTTCCTTTTGCTTGAATCTACTCCATCATTGACTTCCAACTGGTCTCGATTTTTTTCTCTTTCTGAATGAAAAATATGCAGAATCACACCTGGGCAATAGAAATGCCTCTTATTGCCATGGGACTGATTATCCTATCTCTGATCATAAAAACCCTGATTGTTAGTTACATCCATGATATACTGTGATGGAAATAGGATTTACCAAAGTATAATGCCAAAGTTACCACCCCACCATCACTTCAATTCCCTATAAATCATGATGCTGATTAATGTAAAAACAGCGATAATGACTTTAAATAGGAGCTCTGAAGTTGAACAGCTTCGTGCCAGCTCACTAAAAAGAGAGGAGAATGATTTGTGCACCATCATCCTTCCCAGCTCTCTCCACAATCCTTTCTTACCCTCTCTGCTTAGCATCTCCACCTTTTCTGTTTTATACTGAGAGCACATCTCCATGTCAAAAGCCAAGGAGAAAACTGAGGCAATTATTTGGATAAATCATGTCAAAAGCTGGTTTCTCTCTAAATTATCTGCATATTTAATTTCTAAGTTAAAACTTGGTTATTTTAAAATTATTGTTTCTATTCTTTTAAAATTTATTTTTAACTAACATAAATCTATTTTTCTCTCTGAGCCACCTCCAGTGATGGTCAAGACATTTTCCATTGGAAAAAAAATTTCATTTTCTATTGGAAAAGAAGAAAAACAAAATCCTTGTAATAAATATACATAGTCAAGCAGACACATTCCCTTGTTGGCCATGTCCAAAAATACCATATCTTGCTCTATACTCTCAGTCCGTCACCTCTTTGTTGAATATTCTTTATTTTTAATGCTTCAAATAAACTCTTTTGTTGGTTGTCAGCAACATAGACAAGGAATGAGCAGGCACTCAACATGACAATCCTTTAGCGGCAATCCTTAGACCATGGGATTTAGAAGTAGAAGGGACCTTAGGGATAAAACACTATAATCAACAAACATTTATCGGGAGTGCTATGGTCGAGTGTTACTGATTTTATTCCTTTTGATTTCCTCTTAGTGTTGTATTTAAGGCCCTGCGATTGAATAGAATAGCACTTTTAGGTTGAGTTCGCCCTGAGTAGTTGCACAGCATGAACAAATGCCATACTAAAGGCTTACGTGTTTCTTGTCTTCTATGCCTAGCACTGTGGGGGGACACAACAGAGGTATAAATCTTAATCCTTTCTCTCATAAGACTTAAAATCTTGGTAGGAAAGTTAAACATTTAAATAATATTACAAGACACTGTCTTCAAAGAGCTTAAGAGAGTGGTACAGACAATGGCTTTCCTCAGAGCTCAGAGAAGGAAGAGCACTGACTAAACTTACTTGGTTGAGGAAAGTGTTACAGAGGAAGCCGGATTGAGCTTGGCTTTGAAGGATGGATACAATTTATAGAGTAAAGGTGGACATGTCACAGAACTAGAAAAACACGAGCAAGGTAAAAGAGGCACATTTGCCTTTGAGGTAATAGTGGGATGTTTAAGTAGAAAGGTTCTGTAGGCAGTCTGGGATGTCAAATAGAGCTCAGGTGGGAAAGAAAGACAGCCTAGACATGATAGCTGACATGATGAGAATGAAAGAGATCCTCCAGGAGAAAGCATTCAAAGAAAATAAATAGAGGGGGAGAATACTCATAATAAGCGGGTGTGAGGATGAAGTAGAAATAATAAAAAAGGAATGATAAGAGAGATGTAAGAAATGGCATTCTGCCAGAGAAATGAAGGGAGAAGAGATTTTAAAGAAGTAGGAAGTGTCCAGCCATGTGAAATCTACAAAGAGGTCAAGGCATATTAAGAGAAAACACCTCTACGTTTGACTGGAAAGACTACATATTGATGACCTTTGAGGGTGCTGTTGCAGGAGAGTGGTACAGACTGAAGCTAGATTGAAAAGCGTTTGGAAAGGAAATGGATAAGAAGGAAGCTATAGCAGAGGATGTTGAACACTCATTCGCAGTGAAATTTGGTAGTAAAGGAGGAAAAGATGGTGGTATCATTAGAGGAGTCATTGGGGCCAGGAAAGGTTTTTGTAAAATAAAGGCTGCTGGTGGGCATGTTTGAGGTACAAGAAAAAGACCCAGGAAAGAATAAAATCTTGAAAAATGATGCAGAGGAAAAGATAAGTGTGGTAGCACTTTAGGAGTCAGGAAGTTCAACACGTTTCTCTCAAAGTGAGAAAAGGAAGCTAGAGCTGTAGTAAATGCCATTGTGCATTGAATTTAACAACAAATGTTGTCACTCTGAATTAAGAAGAGAGCATTCAAGCTGAAAATTAAAAAAAAAGTATGTTAGCTTTGACAATTTAGAAAGCAGCGGGCAAATTTTCAATAGTATTTTCTTTAGAAATGAAACCATCAACCCTCACTTCTCTCCTTTGACATATAGATAGAATCAAGTGAAATGACCAAATAGTTTGTTTTTGAGACTAGATCATGTAATCTTCATTGCCCCTTTGCCCAGAAAGTTGGGAACTTAGGGCTAAAGACAGATAAGATGTTCAGGGTTTGATTCATTTTTTTTAAACTTATTTTCTCAAAGACACTGACAGAGTTCATTTCTAACCCTCTCTTGATGAATCCGATGACTTCTTTCTTGGATGATGTGCTTGCTTTTGCTCACATGAACCCTCAGTGAAAAAATTGTGCAGACTTCATTTTAGAATATACGCATGAAGCAAATCAATGCAAGATTTCAGGGCAAAAACTTTGCTTTCCTGATTGCAATGATGTGATGAAGTATGAATGCTCTCACACTCCTGGTTAATATTTAGTTATTTCTCAAATGTTTGTTTCCAGATTTACACATTAGACATACAATTCAACAAACACTTACAAAACACTATCTATGTAAAAGGTGCTGCCCATGGTACTCAGGACACAAATTATAAAAAAAATAAAGAAAAAGAAAAACCAATAGTTCCTGTTTTCAAGGAGCTTACATTTTTTCATTATAATTTGTTTGTGAAGCGGAAAAGATAAAGGTGAGCAAGGGAATATATTCTTGCTTCCAGTGCCAGTGAGTTTAAAAAAAAGTTAAAACCATCATAATGAACCTCTGAAACTAGCAGTCACAAAATAGCACTACTCAGTGCAGCAATTTGAGACTCATGTTATTTAAAGAGTTAATTTTTCTGTAGTTATTCCACTAATAACGTTTGCAAAGCTCTCACAGGTTCAGAATTTTTTAAAATTTATTTTTTGTCAGAAAGAGAATTATTTGAACCGCTTCTGAACTATTAGGTATAGGTTATTTATTTCATCAAGTTCATCTCTGCCCAATGTAGCTGGAATGACCAAAGCAACATTAGCTGTTCACTTCATGCTCAGCAGTCCCCTTCGACCTTTCCTTGAGGTTAACAAGAGCAGGCTTTTAAACAGGCCTCTCTCGTGACATCCTATAGAAATGATCCATAGGAGGTCACATCACATGTCACTAAAAGGTAATTTTCTCCAAGATTTGAAATAAGAACTTGGTTTGACCATTGACCTCGATATGAAAAGATATTCATGATCTTTTATTTTGGCAGGTTGGTGCAAAAGCAGGGTTATTGTATGGGTAAGCTTTGTTGCCATTTTATTACATCCCTAGGAAACAAAACCACACCCCAAAATTCACTAATTCTTTATAAATAACCAATTTCCATTACAAGCACCTTTTCCCTCAGATAGATACCCCCATTAAAATACACATTTTTCTTAACTTCCAGTCCAGCTCTTGATAATCTCAATGTTTTTACAATAGATTTTGTTACATCTGATGCTGAGTTTTTGTACCTTTTCCTGGCTCATTTTGCCTATCAAGTATCCTCCGAACTCTCCACCACAATGACTTGCTAGACAGACCATGCTGAATATGTTGGTCCCAAGAAAACAGCACATCTCTGATAAGCTTCACTTCACCCAAACAGTAAGCCAGGACACACTATAGCGAGTTCAAATAATATCTGTGGATACAAACTCCAGGACTCTCTCTCTTCCACATGAAAGCAAGGCATCCTGTGAGTCCGTAATCCAGTAACCCACTCAATCAAACAAGGGATATATCCCCGACGCGTCTGTAGATGAAATGATTTCGAAAGCATAGTTGGGTGGGCTCCCCAGGAAAAAAGATTGATGACTGGCATCTGTGTCTGCGAGGTGGTCAGCAAGTGATCCAACCCCCCTCCCCCAACTCCCAGGGCTGTTGTCTGCCACTCTTCCTCTATACAAAGACAATTTGCTTTTCTTGTAGTAATGAAGAACAATGTTTAACAGACAAAGGGGCTTCTAGTTTATTATTGTGCTGTCTTTGACTAGCTCTAGATGCTGGGAAAAATGGTAATTCACAGTGTGAATGCTTCTTTTCCAGCCATACGGGTTATGGCTGAGCATGTACATTGTATCTCGCAGATGCTACAATAGTGAACGCTGTGAGAACGAAGAAGCATGAATTATCGCTTTTTTTTTTGCCAGCCCAGAAATTAGGAATTTTCTCACAATGAATTTTACATACGCGTTATGTGTACGTACATGGGATTCTTTAGAAACACACACTGCTGAGTTCAGATACGAGATGCATTTATAAATTAATATACAAAAGCTACAGTTATGTTATTGGAGCACCTGTGCTCTCCTGTTTTCTTCTACAAACTGATACAAGACACAGGTGGTGCCTCATTAACTTATTTCATGCAAATAAAAACATATTGCATGATTTCTTCTCCTTAACTATATAATCACTGAAACGAGATCCTGATTAATGCAACAAACTTTGGGAGGGGAGCATTCAGAGGCCTTTGTGACTTACTCTATTCTGAAGGGATTTACACTCCATGTAAATCTGATTTAAATGGAAAAGTGGTGGAATGTGGCTTCTCCTTTTTAGCCTATGCAAAAATCCATATTCTCCCACCTACCTTTCTCACTGTGCAGTGGTGGGGCACTCAGCTAGTACATAAGTGGGGGAAGGGAGGACCTAATGCCCATTAGAGATGGAGCTAGTGGAAGAGTAAGGTAGGGAACATCTCCAATAAGTGTGATAATATGTTTTGATTCAGTGTTCAGATAGTCTTATCAATGATTTCCAGAAAGTGACATTGATTTGCTTTGGGAACAATGGGGAGAAAATAGCAAATGTGCATCAGAATGCTTTTTCAGTTCTAAAATCATATTGGAAAATGTCCGAGCATTCCAACACAACCACAAACAGTACTAAGCTGTATTTATAGGGGATGGCAAATCCATTATTTTTTAAAGGCTTTGGAGATATTATTTCTATGTTTTTAATTTATTGAATTAAAGCCAGATTTATTCAATTAAGATAATACACTTCAAGGTTAACTCCCATTTGCTGTTCACTTAGGCAAGCTATTGTACAGTTATGTAAATTTCGTGAACAGAGACACTACTGGAGTGTCTTAATTACAAGCAAAACGTGTCATTTAAATATGAATAAGTGAATAGTTGCCTGTATTTCCTGTTCACATTTTTCTATCTCCTTAAAGCCCAAGGGCTAACCTAGACATCCATATTGGGCCCCAAGCTTTTTCTTTTTCCTATGAAAGAAAAAAAATAACAGCCCACCATTCATGTGATATATAAAGGAGGAGAAAGGAGATGAGAATGCCACAGTTTTTATAGTAATCTGTACTCTAATGAAAGTAATATCTGTGAAAAATGACCCTGGGGGTGGGTGGGAGTGCAAATTTTTCACCACTTTCCTCTTGTGGGTCCCAGCAATATTGCCATTGAAATGGAATTCAGCTCTATTTTTCAATGGGAATAAGGCTATTAGAATAGCTCTGGTACTTATATGTATTATGTGTATGTGTGTATGAACACATTTGGCACTTTCATGTGGCTTCTTAAATGCATGCCCATTTACACAACCTCACATGTAGAATCTTGAATCCTATAGCATTGAGATGAACATCTATTTGTAACTTTCTAAATCCTTGTCGAAAGAGACTTTCAATTTAGATTTATAACTGTGCAACTGAAGTTGTATTTAGCAAAAGATCTCTCAGTCTCCATCCTCTTCTAATTTTTGTGAACATGCTTTTTATGTGTACTTGGACTTGTTGACAGAATATTGTTTTCAATTTTCCCTTATTTTTTTTTGGGCTGTTTATGTTTCTAAAAGTGGCCCAGAAAGAAATCTGGTCTTAATCACAGATAGAAGGGGATGAGGGACAATCACTTAATGAAAACCATGCTTCAGTCCTGTGGACCAAGTTTCTAGCTCCTGTTCCTGAGTCCATAAGGCAGCCAGCCCGGAAAGAATATTCCCACCCGCCACCAATGTAGCTACTGCTCTCTCCCCCAGGAGTGAGAAGTTCACTATTCACTTCTGTGCTTGCATCATCTTTTCCAACATGTTCCCACTGATACATTAAAGGAATTAATTGCTCATAATGATCTCACCATCTGTTAACAGAGGTTCATACCTACAGGCTGGTGGCATGTGGTGGTTCTATTCAGGGATCAATAGGCAATGCTGGGGGAACGCTTTCCCACATTGCCTTCCATTGCATTCTGAAAAGGGGAGGAGAGCTCAGTGTTGGCCATCTGCTCCTTGTCTTTCTGTGAGAGACCTTGATGCAGCCCAGCACAGCTCTGATCTGACTCCAGTCTGATTGGAATGTGGCTGATCTGAGAGCCTCTCAAAGCTGTGAAAGTGAGTCAAAAGGAGATCCCCATTGTCCAGCATGGCTGAAAGAAAATGATCACTTTAAAATTCATAACTCCCAGGTGCCTGCCATCTATTCATGGGAAAAACCCTCTGAACTTCTCTTCATTAAAGAGAGAGAGGGGAGTCTTGCTAAAAAGAGAGAAAAGGAAGTAGTTTGTGGGAATGTGCAGGGGATTTTCAGGCTAAACAAATGAGGAATTTGGAATTTTTTTTTATCTTGTATTAAAAGGGCTGTGTAGAGAAGGGGAAGAGCTTGTAAAAAGCAGGGCCAGTGCGTAAAAGCCCTTTGCTGGGGGCACTGTACCAACATAGAAAGGGCTATTTTTTTCCCAGGGAGGATGCATTTCCCCCAACCCCATCTCAACTCTAGCATTCATTTTTCCTTTCCTTACCCGTAGGTGAGATAGGGGCTTTGTTTCTTGCTTTGAATCTGTATATTGTCAGTCATCAGTCTTCCTTTTCTAGTTTCTGGAGTACCACTTAGGTTGGAGGGGAAACAGGGAGAGGACAGTTAGAGCTTGCTTGAGCGATTTCTGGAAATGGCATGAAATCTGTAGGGCAGAGATCTATGAAGGTAAGTCCTGGCTCAAGAAAAAGGCTGTTGGATATTTGTGAGGAAAAGTGGTCTTGGTCTCAGTAGGTATCTAGGGAAGCAGGGAGTCTTGTTATCAGTGAACCAACAACTTTCAAATGGTTCTCAGTGTGCTGCTGAGCACCAGATAGGTGTTAGGAAAGGAGACCAATGCCACAAGGAAAACCTCTACCCCTAAGGATAGAATATCTAATAGGTTCCAGGATGGTAGATGCAGCCACCCGGGGTGGTGGGCAGAGCTGTGGGGATTGCAGTCCAACAGGATCAAATAAATCTGCTTTATTTGATATTGGCAACAGGGGAATTTCTTTCCCTCTATGTTTCTCTGCCAACCCACTATCTCTTCCAATTAAAATGCTACTTCATCCTTCAAGGCCCAGCTCAATTGCTAGTACCACCAAGAAATCTTTCCTGTCCAATTACCCCCAACCAAAAATGACTTTTTTCTCCTTTAAATTCTCTGGGCACTTTGTTTATACCTCTCATAAGCTCTTTTGTGTCTTGTCCTCACTTACTAAACTTTAAGTGCTTTGAAGGCAGGAACTAGGTTATATTCATCATCATATCTACCCAGTACTTGATAATAACTCATACTTCTATAATAATAACCCATATTTTTCCAGCACCTTAAGTTTAACAAAGTGCTTTTTTCACAATGACCCGATGAGAAGGTAGTAAAGATGTTATTAACACCATTTTACAAATGAAGAAACTGAGGCACAGAGAACTTAAGTGATTTACCCAATGGTACTCTATGTAGTAGGCACTCACTAAATCCTGCTGGCTTTACTTGACCTAGGTCTTAAAAGGAAGTTGGGACGAGGAGAAAGAAAGAAAAGGTGAGACATGAATTAGTGGAAAGATGATTGATCTGAGAGCCAAGAGGCCCTCAAAATCATAGATTTAGAGCCAGAAGGGAATTTGGAGTTCATTGGATCCAAACCCCTCATCTTACAGTTTAGGAAACTGAGGCCCAGAGAGGCTAAATTACTTTCTCAAGACTACATTAGTAGTGTCTGAGACAGAACTCAAGCCCATTTCTTCCTGACTGTAAGCCCAGTGCTCCATCCACTACACTGGAAGTTTTCTAGACCAACGAAATCACAAGTCCAGTCATAATGTTTCATTATATAATGTAAGTCCTGGACTTAATGGACTGGACTTAATAACTGGACATAATGTAAGTCCAGTCCAGTTTCATAATGAAACTCAGGAAACACTCTTTTGGTAGCACAGTTTTAATTTCTTAACTTTGATAACTCTGGAAGAGAGAGTGAGGCTGACGACTGTGCAACTCTGCCTCACTTAAATCCATTTCACTCACAAGTCAAGGCATCACCCTTGGTGATGTCATTGGTCCTCTTTGAAAATGAAGAACAAACAACAATTTAACTTCTTATGCTACTGACCCACCTGAAGGATTTCACAATGATGTCTCTACTGTGCTTTGAGATTCCAAGGACTAAACACTATAGGAATCCTTTGCTGATACATAGAATTTAAAATTTCCATCCTTGTTTAAATGGTTCCTTTGATTTAAAGAACAGTCAGATTGGAGTCTAGTACTCCCAAATCTAGGTTATCATAATGTGATATTACTACAGTGTAATTCAAAGGAGAAAGAGAGAGGCTAAGTTCTAGCCCTGATGAGTGGAATGAAATGCTCCCTAAATAGGGAGAAATTCCTGTGGTTAAAGGAAGGATGGCAGGACTTGATGTCAGAGAAGAGATCCCAGAATTGGAGAACTTTTGGAAGGAATAATGTTGCTGCTACCTTTTGTATGAGTATGCAAACCACAAGACTGGTTACTGTCTTACTATCTTGCCTGGAGTTTCCAGTTCAGTTTTTTAGGGGAACAGGATTATATGATCTCGAAGGTCACATCTGGCTCTAAATATATGCTCTAAGAATGTTTTCCTCTTGGAATTGTCATGAGATCATAAGTTTAGAGCTGGAAAGAACCTTAAAGGTCATGTAATCTAGCCTACTAATTTTACAGATGAGGGAAGTAAAGCCCAGCACAGCTGGATCAAAGTCATCCGGATTTAGGGTCAGTACTATAATTCAAACCCAAGTCTCGATTTCATTGCACCATGCTGTCCTTTTGATTTTTAGGGACAATGGCAAAATAGAATTCTCTTATGAAGAAATAGGATACATTCTCTTTACAACTAGTTAAGCTAAAATATACTTAAAATCTTCACATCTATGCCCATTTCAAAACCTTCTGGTATATTGATCATATTACTGGAATGCAATTAGCTATATTGAGGTCACTGGAGGAGGAGAATGAAGAACGGTTCTAGCATCCTTTCAAGTAGCTTAGCCTAGCCTTGGAAACCCAAGGTGAAGCCAAATGAAGATTTTGACTGATAACTCTAGGGGCCAGGGCAGTGTGGGATGGAGGGGATTGGGATATCCAGAACATGGCCTATACTTCTACTCCTCACTTCCTTTGGTCTTTTGGGACCTGGACGAAATCACCTCATTTCTTTGATTTCTTCTAGTCCTCAGTAGTTCAAGGTATAACAACAATCCTAATAAATCCTGTTTTCTTTGAACCAGGGTTGTCACAAGAAATGGAAGCATTCAAATAATTGTGTGAGACTTGCCATGTATTTGAAAGGTTGTATCTTAAAGGCTTTCTCACATTTCTATCTTTTCTTTGTGTTCATCACACTTAGTTTGGGAGTCCACTGAATATATGGGGGTTATTTCTGATCATAATTTGAGTTCCACAAATATCTAACAATTAACTATGGCATGGCAAAAGTGTCCTCTTTTACATAGCTGCATTCAAGCAAAACTTTTGGTAAACCATATTTTTTCCAGAGGTGACTGGGTCATTTTAGAAACACTTCATTTTCTTGTATGATTGATTGTCATACACTAAGAGTATGTGTTATTACAGTTATAGTGTAATAATTAACAGCAACTTACTTTGAGTCTCAGCTAAAATTCCACTTTTACAGGAAGCCTTTGCTGACCTTTAATTCCAGAGCCTTCCCTACATTGATGATTTCAAATTTAGCTGTAAATAGCCTGTTTGTACATGGTTGTCTGTACATCATACAGCCCCCTTAAATTGTGAACTCCTCCAGGGCAGGGATTATGTTTTGTCTTTCTTTGTATCCCTAGCATTTGTGCCTGACACATAGTAGGCAGTATCTATTCACTGATCTACTGATCTTAGCTTACTTTTCTCTTGCTTCCAGACTTCTTTGTCTATGGCTAATATAAATACTTAAATATATGATCTCTTCAGGATTTATTTAA
Source organism: Phalanger gymnotis (assembly GCA_028646595.1). Lineage (NCBI taxonomy): Eukaryota > Metazoa > Chordata > Mammalia > Diprotodontia > Phalangeridae > Phalanger > Phalanger gymnotis. Next base: position 167,175,228 of record CM053622.1, on the reverse strand, counting down.
AGGAGGCGAATCTTTTAGTAAGGAGAGCAATCTGCTTTGGAAGGTTGGATTTCCCTACGTTGGCTTTTCTTTAAATAGAGGCATACCAGCATGAAATAGGGGAAAAGGAGAGAATGAACATTTACTGAGTTTCAACTATGTGCCAGGCATTATGCTAAATCCTTTTATAAATATTATCTCATGTGAACCTCATAACACCCCTAGAAGGTAGGTGCTAGTATTATCCTCATTTTACGGTTGAGGAAACTAAGGCAGACAGGGGTCGACTTGCTAAGGGTCACACAGGTTAGTAAGTGTCTGAAGGTCAATTTGAACTCAAGGCTTCTTGACTCTGGCCAGGACTCTATCCGCTGAACCACCCAGCTTCTTCTCATTGGGAACTAAAATTCCCTAGAAGAGCTGGACCTCCTACACCTATGATTTCAGAAATCTGTGTGGACTCTGGAACACTATACCACTAATAGCAGGGACATAATCAAATTGGGCATTTGATTAATCTATTAAATGTATAACTTATTTTTCTTCCTTTGATACAAAATAAGTGTCCCTACTTGTACCTTAGATGGTTGAAAGCCTGGTTCAGCCTCTGCTCTTTAATTTGGATGCCAACAATCATTCAAAGCCCAGGATCCTCACAGTAAGCATTGATGATGAGTGCAGTTCCTTTAAGAAGGAGGGATGTCAAAGACACCTGACCCTCCCCTGCTTCCCCACCCCAATCCAAACACAGCCCTAAATTCAAAGGCAATCCATTTCTTAGGACTTTTGCTGAAATGTACATTTGAAGTGATGATAGGGATCCAGCCTTGTTATTGGCTGTGTTTTGATTTGTGAGCTGTAGAACACTAGGTTTTGATTTTAAGTATGAGGTCCTAGGGAAGCTCTGAAACCCAAAGGAGTGGGTGATTGGGAATGTTTGCATCCAGTTTCTTTCTTTCTTTCTTCCCTTTTTTTTGTCTCCCAGAACTGGCTGGTGATTGGAGAGCTATATCCCCTAAGCCTGTCCTTGTCCTTTATCCTTTTTCCCACGGATTGTTATTAAGGCAAGGAATACCCCTTCTTTTCTATTTGTAGATATATTCAGCTCCATTAAGGTTATTGTTGGAAACTTTTAGCTTCTTTTAATTATTGAGTTTCCAGAAATAGAACTTTCTTTTTTAACTTATTAATTCTACTGCAATTATCTTAAATTTGCTCTGTCATCTGACTTTGAATTGTATGCTCGCTATTGTAGGATGCAAAAATTTTAAGCAAAAGAAATTAGAATAGCAACCTCCTCAATAAAAACAACAGTACAGAAACTGACTCCCAAGCTCAAAACAATGAATCTCCAACGAAAAAGCTAAACCATTTAAAACCACTAAAAACAGTTCATATATGAGATTCTGGGTTTTTTTAATTGAAATGTATGAGTATCTTTATTAATAAGCATGAAGATATAAACATACCCATATACCTACACATATATGCCATGGATGGAAAGTAAAAGTGTTTTGGGGGCAGAGAATTCATTATTTCCCTCGAGCAAATTAATCTTTTATAACCTGTATTATAAGAAGCAATTAAAAAAAAGAGGAAACAATCATGGGGGCCTTATTTGGGACTCTTTCGGGCTTGAGTTAACATTTGCACCAGTCAGAGATTTTCAATTAGTAGTGCCTTAGAAAACAGGGACCCCTGCCTTTGTCAGTGAGTGGGAGAAGAAGAAGAGCAAATAGATTGGAAATGGCCTTATAGCTCCAGCTCCTGGGAAAATGTAACAGGTGTTCCAGCTCAGCTGGGTGTGAGATTGATGAAAAAGGCCCACTCAGACTTTGCCCATAGAATTCCCCTTTCTAACCAGGGCTTCAAGGAGGAAGAAACTAATGACTTCATTACCATCTCAATTCTGGGAAATGCTTGGTCCAGACCTGAATCATGAAAGGAAAGGTATAGCACTCTGTGTGACCTTACAAGATCAAAATGTTATTTAGAGCAATTCCATTAGTCAGGGCTATAAACCTGAAAGAACACACCCTTTTGGGCTCACTCTTTGCCCATAAAATAAAAAAAACAAAACAAAACAAAACAACACACACAAAGATAGAAGGGGGGGGGAAGAAAAAAAAACATATTCTGCAGTCATTGTGCAGCATTATTTCTTCTGCTTTCTTTGAAAAGCCTCTGCTTCCAGCACTTCTTCCCTTCATTCTGTGTTGTGACATATTGAATAGCTCTTGTCCCTTTCCCACTTCCAGTGGGTTATAATTGGGGGGTAAAGCTGAAGCCAAGAATGATGTCAAATTTTCAGGCAGTACAAGACGAAATAAATCTCTTCAGTCCTAACAGTACTTAACAGAACTAACAGTAGTAATTAACAGCCATTTTTTATTAGATAATTACTTCTTTTATTAATCCAGAATGGGAAAAACATAGCATGTGAGAGATTGTCTCCTGTCCCATTTAGCCCTAAAAACAGTCCTTGAGAAGCTGTTTTTATTTTATTTTGCGTCGATATATCAACTAAAAAAAAAAAACTCAGCTAGTGAAAAATATTGTTTCAGCCAATTTCTTGCTGTCCATTTATCACTAGGTTGGGAGTAGTAATTTGTCCCCATGATCTTCCATTAGGATCATATTATTGGATCATAGATTTAGAGCTGGAAGGGAACTTAGAGGTCACCTAGTCCAAATTCCTAATTTAACAGATGAAGAAACTGAAGTCCAGAGAGGTTAAATCAATCAATCAAGCAATGTGAATGTATTAAGTGCTTATTTACGTTTCAGGCATCATGTTAGGTTTTGAAGATACAAATATAAAAATAGGAAAATACTCGACATCAGTGTCACACAGCTATTCAGAGGCAAAGCAGGGATTTGAACCCAGGTTCTCCTGCTCCAAATCCAGCCCTGGTTTCTACTATGAAACATATTTAATAAAATAAAATAAAATACTGGGGCTCTCTACCTTTCCCGGGCTGGACCAGTGCATTGACTATTACATGGGCCTGATGCCATGATTGGTCAACATGGGTGCTTAGAACTTTTCTGTAAGTCCACCCCTCCTACAAAAACTTGGTGGCCCCCTGCTCCTGGGGGCTCGACATAATGATGCTGGATTTAGTGCCAGTATCTAATTGGTTTATCCCACTGTAGATCAGAACTCCCAAGCTCCAGCCATCCACTAGCCTCAGCCTCTTGCCACTACACCTGGCCATATACCACTCTTAACTCTAAGAAATCATCTTTTCTACTTGAGATATTTTTAAAAACAAATTTTTATTGGTGTCATTTGCTTTTTTTTTTTTACATCACTATAATTCCTACCCCTGTGCTAGTGACAAATGGGCAAGGAGTCAGTCACCTCATGTGGCAAATAATATTTTTAAAGACAAAAAAGAAGTGAAACATCAATATAATTGATTAATACATCAAAGAAGTCTGGAAATATGGGCAATGTTACACTGTAGTCATGGAGCTCCTACTTCTGCAAAGGAGTATGGTATAGGGTGTCTTCTCATATCTCTTCTTTCAAGTTGAGATGTTTCTTTGCAATTTTGCAACATTCATTTTTGATGTGTGTGTGTGTGTGTGTGTGGGTGTGTGTGTGTATAGTTGCTTGGTTATTCTATTTACATGGTGGAAGTCATAGTTCTTTGGCAAAGGAAGTGAGGGAGAGCAATACTGTGAGGAATTACGATGACATAAAAAAATGACACCAGTAAAAGCTCATTTAAAAAAATCTGAGTATCTGAACAAGATGATTTCTAGGGTCAAGAACAGGTGGCATAAAGAGGTGTTGTGGCATATGCCTGTCAATCTTGCTATTAGAGAATGCTTCTCTGTATTCATCATATTGGTTTTTTCTTACAGTCATATTTTATTATATTTGTATGCCACAGTTTGTTTAGTTGTTCCCAATGACCTCACTTTATAGCTAAGGAAACTGAGACCCAGAGACATCAAGAGACTAGCTCAAGGTCACACAGTTAGGAATCAGCAGAGCCAGGCCCTCTGACTTTAAAACTAGGGTAGTAGTTAACCTCCCGTATGTTCTGCTTTCCAAGCCAAAGGGATACATTTCAGAAAAACCACGTCACACATTTTGGTAGAGAGCTGAGTGGGAAAAGAGTATTAAATTTAGCAACAGAAGGTTTGCGTCCTGGCTCTGCCATTTGCTACCTGTATGGCCTAAGTAAGTTAATCAATCCGTCAGTCATTCAATAAACATTTATTAAGACTCTACTATGTGTCAGCGACTGTGCTAAGCTCTGGGATTACAAAAAGGGACAAAAGACAGTCCTGGCCTTCAAGAAGCTCTCATTCTACTGGGAAAGACAACACACAAACAAATATATCAAAGCAAGCTATGTACAAGATAAATAGGAAATAATTAACAGAGAGAAGACACTGGAATTAAGAGGGGTTGGGGATTTTGAGATGACTTAAAGACAGCTGGAGATACAAGACTGGAGGTCATTTGATTTCCCTAGGTCTGAGTTTCCTCGGATGTAAAATGAGGAAGTTGGACAAAATAATTTTCTTGGACTATTCTGTTTGACCTTTACTATATGCTTCAATCAGGCAACTAGGTGATGCATTGGGTAGAGTGATGGGCCTGGAGTCAGGAAGATTCATCTTCCTGAGTTTGAATCCTGCCTCAGACACTTACTGGCTGTGTGACCTCAGCAAGTCACTTAACTCTGTTTCCCTCAGTTTTCTCCTCTTTAAAATGAGCTGAAGAAGGAAATGGCAAATTCCTCTGGTATCTTTGCAAAGAAAACACCAAATGGGGTCAAGAAAGTTACACATGACTGAAAAATGATTGAATAACAACAACATGCTTCAATCACTGTAAATTCCAGTTATTATAGTCGGTATACATGCATCTCATTCTCCCTGTTAGACTATAAGCTTCTTGAGCTCAGGCCCTCCAGTGTTTTTTTTATCATTTAATAACCAGTGCTTTGTATATGGAAGGAATTGAATGTGTTTTGTGAATTTAATTGATATAATCCCGAACATTTATATAGCACTTGAAGGTTTACAAAGTGGCTTCACATCCATTCTCTCCTTTGACCCTCAAGCCAACCCATGAGGTAGGTTTTCTAATTGCCATTTTTTTTGAGGAGGCTAAGGCTCAGAGGAGTTTGGTGACTCATCCATGGTCACACTGTCATGAAGTGTCAGAGCCTAGGTGTGGACACAGGTTTTTCTTTTTGATTCCAAGTCCAGCACTCTTATGGCTATGCTATGTTTCTTTCCCAAATAAAATGAATTGTATGTATATTGAGTAATGCTTTCTCAACATGACTAATTCAATGGCAAGGATATTCTGTATTGATTATTAAATCTTTCAATTAGAGGGACTTTAGCATCATCTCAGGAGGTGTCAAACACATAGACCACCCACTGCATGTAGCCTACAACACTGCCAAGCATGGTCTGAGGCAGATTAAAATGTAACTAAGAAACAATTAACAAAATAAATAAAAATACAATGAAAATAGATAATATGAATATGTGGTTATCTAAGTCAATATATGGTCCATAGGGATCCCTGTGTTTGGTTTAGTGGTCTCTGTTTCTATGTGAGTTTGACACCACTGATCTAGTTTAACCTCCCTTTCTCTTTAGAGGTTTAATAAATGTTGTCTTTTTTTAAAAAACAATGAGGTTGTAAAATAGTTGCTGGAGGGCCAGCCTTATAAACTCAAGCCATAATATGACAGTGATCATCAAAATGATGACAAGCAATTTCAGCTGTTGTTGCACCAGGGCTGGATGAGTAGCAGGAGGTTCCAACTTGTTATGATTTGATTCAAATCTCTTTAAAGATATCAGAGATTTGTCTAAGACTCAGTAGATGAAAGTAGGTCTTGTACTTCATTCTGACTCTGTCACCAACTCGGATAAGACATTTATGTTTTCCTGGTCTCAGTTTTCCAGCCTAGCAAATCGGGTTAGTGCTTTTCCATAGTTCCCTAAGGTGTAATGAGGAGTAATTAGAAAGAAAAAAAAAGGCTTTGAGATGCCTCTAGATGGGTACGAGACCAATGCAAAATAAGGTATCATTTCTATACCAATCTCATGGGGAGGTAATAAAAGTGGTCCCTACACTTGTGGCCCTTAATGGTAGAGACTGTTTAATTTTTGTCTTTGTATACCCAGCACCTAAGCTGGCACATGGCAGGAACTTAAGAAATCCTTGTAGCTTGATTAATTGCTAATAGTATGCCGTTTATCGTACGATACTCCATTCACACTCTCAAGGTCTCTCTTAGGACCTTTGGAACTAATTGCGTGACATGAGTGACACTGGCACAGGACCGTAAAGCATGGCATGCCCACATCAGGGAAGGCGCTGTGCTCTATGAGCACAGCAGAATTGAAGTAGCTCAAAAGAAACACTAGATGCACAAATTTAGAGAATCCACCCCAAACGTTCACATGGACTATTTGTTCCCCACCTGTGACAGAACGTTCCAAGCTCATATTGGTCTGATCAGTGACACTCAAACGCATTGTAATTTGACTCTAACGTAGTAATATCGTTTTGGTCCTTTTTGAGAATGGACAGCAACCAACCAACTCCATTCATCTGAGCATGATTACCCTGATTTTCTTGTAGCAGTTTGTTGGATTGATCATAGCTTTTCAACAGTCTTGAGCTGCAAGGGACCTTAGCAATCATGTAGTACAACCCCTTCATTTTACAAGTATGAAAGAGCAGGGTGGGGTGGTATAGTGAGCAGATAGAGTACTGAAAGGCCCAAGTTCAAGTCTGGCCTCAAATCCTTACTAGCTGTGTGGCTCAGGGCAAGTCACTGCTACATCTATTTGCCTCAGTGTTCTCATCTATAAAATGAGGATAATAATAACACCTCCCAGGGTTGCTATGATGATAAAATGAGATAAAGTTTGCAAACCATTTTGCAAACATTAAAGCACTAAGTGCTGTCTATCTGTCTATTATATATTGTGTAATATATAATATAGTATATTATATGTTGTAATCTATCTAGTTATCTGATTATTACTAATTACTGCTACTATAAGTGAGGAACCTAAGACTCAGAAAGTCAAAACCACCAAGTTCACGCAAATAGTAAACAGAAGGGTCAAGATTCAAACTCAGCTCATTCAATCAGTATCTTAATGATTGCTTATTAGGTCAGTTCATTAATGTTCCTAAAAGCACTTATTAAGCACCTATTAGGTGCAAGTCACTATATAAAGACAAAACAAATGAACAAAAGATAGATACTCTAAGCTGTGAGGGCACCCAGAGGCCATTTAGCCCAACACATATCTGACCAGACAATTCCCCATCCATAACATGACATCATCCAGCCTTCAATTCAAGACACCAAGTGAGGCATCCCAGTTTGAGTCAACCTAGCCCATTTTGGGTTTACTCTACTTGTTGTAAAGTTTTTCTGCCATAAATCCTAAACATTCTGCTCTGGAATGTCTATATATTGCTCTGGAACAAAGTAGGACATTTACCACATCGAGAATACTTGGAGACAGTTATTATATTCACTCTAAGTCTTCTCTTCTCAAAGTTCTTCCCACTTCCTTCAAGCCATCTAAAGAGAGCATGTCTTTACGCCGATTACCATCCTAATTGCTCTCCTTTGTGTGCTCTTTATCTTGTTAATGTCTGTCCCAAAATGTGGAACCTAGATCTAAACAGTGTACTCTAGAGGTGACTTGGTCAAGGAAGAATACAATAGATTATTCTGTAACTTGCCCTGGTTGTAGTAGTTCACATTAGGTAACCAAACATCACATCTGGTTTGGTTTCGTTTAATTTTTGGCTGTCATTTTACTCCGTTGACTCATATCGAGTGTTCAGTCTCTGAAAACCCTCTTATCCTTTTCTGCTAAAATAGTCTACAAAACCTTCATACCTTTTTCTTTATGCTATTTTGTATTTGTGAGGTTGACGTTTTCATCTCAAGTTCTGGACTTTCCATTTATTGTAATTGTATTTCATTTTATCAGAGTTGGTTCATTCTTCTAGCCTATTGAGATTTTTTGGTTTGACTCTGTTGTCTGACATGTAACTTATCCCTACTAGCTTTGTGACAGCTGCAAATTGGAAATGCCCACCACATATGCTTTCATCTGTCATAGATAAAAATATTAGATAGTAAGAGGCACACCTTGTGGCACTCCAGTAGAGACTTGCTTCCGACTTGGCATATCATCAGTGACAATTTTTTGGATTCAGTCATTAAATCAGTCTGAATCCATCTAACCATGTTCTTCTCTAATTCTTATCATTCCATCTTGTTTACAAGGATAGCATGAGAGACTTTGTCAAATGTTTTGTCAAAGTCTATAATAAATTACATCTACAGCATTACCATGAACTACCAATCTAACAATCCTTTTGTAAATGTGAATGAGATTAGTTTGTCATGGCCTACTTATTAAACAAAAAATGTATTTTTAAAACTTAATATTGAACACCAATGCATGAAATGAAATCTGTTTCTTAAATGTTTGTGTTTATACCAATTAATTTCAATCTGTACAGTATTATGATACCATTTCAGTCCCTCCCTCCAAATCCACAACAGAATTCTTTGCCCCTCCATTTTCTTTGACTTTTCCTTAGTCTACTCCAAATGTTCATATGAACTATTTGTGCCTGACCTGTGGTAGAACCTTCTGAGCTCCTATTGGTCTGATAAGCCACCATCAGATGCGCTATGACTATACTTTGACCCTAACATAGTGACATCATTTTGGTCCTCTTCACACATGAAAGACAACAACCAAATCTGGTTTTTTTTTTGCTTTAAAAAGTTTTTCAAGGATAAGTGGCTCTTCATGTAAATTTTTACTTTCTTCACAATGGATGACTCTTTCTTTTTCACCTTCTCTCCTAAGCTAGAAACAATTCTTTTCTCCTTAATTTTCTCAGACTATTCTGCTTTACATTTCTTGCATACTAAATAATTTTAAATTTGTATCATCATAGTTGATTTGAATATATTTCATTTCCCCTACTGGATTGTAAGTTCCTCAAGGGAAGATATTTTGTTATTTTTCAGTTTTGTATACCCAATATTTTTCCCTAAAGATGTACTGAATGTGTACTCATGTTACAAATTCAAAATCGGTGTGAGCTAGATTTCACTCTAATAACCATCCTGTGGCATTTGAACAAATGTTGGCCAGGTGAGGATTATGCACTCATATCCACCTGATAAAATGACTTTGTGAATGAAGACTGAGATCTCTTCATATTACATAGTGTCTCTCCCATTAGAGAACTGGAAAGCACTGAGTTTAAAGAACCTTAAAAGTAGCACTGGGGCACTGCACAAGTAGATAGTAGATTTTATTAAATTGGCAATATGGCTGAGGAGGCTGAGGAACACAAGGTAGAGATTTTAAACACGTCCAACAAGATCTTTTGCTTCATTTTGAAAATTTATTTGTGGTTGGTTTTTTCTTCGAATCAACACTTTGTCTTTACAACTTTAACTATTAAATGAACATTTAATTACTGAAAGTTCCCAGTCTCATATGGGTTAGGGTAGTTTATTTTAAATTACATTTATAATCAGTTTTCCAGGAAGCACCTCCTCAAAAATCATTTGGGTAGGGGGTACAAATAAGACTTATCGAGGGAGTTCTAGCCATTCATTTCTTGTGGAGAGGTATGGTACCTTGGATCTCTCATAGATAAAATGAGATGAATAATAGTCAACTCCTACAGGGACAAAGAAGTATAGAGACTCTTTTTCCCCTTATGTAAGCATTGGGGAACAAAGTACTGCTACTCTGACCATTTTCCCTAAGACTCAGTTATAAAACCTGTGGTCTGACAATCTTTCCCTCACCTTGACTCTCAGAGTGTCAGATGGGCTGCATGGTTATTTTAAGACACAGTCTAGTGTCCACATTATTAATTCTACCATATCAGGAGGCATAGAGGTGGGAGGCCCAGTTTTCTGGGAAAATGAATACGTTTTCCCAAAGGGGGAAAGAATTGTCATGCTCATCATGTGTGATTATGTTCACATGGACACGTCCAAGTTTTAAATGTGACCAAATTTCCATGATTAGTTTGCAACCTTAAATTCTGCTAAGTAATATCCATTTTTCCTATTGAGGACCGTGCCTATCCCACGTACCCCTTCCCCAAAAAAGAAAGATTGGGAGTTTTAGAATATAAAAGCAATTTCAAAACAATAACAATAGTGGGGTTTTTATATCTAGTTACCCTTATTTGGCTATGCAAGCATGTTTTTTGCATGGTTATTTACTTCTTCATTGTATATAGGGTTAGTGACATTTCAGAAGCCTGCTTTGCAAGTATACTCCTTATTTTTTTCCCGTAATGAACAAAGATTGGCATAAAGTGCATTGGGTCAAATTTTGAAGTTATAACTATGTAATTACTTATATCACTGGCATAGATCTCACAATTTGAAATCTTTAAGGTGATTTCTATGTAGATAAGGTAGCATTTGAAACTTTGGGCCTATGCTGAAAGGGAATTAGGGTACTTTGTAATGAATGAAATTTCAAATAGTAGAATTTCAATATTGCTAGATTCTCCATAAAAACAAAATGTTAAGTAGAACTATTAGATCTTAGAAGTCACCTAGATTAACCTCTCTTGCTCTGAAAATAGTAATGATTTTTTATTTTTATTTTTTACGCTATCCTGGTCTAGTAGCCATTCATTCTCTTCTATACTTTCAATAAGGGGAGCTCATTACTCTGAAACCTTTATGTTCCATTGTTTGGTACCTATAATTATTTTAAAAAGTTCTTCCTTACATTGAGCTAATTTCTCTCTCCCTTTAATTTCTAAGCACTGGTCCTAGTTCTGCTCTTGAGGTCAGGGGTTCTAAAGCTTTGGTCCCTGCAGGAGTGTGCTGGAGCCACCTTGAACTGGCTCCTGGTAGCTGATTGTTAAAAGTTTCAATGTGGGCATTTACACCTTGAAAATCAGCAAATGCTACAAATTAGTACTTGATTTGCTGTTTTATTGATTGTCTAGAAGAAAAACTGATAGAAAAATATTAGTAAAGCAGATTAAGCTTCAAAGTATTTCCTGCATACAATTTTTTGAACAGCTGGTTGTTAAACATTTACTAGTACACCACTGGGTCCACTTATCCTCAAGGAGTACATAGATAGATTTCGGCAGTTTTACCTCTAAATGAAATTTAGCATTTGGCTCAGCTGTGAACATAGGCAGCAAACATCATTTAGAGAAGGGGTCCATAAACCATAGCCAAGGGGGTACATGATACAAAAAGAATGAGAACCCCGGCTTTAAAACAACTTTAAAAGTGTACTTCTTCATCCATGATAACTCATTTTGCTAAACATTTGCATGCAGCTATTGTCCAATCTAAATCTTTTCTGGGCTAAGTTCCCTTAACTCTTCATCCTACAAAATTATTTCCTAAGCTCCCAATATCCTGATCACTTTCTTCCAGATGGCACCTACCTTGTCAACACTCCTCTGAAAGTATGGCTCCCAGAACAAGATGCAGTATTTCAGATGTGGTATGACCACATAGACCAACACAAATGGGGACTCCCTTTATCTTAAGCTTGATCAAAACCCCATATGCTTCTATTAATGAAGAATAAGGTTGCATGGATAGATTGTGATCTACACCAGCAGATGAAGTACCCACATTAATGACACCACAGTTCCCTTGAAGCATCAGCGTATCGAAGGTGGAGTGAACTTTTGAAGTCTCTGAGCCACACCGATGACTCCTATGGGACTGTCTGAATATTTATGTGCTGTTATGACCATGATGCAGGCAATGGCTATCCTTTTGCAAACATCCCTTGCTTTCGATGGGGTGTTGCTCACATACAATTTCTGCCAACAGGAAAGTTGGTCTGGGAAATGGCATTGCATCTTTGAACTTGAAGGATGATGGGGTAGTTCATACTCTCTTGGGCTCTAAGAAAACAACTTCTTTTTTGTTTCTTCTCAAATGTTCGCTAAACCTTTCTTAAAAAGGTTTCTTCAATGGGAGGTAGTTGATGCACTTCCCTGGGAGTGAATAAGAGAAGGCTCTCTCAGACTTTTCCTCTCTTCCTTCTAGTCAGTCAAGAATAGAATAAGAGCTCAGCTGCTAGCAATTAATTGCCTCATCTGGGACAGAGAGGGACTCAGTTCACACACTTCAGGCTTTCATGGCTACACCCTCCAGGAGAAACAACAACAAAAAACGAGCAGTGACTATATAGGGGAATTGTCTTATGGGAAAGCTCACTGGTTTGGTTCCAGGGTTCCTTGACAGGGGCAACAAAACTGTAACGTGCTATGCTATCCATAATATCTCATCTCTCTGGTTCTATATCCCTGTCAATTATTTACGCAAGGTTATGTTTTGTTTTTTAGAATCCTCTGACTGCAACTGCTATCCTTCCTCAGTCTGAGGAATATAAATGAAACAATATTGCTTGCTATTGAATATATATGTGTGTATATACATACATGTATATATATATATATACATAGCTATATGAATAAGTAAATACATACACATATATGAATAAGTTTTAAATGTCCTTTTTAGGATTTTTGTGTATTATAAGTTTATTACTTCTCCCTTATAGAATCTTATACTTAGAATTCCAAAATGGTATTTGAGTTGAATCCTGAAAGATGTGAGGGTTTCTATATGAGGCTGTGAGAGAAAGGAGACAGCTGCCAGGAGCTCTGTGACTACATCATAACAGGTCCCCCAGAGTCAGGAGATACTTTTGCCAATGCCAAACACCTTGATTTACATATTAATACACAGGGTTTAGGGGAGGAGGTCGATATAAATTCACATACACACATATGTACATATGTGTATATATATATGTATATATACACACACGCATACACACACACACACACATATCCATCCAAGTGTGCAATGATGCTTTGCATGCAAACTCCATAAGAGCAGAAACAATAATGACGATAGTGACACCACACATTTGTAGTGTGCTTTCTGGTTTATAAAATGTCAGAGCAAGCCTAGCCCCTCTCTTTGGGGACAGGTCATACCCTAAGGATGAGATTAGAACACATCTTGCTATGTGAGGGAACCTCCTAGATCAAAGGAATCTATAAACTTATAGACTAGATCATATGATCATGTTCTTGCTTTAAAAGCATTCTTAACTCATAATCAGTCAGTCAGTTAATAAACATTTGTTTGTTTATTCACTTAGTCATTCATTCATTAGAGTCGACTACATGCCAGGCACTGTGCTAAGCTAACTTATATATTCCAAAGTTAATGTGATTTGCATGCAAATATCCCCCTCAGCTGGTTGGGGCCATATCTTCTCCTTACACTCTTTGGTCCAGTCATTCTAACCTTGCTGTTCTTCATCCAGCACTTTCTATTTCCCTTCTCCATGCCTACACCTATAATGCATTTCTTCCTAACTTTTGCCTTTTAAAATTCCTTGTTTCCTTCAAACTCATCTCAGGAGTACCTTCTACATGATGGATCCCCCAGGCTGGTACTGCCTTCCACCACAAAGTGCCCTTACATTTATCTTATGTTTACTTACACATGTACGTATTGCTTCCTCCATTAGAATGCAAGCTTTTTGAAGGCAAAGATTGTTTTCTTTCTGTCTTTTTATTCCTGGTATTTAATTCGTAGGGGGCACCTAGGTGGTGTAGTGGAGAGAGTGTCAGGCCTGGAGAAAGGAAGACTCATCTTTCTGTGTTCAAATAAATCTGGCCTCAGAAACTTACTGGCTGTGTGATCCTAGGCAAGTCACTTAACCCTGTTTGTGTCAGTTCCCTCATCTGTACAATGAGCTGGAGAAGGAAATGGCAAATCACTCTAGCATCTTTGCCAAGATGCTGAAAAAAAGGGCTCCTGATAAATACTAGTTGATTGGTTGATTCCATAGCCTTGTATGGGGCGGTAACATAGTAAGCAACACATATATTCACCTATTCTTTCATGAGCTATCTTTTCCATGAATTCTTTCTCAAGTATTCTGGCCAAGGCCTCTCTTTCCTTTCTGTGACTTCCTAGAGCATCACAAAATCCCAACGATCCCTTCAGTATTTAGCTACAATTGCCTTCAATAAAATTCAAAGCTGAGAGGGCTTTGATAGGTAATGAATTCCCTATAATCTCAAAACAAAAGTGTAACTATGACTTTAGGAGACTTGACTATGATTGTTAGAAGTTGTGATAGAGGCAAGCCTGCCTTCTCTCCATGCCTGATTACATACTCAGTGATTTTTCCAATAAAGAGTAAAAAGTCTATAGCAAAAGAGCCTTTTCCCACAAGCCTAACATTGCCCAAAAAAAACGTTCTCAGGACTCTTAATATGCTACCATCATCAATATCCTTAAGAAAAATGGTGAGAAAATTACCTATGGCTGTTATCATGAAACCTGATAGCTTTCAATTACTGGTGAGTTCCATTACCATCAAAATCAATTGCAGAGTTTTGGAGTTATAGTGGGGCTGCAGATCATGACATGTAGTGGCTGACAAAAATCTTCACCATGTGCCATATGTAGGAGAAGCAAAGGGAAAATGTGAGTGTGGTACATTGACCTTATGGAAGCATTTGTCATTATCTGCTAGACTCTAACTTAAATAGTCCTTGCACTATTGATGTGTCTTCAGTGTTTGGATGTAATGAGAATGGCTAGAAAAAGCAGTTCATTGTTAGAAATGAGATAGCAAGGAGGCTATGGGATATGTGACTGTCAATATGGTTCTTTTTAGGCTCCAATGGATCTCTGATCTCACCAGAGTGGATACACTCTTCACTTATATAGATCACAAGCCCTCAACTCTACTCCTCCATATCCTGTGGTCATGTCTTTTTTAAATCATATTTTGTTTATTTTTGTTACATATTTCCCAATTGTATTTTTAATTTTTTAATGTTAATTTTTGAAAAATTTGAGTTCCATATTCTTTCCCTTTCAAACCCTTTCCCCACCTAGAATACGATATAAATATGAGAATATGATATACATGTGAAGTCATGTGAAACATATTCTCATATTAGCCATGTTGCAAAAGAACCACCCCCCCCAAACACCATGAATAATAAGGTGAAAAAGTATGCTTCAATCTCTACTCAGAGTTTATCAGTTCTCTCTCTGAAGATGGATAATATTTTTCTTTATAGGTCCTTCAGGAATTGTTTTGAACCATTGTATTTATCAAAGTAGCTAAGTTTTTCACAGTTGATAATTGTTACAATACTGCTGTTAATGCATCACTTCACTTTGCATCAGTTCATATAAGTTTTCCCAGGTTTTTCTAAAACCATCTTGCTCATCATTTCTTATAGTACGATAGTATTCCATCACAATCATACACCACAACTTGTTGTCATTCCCCAGTTGATACATATAGCCTCAATTTCTAATTCTTAGCAAACCATAAAAAGAGCTGCTATAATTTTTTTTGTGCAAATAGGTTCTCTCCCTCTCCATCCTTTAAAAAATCTTTTTGGGATAAAGACCTAGTAATGGTATTGCTGGATCCAAGGGTATGCACAGTTTTATAGTATTTTGGCCTTAGTTCCAAATTGCTCTCCAGAATGGTTGGATCAGTACACATCTCTAACAGCAGTGCATTGATGTCCCAATTTTTTCACATCTCCTCCAGCTTTTCTGTCATGTTAGCTAATCTGATAGGTGTGAAGTGGTATTTCAGAGTTGTTTTAATTTGCATTTCTTTAATCAATAGTGATTTAGAGATTTTTTTTATGTGACTATTGATAGCTTTGATTCTTCTTGTGAAAACTGTTCATATCATTTTACCATTTATCAATTGAAGAATGGCTCATATTTGTATAAATTTGGCTCAGTTTCCTATGTACTTGAGAAATTAGGCCTTAATCAGAGAAGCTTGCTGTAAATCTCACCCCATCTCCCAGATTCCTGTTTTCCTTCTAGTTTTGGCTGCGTTAGTTTTGTTTATGTAAAACTTTTTTAATGTCATGTAATCAAGATTATCCATACTACTTCCCATGGTCTTCTGTCTCTCTTGTTTGGAAATGAACTTTTCACTTATCCATAGATCTGACAAGTGCTCCCCTAGTTTACTTATGATATTACCCATTATTTCTAAGTCGTTTACTCATTTTGATTTTATTTTGGTATACTATGTGAAATGTTGGTCTGTGCCTACTTTCTCCTAAAGCATTGTCTAACTTTCCAAAAAATTTTTGTCAGATGGTGAGTTCGTGTCCCCAAAGCTTGAATCAAACACCAGATTATCATGGCCATTTACTACTGTATATTGTGAACCTAATCTATTCCACCGATCCACCATTCCATTTCTTAGTCTGTAGTAGATTATTTTGATGATTACTGCTTTGTAATGTAGTTTGAAATCTGGTATTTCCAGGCTGCCTACCTTTGCATTTTTAAAAAATTGATTCCCTTGACATTCTTGACCTTTTGTTTTTCCAGATGAATTTTGTTATTATTTTTTCCAGCTCTATAAACTAATTCTTTGGTAGTTTGACAAGTATGGCACTGAATAAGTAAATTAATTTAGGTAGTATTGTCTTTTTTTCTTATATTGGTTTTTCTTCACACCAGCAATTAATATTTCTCCAGTTGTTTAAAAGTGCCTTTGTCTGAAATGTATTTTGTATTTGTCTTCATGTAGTTCCTGTATTTATCTTGGCAGCTAGACTCCCAAGTATTTGTAGTGATTTTAAGTGGAATTTATCTTTCTCTTTCTTCCTACCAGGTGTTGGTGGTAATACATAGAAATGCTGACGTTTTATATGATTTTATTTTATATCCTGCAAATTTGCTAAAGTTGTTTCAACTAGTTTTTTTAGTTGATTCTCTAAGTATACCATCATATAATTTACAAAGAATGATAGTTGTGTTTCCTCATTGCCTATTCCTATTCCTTCAATTCTTTTTTATATTATTTTTATTTTAAATTTAAATCTGAATCTTGCCTTTGGGAAGAATTTGCTTATTAAAGGAAAGGGAAGAACTGACCCAAGTAAATCTTTGGTGCATGGCAAAAGCTACAGAAAGAATCATGCAAGATATCTCAGGGACTCTTTTCTTAAACGATGTGTGCTCTACTGGTATATTAAGAAGGCACTGAGGGAGCAAGTAGATCTGTGGCCCCCTCTCTCCAACACCTACACATCATATTGTGACTGTGATTGGTTACCTCCCCAGAGTAAGGGGGTCTCTATCTCAGAAAGGGGATTCTTTAATGACACTAATTCAGAAGCAGCTCAGGTTATACTATGTATTATATATATATATACATATATATATCTCCTATATGTATTCTATATATATACTATATGTAGAATATATATCCTATATATTCTATGTCTATTCTATACTATATGTATTCTAAATTAATGACCTTGTCCTCCACTTCCTGAAGTTTTCCCTTCCCTCTTTCCCCTAATAATATCCCAATAATATCCATTTCACATATATATATAACATATATATGTGTGTATGTGTGTGTGTGTGTCCATAATTATTTATATAATATATACTATGTATTATATATATACATATATATAAGCATATATCGAAGCAAGCTTCAATATTTTAAAATATAGACCATGGATATTATTAATTTAGAATTAAGCACTTCGAAAAATTCTCATGGTCTTTGATTTGAGGATGTGGTTACAGGAAAAAAACAAACCCAACAGGTAGCTTTTGGCTATGCTGAAGCAGAAATCAGCGTCTCCTTCTCAGAACAATCCTTTTGGCCTAGAGGGTGGGAAATAATGAGGGCTCCATAAGGATGTCCAACAGTTGCCGTTGAGTTCTAAAGACCTTTCCTTCAATCATTATTCACTATTGCCTGAGCCAAGCAGTATTTCTGCCCAGGTTTGGGCCCCAGGACCTTTCATGGGAGTTGGTACTGTACTTTAAAACCCAGTGACCTAGAGCATGCAGGTAAAGTGTGGTTACGATCTATGGGTTTGGTCCAAAGCACTATTAAGATAGTTCATTGGCTATATTGCAACTTATGTTATTAAAGGTTACCTGGGCATTGAGAGATTTAGTGACTTGTCCAAGGTCCCACAGCCAGCATGCATGATAGGCAAGACTTGTATCTATTATTCTGTACTGCCCCTCCAAACACATGATAGGAGGCAAGGTCAGAGACTGGATCTGTCAATTCATTGATACAGGAAACACCCACATAAGAAAACTCTTTTTTTCAAATGCTGGTTAATGCCTTCTCTACAATTTGCTGTTTTAGAACACTGACAGGTTAAGTTGGTCTTCCTGACTCAAGTCTCTCCCCACTCTAATCTATCTTCCTTTCAGCTACCAAAGTGATTTTCCTAAACTCAGGTCTGATCATATTATGCCCCCTGCCCTGCCCCACTCAACCAGGATTTAATTCAAAATGCTCTGTCGGGCATTCAAAGCTCTCCATAATCTAACCCCATCCTGCCTTTCCAGTCTTCAACACCTCACTCCCTGCTACATACTTTTCTGGCCTCCTGACTGTTCCGTGAGCAAGGCCCTCCATCTCTCAGCATTTTCTCTGACTTACCCACTGCCTGTACTGCTCTTTCTTCTTGACTCTGTCTACTGACTTCCCTGGTTTCCTTTAAGGTCTACCTAAAATTCCATCTTTCATCAGAAGCCTTTCCCAACCCCTTCTAATTCTAGTATCTTGCTGTTGTTAATTATCTGCTATTTATCACATATTTGTATATATATATATATAACATATGTGTGTATACTTCTTTGCAGTTTGTTTCATCCTTTAAATTATGAGGGCAGGGAATGTCTTTTGCTTCTTTTTTTATCCCCAGTTCTCACCACAGTGCCTAGCACATAGTAGATATTCACATAGTAGACATTTAATAAATGTTTATGGATTGATTGGTTGAGAGGCTCTTACCCAGTGTCGCCTAGCCAGGAGATGTCAGAGGTAGGCCTTTAACCCAGGCCTTTCAAGCTCTGAGGCCAGCATAGCCCTTTGTCTGCTGCACCAAACTATTTCATCTATGGTTGTGATAAATTAGCATAACTGCTTAGGACTGTACATTGAATTAATAGCATAATTGAAGAGGCAAACCACATGATAATTTTTGAGCCTTTCCCCACCTATCTCATATTCTGTACAATTCAAGTACCTTGAAGGCAGAACTTGTGTTTCAAATATACTGTTCCTATCAAACTGTAAGCACTTACCTAGTATATGATTATACTTGCCATAATTAGAAGTACTGCAATATTGGTCAGATCTTTATCTCCAAACAAAATGTCGACGGGCACTGGAGGAATGGAAGCACATTCTTGTGAACATTCTTGATGTCAATGGAATAGGAGGTCATATACAGATGGTGGGTGGACTCAGATTCTGCTGAGAGGGATAAAGAAAGGAGTAAGCCATGTCAATGGCATAGTTTCCCCTCAGGCAATAAGAAAGTATTTCAGAAGACTTCATGTCTTCTCTCCCAGGGCTCGTGATTAGTAGAAACCAGGAAGACCAGTAGACCAGGAAGTAAACAAATATCTTAATATTAAGTTAGTGACTTTCATATCAAAATGGGCACAGGGGAGGAAAAACTATGTTGAAAAAAATGGTCATTTGGGATGAGAGAATGAAAGTGGCCAAAGGTTTGTAGATACCTCAAAAACCTCATTTGCATATCATGACATAATTTAGAGAGTTAGAAGGCACTGAACTGGGTAAGCACCAACCATTTCTCTCTCACACACACACAATAAGAAACTGACTCTATACTGACAGACAGAAAATCACCAGTTGCCAACACAAGGGGCATTTAGGAATCAGCTGTCTGTGTGTAATCAAGTTCAATTTAAGTCGGTCAGTCAGTCAGTCAGTCAGTCAGTCAAGTGGTAGGTACAAAAAAGGAAAATCAAGCTAATTGTTTCTTGAGTTTGCTAGTGTGACAGACCCAGGGTGATGGCTCAGCAACAGAGAAGATAATTTGAGCTGCTCTATGCAGATTGGGATGAGCTGGAATTTTTTTTAAGGGACACCAGGACAAGGATTTGGACTTTAGCCATTTCATATTTCTGCACTTCTGGATGTTTCTCAGTGTCTGCTCATGTGTGGAAAGACTGCAACTTTGTTCTCAGGATCGGGGCTGCTTCTGGGGTGCCATGTGTGCCAAGGAAACATCAGTAGCTGAAAGGCTCAAAGTCCACATTTTCTGTGATTTTGAGCCTAGTCAGCATCTTCCCATTGGATTGTACCACTGCCTAGTACAAGAAAGTATGGCCATCTGGTTGTAAAAATACCTGACAACAGCAATGTTTCTTTTAAGGCTATGAGGCAAGATGTAATCTGATTATGGGGCTACTTCTACTGTAAGTAGCACTAATGTGATAATGTACTCCACATAATGGTAGGCATACTTTGTGGGCTCTTCGCTTTCGGAAAAAGGGCAAAGGGACAGAGAGAAAAGAATAAAACAATGATAAAGGGGTGGTGAAGAACAGGATCTTTAAAAACATGTATGTCTTTAGGGCCTACAAGTAGTGTCTGAAGTATCTCAGTCACTTCTGACATTCTATTCCTCACCTCTCACAGAGATGAGGGATGGAATTCAAAGGAAAGATAGTCACTAAATGGCATGAGAGACACAATATATCTAAATATAAGAAGAATACAAACTCATATTAATATAAAACTTTACATTTAGCTATTTTGCTTATAACAACTTCAAGAGGTAAATGATTTCCAATATTATTATACTTATAGTTTTTACATATGAGGAGACAGAGGCTTGGAGGGCTTAAGTGAATTGCTGAAGGACACAGGTGTAGTAAATATCAGAGTCAGAATTTAGAATTAGGTTTTTCCTGACTCTAGGTAGAGTATTTTTTCTCCTGGGCCATGCTGATTGCTAGATATTTAGATAGATAGATAGATAGATAGATAGATAGATAGATAGATAGATAGATAGATAGATGGATGAACTGGGTCTCAATCAATTAGTCATTTAATAAATATTTATTAAACACCTTTTATGTGCTAGGCACTCTGCTGAGTGACAAGGTTGGAAAGATATAAATAAAACATTCTTTGTACTCAAGGAAAACTCTAGCTTTAGCAAGCTGTCTAGAAGATATCGATATTCTTTTAATTATAAAAAATAGTGAAGAAGGGTATATCCAATACTACTACTAGAAAATCTAATCAAAACAAATATTCTAATGCATGTGATTATTGTTGTTTAGTTGTTTCAGTCATGTCTAACTATTTGTTAATCCATGTATGTGTGTGTGTGTGTGTGGGCAAAGATCCTAGAGTAATTTGCCATCTCCTTTTCCAGCTCATTTTACAGATGAGAAAACTGAGGCAAACATGGTTAAGTGACTTGCCCAGAGTCACAAAGACAAGAAGTGCCTAAGATCAGATCTGAACTCTGAAAGATGAGTCTTCTTGACTTTAGCCGCAGCACTCTATCCACTGTGCCATTTAGCTGCCCAAGATTATGGCATCCTTTTACTCAAAATCTTTTAATGACTCTTTATTTCTTAACAAACATATTAAAAACTCATGATTCAAACATTCAAGGCCATCTACAAATGGGCACCAATCTACTTTTCCAACTTCATTTCATACCTCTTCTTTTAATAAACTCTGTTGGACTACTTCCCACCCTGCCTTTTCTCTTCCTGCCCTTTTCCATCTCCATGTCTTTGCTTATTCTGTGCTCCAGATATGGAGTGAACTCCCCATTTCTCTGCCCTCTAAAATTTCACCCCTTTCTTCAAAGTCCAACTACAGTGAAACCTTCTCCATGAAGAATTATTTGAATTTCTGTGTGAATGTGATCCCACTTGTGAAATCTCACAATCCTTTTTCTGGACTACTTCTTAAAATTATATTTCTCTCTCTTATTGTAATTTGTGAGTGCATGTATGATTGTCATATATTATATCATTCACTAAAGCAGGACCTGTATCATTTTTGTCTCTGAATCATTAGTTCTAAGCCCATAGTTAGTTGATTTGGTTTGAATGAGAATTGATGTTCAGATTGGTACAATGCTTTAGCATCATAATATCCTGAGTCATCATTAAAAAATAAAAAAAAAAAGATTAATGACTTTTGGTCAGAATAGTTTAATTCTAATTCAGAAAAGGAAACTCAGTCATTTTAGGAAGATTTTTGCTAAGAATACTTTTTACTTGACCCTAAGTTAACTAGAAAATTAAGCTAGCTAGAACTGCTCGCAGACTTTTATGCCCCCTGGGCAATCATTCCTATTGGTTGAAATTTTATCTCTAGTACATTATTTAGGTTTTCAGATCAACATGGAGCCTATTTCCTTCTACCACAGCTACCTTCCACTCTACATGGGGAAATGGCCCTAGTAGGTAGATTTTGACTTTTCCATACTTGGATCTTGTGCCTTTTCACCAGTCTTGTACATGTGTTCAAACAGGTCATCCCTATGGAAGGGCTTTCTGTCCTTTTATATCAGTGGCACCCACAAAAATTCCCAGTCTCATGACTCTTCTTTCTGTTTCTGGTGGATTTGCTGCCAAAAAGCTGATTAAGAATTTTCTCTCTTATTTTGCAGTTTTTCTAGATGGCAATTCCACAATTGTGTAATTTAAATTTAAAATTCAATTAAATAAACATTTTTATTATTATTTTATTATGTTATTATTATAATCAAGTTTAAGACTTGAAGCATACCAAGAAGAGAGTTATATTGTCTTCAGGGTGAGCATTGGTTTCTTAATGTAACTGCCTTCCTGTGTCAACTAGTTAATTGGTGCAGTGGACAGACACTGGGCCTGAAGTTAAGAAGACCTGAGTTCAAATTTGGATTCAGATACTAGCTAGCTATGTGGCCTGTGCAAGTTATTTAACTTCTTTCTGCCTCAGTTTCCTTATCTGTAAAACAGACAATAAAAACACTTATCTCACAGGATTTTTGTGAAGACCAAATGAGATAATATTTGTACAGTTTTTAGCACAGTGCCTAGCACAAAGTAGGTGATCAAAAATATGCTTATTTCCTTCCTTAATTTGTCTAGTGGGTTTACTCCCATAAGGATAGGAATTTTATGTGTGTTTTGCTGCAATGAGAGATAGTTTCAAGGTCCAAGAATTGTGACTGGTGGATAATGTGGGCAAATATCCTATTTTGCACAAATACTCAAAAGGTCTATAATTTTGTTAGCATAGGAAGCTTCTGCACACAGATTGCAACCTGTCTATGACAGTTGTATAGATGAGAAAACTGAGGCAAACACAGTTAAGTGACTTGCCCAGAGTCACAAAGACAAGAAGTGCCTAAGATCAGATTTGAACTCTGGAAGATGAGTCTTCTTGACTTTAGCCGCAGCACTCTATCCACTGTGCCATTTAGCTGCCCAAGATTATGGCATCCTTTTACTCAAAATCCTTTAGTGACTCTTTATTTCTTAACAAACAATAGAATTTGAAAGTGCTAGATATTTATATTTAAGCAAGGGCTAAGAGATGGTGTGGTACAATGAATGATGTGTTGTATAATTCAGGACACTTGGGTCTTTTTCTTGGGTTGCTACTAGTTGTGTGACATCAGACAACTGAAGTTTTCTAGTATGTAAAATGAGGGGGTAGTCTAAATGAGCTCTAATGTCTCTTTCAGCACCAACACTCATGACTATATATTTTTTTTCCTCTATCACATGTAGTGCATTTCACAGTCTGAAAACCATGTTAGCACTCAACCTTTATGATTTGAGTCATGTGCTCATATAAAAAAAAGCATATTTGGTGTCAGCTAAAAGCTGAGTAAGCTGAGGGGGAAAATAATGAAAGCTAATCTTTTATCTCCTTTTCTTGGGATTGGGAAATGACTTGGGCTCTCCTTAGAGCCTGCCTTGTCTGTCTGGTAGACTCTGGTGCTGTCCAGCAGTTCTTTCTTGGCCAGTCATTCCAGCAATAAGAAGTTTTAGCCCAATGAATTCCATCTCCTAGCAGCTTCCAGGGCTGCTTGCAGCTTCAATAAGCTTCCTTGGGAGGGGTGAGGGGAGGGACCCTCCAACTTTGTAATACAGAGCAGTGATGCATGAGAAGTCTTTGTAAAACCAAAGAAAAAATTAGAAAATAAAAATGCCCTTTGCCTCAGGAATGTCTCCTAGGACTAATGAAAAAGTACTAATTTTAATAAAAGTAAAATCATTTTAAATCAAAGCACCTTGGAATCATATTAAAAATAAGATTGAAATGAGAAGTGTTGAAAGAAAATAATTATATTCCTCAAATTCAGCAGCATCTTAATCCACTCCAGTTCTGCTCTCTTGGTTTATGACGCCCTAGAAATTCTCCCTGGAATTATTTCCTTGTAACTCACTGTAGTCATTTCTTTGTGTTCAGGTTGAATGGGATGGTAGAGTGATGCAGACATTTTCTTTATTCCCTCAGAACAGGCTGAGAGGAAGTTTAAGATTCCCTTCCCTTTCACAAAGCCACCAGCATCATATTTTTATTTTTAATTGTTCCAAGATCAATGTGAAGGAGTGTACACATAATGACCTAGAATTAAGATCCAGTCACAGTTCAGCTAACCCCATGATAAAATATAAAACCCTCATTTTCACCTCTCCCTTTCTCTCCCTCCTGCTTTCTGAGATTTCCTCTTCTTTCTTCCTCTTTATCTGTTCTCTCCTTCCTTCTTATGTCACTTCTACTCCTCTCCTGCACTTGTTCTCCTCTCTGATTTTCATTGCTTTTCTTCTGTTCCTTTTTCTTCTCACCTCCTCTTCCTCCTTTCTCTCCCTCCCTCCTTTCCTCCCCATCCTCTTGTCTTCCTCCCACTTCCACTCTTCTCCCCCCCCCCCTTATGTTAGAAAGAGCACTGGATTTGGAGTCAGATGTAGGTTTGAATCCTGGTTCTGACATCTACCACCTGTATGACCTTGAACAAGTCATTTGACCACTCTAGGTCTCAGTTTTTTCATCTGTAAAATGAGGAATTGGACAAGGATGACCTCTAAGGTCATTTCTATCTCTTAATCTATGGGTTTGTGATCCTTTTTATCTCTCCTCTCTCTGTATTCACCCCTGTTCCCCTCTCCCATCTCCTACCCTTCTCTTAACTTCAAAAATTACCAAGGAGGATATATCAACTCCCAATCATCCATGGAGTTTGTGGAGCCTATAAAGAAACCTAGCTTTAGAATCTGCTCTAGGAAATCAAAAGAAAACCATAAATGCATTTTATGTTGCTAAATTACTCCACAGCTTTATTGGTGTCCCTGCTATCGTTTTCCCCTTCATTCCCTTTATTACTCCCTTCCCCCACCACATCTCTCCATTGGTCCTTAGAACCCACTTCCCCCTCCCCTACATTCATGTTTTGAAGAAATTTCTTTATTCTTTCTCAATAAGATTACAATCATTCGTGCCCTTTCTTCTCTCTCTCTCTCTCTCAATCTCTCTCTCTCTCTCTCTCTCTCTCTCTCTCTCTCTCTCTCTCTCTC
>CM053622.1:167102038-167149665 GCA_028646595.1 Phalanger gymnotis | reverse complement strand
GAGAGAGAGAGAGAGAGAGAGAGAGAGAGAGAGAGAGAGAGAGAGAGAGAGAGAGGAAGCTGAGCTTGCCCAGATGGTAGAGGACCCAAAAAGAAGAAACATTTTCTCATGCTTTTAAAAAGAGCACTTTCTTTCCTGCCTAATATTTAGCTCCTTCAAATGCAAATGGAGAGGTTTTGCTCCAAGGTTAGCATAACAATTATGGGAAAGCTTTAAATCTTATGCGTTTGTTTACATGATGAAAGGAATTCACAATCCAAAAGCTCTGAGGCCAGGGCTTTTCACCAGCTATTTTCTGACTAACTAGTGAACTGCAAGTCAATTTTAGACCACAAAGAAAACCAATTTATATCACTGTGTAAGCTAATTTTGGAGGGAGTTCTATATTCTAACCAATGCTAAAAAATGACTGTTACTGAAAAAAAGTGATTTCATTTGCCCCCTTTTCCATTTGGAAGTTTGATGTGACTCTGGAGCTAATTGGTCTAAGGCACTAAGGTCTTCATTACTGAGGACAATAGAAATCCATGGGGAATGGTAATAATACAGGGAAGGGATCTGGCTTGCTAAAACAGGTTTTTGGAATCCCAAACTCATAAAAATGTCTGAAGGCTTTTCCATTCCCATTTTGTCCTCCATTCGACTTGGGCTCTATGTTTGGCATTTGATAAAGGGTTGTGTGGTTTAAATGCTGGTGACAGGTATTAGATAATACAAGGCAATAAAACCTTGTCACCATGGACAGCTGCTGCACATGTGTGGGTTAGGACCGGGCAACATGGGCTCTGTTCCAGTGGCTGCCCCTAGTACCTCTCATCCTTGCACTAAGCCAAGCAGGGACAGATTTGAACATAAGGAAAGAGGAGAGGGAGGGTGGGAAGCTCCTCTCTCTTACTCTAATACGTTAATCCAAGACACATATATGACCCTCTCCTCCCTCATGACTCAAGATTTGAGATGTTTAAGATCTCATTTTATTTAAAATCCTTCTTTGTGACCCAGGAAGGTAAATAGAAGAAAACTGAGAATGTATTAAACCCCAAAACTTTATTGGCTGTTGTGAGAAACGTGGTTTTGGGGATCACTGGACTTCCCCAAATTGTGAAAACATGCAGCTTTGGGAATCACTGGACTTCTTGGCAGGGCCAAAGTCCTGAGGAAGAACCCTGTGATAATCCCTAGGGAAGGCTGTACAGACCACAGGACTTCCAAAGGAAGACCAAGAGGTAGCCCTCCTTAATCTGTGGGGATCACAGGGCCTCCTAGGGGTCAGACCCTAAGGAGGAACCAAGTGATGGCCCCTTAGGAGGGCAGTAAGATCACAAAGCTCCCGAGACAGGGCTGGAAGTCCCAAGTGATGTCCCCTTAAGAAGGCTGTGCAGACCACAGGGTTCCCCAAGGGAATCTAGAGTGGTAGCCCTCTTAACACCACAGTGGGGATCACAGGACACCCCAAGGCAAGATCCAGGAGTAAGCACCAGATGAGCTTCCGCTGCTCATTGCTTCCCTTCACTTGACCTTAGGAAGATCCATGTGATTTACCCATTCTCACCCAAAGAACTCAGGACAAGAGTGGGCAAAGGAAGGCATTTCATTATGTTCCTCAAGAGAATGGGTATAGTGCTCACTAGAACCCTCACACTGATACAGGAGCAGAAGCAGGGGTAACCATTTCCTCCACTCCTGCTAGAGTTATGGTTAGTTTACAGTCTTTGTTTTTTACATAGTTTTCCTAGGTTATACAGTTTATATAGATAGGATAATAAGGATACAGAAGCAAAAGTGAAGTTAATCAGATTTTCCTTGTCTTAGTTTAGGATTAAAGGACATTCTTTTACTTCTGCTACTTTCCCTCTTTAACATATGCAAATTATGCAAATCAGTAGGCCTGGATTCTTGACCAAGATCAGACCCTAGATAAGCTTGAACTGGTTCAAGCTGTTTGGCCTCTCTAATTCCCCTGACTGCCTTCTCAAAAAGCATGTGAATACATGCAAGCTTCTGACCTCTCACCTGACAGACCTTGAGGCCTGGTTTCTGCTAAAGCTGGGGTGGGAGAGAGGGGGAAGTACACCTTTAGTTCTGTGGAAACAAAACTCCTCCTATTTCCTACAGCTATGATTTAAAAATATCTGAAATAACCTACAAATCTCTGCACTGCTGTGTAGGATTGAGAAATGGTATAGAAGAAATCCAATATTAATTAGTCAACACAAATAAGACATTTCATTTTTAACATTAAACCATTAGATTACCATTAGTCTGTAAACTCAAGTATCATTTTTTTAAATGAATAGATAAAATGGTTTGTTAGAGAGGGGGCAGTGTGGTGTAGGAGATAGTATTCTAGACTAGGAGTCAGGAAGACCTGGGTTCTAATCTCTCCTCAGACATTAGCTATATTATTCTATTCAAGTCACTTAATCTCTGCCAGCTTCAGTTTCTTTGTCTGTAAAACAGAGGTAATAACAAAATCTGTCTCATAACGTTGTTGTGAGGATCAAATAAGTTAATATAAGTACTTTGCAAACCATCAAGAGCAGTGTTCTCTTTATACACACATATATGTAAATATGTGTATATGCATGGATGTATATATGTATGTTTACATAAAAACAATAGCTAACTTCATATATATTTGTTAATAGATTACAGCCTTTATCGCCACGTTGTGTAATTTATTAATTGGTTGATTAACTGAAATTTGGAAAGGAAAATCAGCAGTTTAATTCAACAAATTTAGATCAAGTATCTTTTATCTGCAAGATATTATGCACTAAATGTAGGGGTGTACCTGATCTTAAGAAGATTATATTGTAATAAGGGAAACAATATGTGTTCACAAATGACTATAAGCAAAGGAAGATAAGTATGAAAGACAGGTCCAGGAAATTTAATACGAACATTGATGTAGAATTGGAGGTTTAAGAAGTCATCTGGCTTACTTGTAGATTGAGTAACAAGAGATCACTTTGAGTTGGGATGGGTGAGAAAGGAAGAGGTGGTACCTGAGTTGGAACACGGAGGAAAAGAAAGACAATCTAGTTGTATCCTACTATTGTTTGCCTAAATTGAAGTGTATATTTGAGATTTTAGGTGCCAGATATCTATAGCTGTCTTATGTAGAAAGGTCTAAGAAATCTTGGAGAATCTTTTGATAGTCTTCTTAAATGGTATAATGGCAAGAGTCTATCTGGCTTAGAGTCCAAGGATGTCGGGTTTTGATTTCAGTTCTGCCTCAGTTATTTAAGCAAGTATAAGTATATATATGTATATGTTTGTGTGTGTATATATATATTGAGGAATGCCTATGGCAAGTGCACATAGTTTGGCAATTGCTATCCATAGTTTTTTGGAAGGTGCTAGACTTTCTTCTGAAAGAGAATTTATCATTCATTATGTTCCAATACTTGGAAAACATTTCTCAAAACTTGCTTTCTGACCATCTCCATGCTCACTGATTCATAGAATTTTAGAGCCGAAAGGGACTCTGGAGGTCATCTAATCTGATTTTACAGATGAAGGAATGAAGGCTAGTTTAGTTCAGTTCAATTAAATACAATTCAACCAGCATTTATTAATTACCTTCTATGTTTCATGTCATTGTGGCAAGTGATGGTGATATAAGATAAAATGAAAACCGTCCCTTCTCCTAAGGTGCTTACGTTCTAAAGAGAGAAAAAATGTATATAGATATACAGAATAGAAGATATATATGAAACAATGCAAAGTTACTTGAAAAAGGATGCTACTAATTAAGAAGATTGGGAAAGGTTTCCTAGAGAAGATAACACTTGAGCTGACTCTTGAATGGAGTTAAAGATTCCAGGAGGTAGAGGGAGGGAACATTCAGGGAAGGGAAACAGCATGAGTAAAAACAGGAAGGCGAGAAATAGAATTTCCTATAAAGGTTTGGGTAGAACATGGAGTGGGTGTATGTAAGAGTGTGTGTGTGTGTGTGTGTGTGTGTGTGTGTGGCGTAGTAGTAGTAGTAGTAGTAGTAGTAGTAGTAGTAGTAGCAGCAGCAGCAGCATGAAGACTGGAAATGTAGGTTAGAGACAGATTTTGAGGGGCTTTAAATGGTAGATAGAGAAGTTTTACACTACTGGCAAGAAGAAATTACTGAAACTTCTTGAAAAGGAAAGTACCATATTCAAGCTTGTTTATTAAGACTATCAATTTATTTGTTATATGAAGCGTAGATTGGAAAGGAGAGAGACTGGAGAAAGGGACAGCCTGAATTATAGTGGTTGGGGTACGAGCAGAAAGAACAGGATTGATATTCACTATTATAGAGATAGAATCAATAAGCCTTGTCTGTTATTTGAATTTGGGGAATGAGAGAGAAGGAAGAGCTGAGGATGACTTCAAGGTTGCGAACCACGGATCACTAGAAAGAAGTAGTGCTCTCAATAGAAATAGAAAAATTCGAAAAGTTGGGGGGTATTGTTCTTTTGTATGTTGTACAAAAGAGCCCCAATTCTGGAGTTCAGGGAAGAGATGGGGACCAGGTACATAGATTTGGGAGTCATTTGCCTAAGGAAAGTAAGTGAACCAGTGGAGCTGATGAGATCACCAACGCAGTCAATATACAGATATATAGAGAAAAGAGGGCCCAGGACAGAGTTCTGAATTACAAAGAGATAATAGAGGACAGGAGATGGATGATGACCCAACTTTAACAGCTTTCAAGTCTCTCTCTGTTCCATCGTCGAATCTGCTCTTAAACTTCTCCCTGATTCTTGACTGCTTCTTGACTCTCTGAGAGATTTTCTGAAAAGCTCATTCTTGTCTACTGTAAGACCTGATCCCATGATTTATCTGCCTACTTTGTATTTCTGAATTAATTCAGAGTTTTTTAAATATATCTAATATTTTCAGCATAGTAATCTGCACTTGCATCATCCATTTTATATGAGAATCATTTGGTTAGAAAGGACTAATGATTATTCCATGGTGACTTGGCACAATGCTACCCAGAAAGAAGTCCATGATGGTGCTATCATTTGCTTCATTTGGATACTGCTAATGATTGGGGCCTGGAGTGGTAGATTAAGAGTCCTGGACTTGGAATCAGGAGGACCTAGATTCAAATCGGTCTTTAATTTTATATTTACTTACCTGTCATGTAACCATGGACAAGTCCCTTAACCTCTCTGACACTCAGTATTCCTGTGAGATTTCTAACTGGGGCTCCCTTCTCCCATTTTCCTGGAACCCTCATTTTGAGGAAGATTTCAAGCCAGTTGTCTTTCATTCTTCTTCACTCTTCCAACTTTTCTACCATGCACCCTTCTAATTACTTTTAGCTCTCTTGTATATGTCATCTATTAGAATGTAAGATCCTCCAAAGTAGAGACTGTTTTCCTTTTTATTTCTATTTGTATCCTCAGTGCTTAGCCTAGTGCCTGACAAACAGTAAGCACTTAAAAATACTAGTTGACTAGATGGCCTCTAAGATCCTTTGTGTCTCTAAAAACGTTCCCAAAATTATTTGGCCTACTGCCCTCTTTTCAGAAAAAATTATTCAGCACCCCCCCTGGAAATCTACTTTCCTTAACCCTTTAACATTTTTTTTTGGAAATTTGTGTCATTTCAAAAGAATTTAAATTACTTTTAAAGAAAACAATGCATCTTAGATTTAAAAATTTATTGTAAATCTGTTTTTTTCTGCATTAAAATTTTTGATGACACAATATGTAACTATAGTATCATATTGTAAACAAGTCATTACAAGCACATATTCCTGCAGATGCATGCTGGACTTCCTGACAACACAAGACATGCTAACCTGCCAATGCTTGCTTGTTAAGATCTTTTGGTGGACTTGACCCCTGATCAGTTATAATTTGCATTTTGTGGGCTTATTTGGAAAATAATGTAATCACTATGTTATACAACAGATGAAACATGTATGAATGGTTTTTCAAAATTTTCTTCTCTTCTCTTCTTTCCTTATGCTTCTGCCACCACTTTATTTTTATTCAACGGTCCCCAGTCATACCCAAAGCTACTACCCCCCCAATGGTTACAGCACCCCCAGGGGCAGTATTGCACACTTTGGGAACCTATGCTTAAATATATGATGCTATGAAGAGTAGCAAAGGGACTTGATATTCATTGTCTCATGCTATATCCATATTATACCAAAACCATAGTGAGAAACCTTGCAACTTAGTGCCTTGTAATCAATCGATCAACAGACATCTGTTAAGCACCTACTATACACTAGTCACTATGCCAGACCAAGGGACATGAATACAAAGAATGAAATAATCTATATTGTCAAGGAGTTTACACATAATTATCATTTTAACAAAAGAATTGACCTACTACATGCTCACTAAATGTTTATTTTAATTTATTTTAATACATATTTTTAACATGATGCTAAACATCAAATTGTGTTTTTCATTTTCCCTAAAGATTCTGGCATTTTGTAAATATAGTATGAGTCAATCTACCAGCCAATTAATACTTATTAAACAATTATTATGTGCCAGACACTAAGCTAAGTTCTGGAGATTCAAAGAGAAAGCAAAGACAGTTTGCTCTTAGGGAGCTTACAGTCAGTTACATGAGAGAGACAATATATAAGTAAATAGATGTCTATATATGAACACATATACATACATACATACATACATACATACATACATACAGAAAGGTAACCTTAGTGTGGATAGCTCTGAAACCTGAGGTACCATTTAACTTTATATTTATACAGTTACTATCACAAGAAACATTTCGAGATGACTGCTATAATAATAAACCGAGGTATATGGCTTCTCTCAGGGAGAGGAGTAGTGGAACTTGGTGTATGTATGCCTCACTTCTGAAGTTCCTGAAAAACTATCAATAAGTCACATTTGCGTAAACTGAGTTAAGTCAAATTATACTAAGGAGTTTGTTTTTTTTAAAAAAAAAACTATTGTTAATTATTTTGCAAAGCCAATATAATCACCACCTCGCTTACTGATTGTGTAAATCTGAATTTTCTATTGCTTCAGGTTTACCTTGTTTAAAGCAAGGTGTACCTATATATCCAACATAATCAGCAACTGAAGAAGGGGCCTTATTTACCTGGGCCTCCATTAGGTTTATGTTTTTAAAACTCGTGTTTAATGGACATGATCCCATTAGCTGGATCTCTGTTTTGCCAACTCCTTTAGGGCTGCCTGATCTCAGTAGCTACACTACAAAGCATTTATTTCTTTTTGAGCTAATGCTGTTTTATTCTGAACACCAAGTCATGGAGGAGACCCTCAATTCAGGGACACTACAGATTTCCTTTACCCTTGGAGTTATCCTGTGTCACAGCTGACTGCTTTAGTACCAATAAAATTCTAAAGGCTCCTGTTTTACTGGGTGCAGCACTGACTAGCAAAGTCATTCCTATTAAATATTAACATCATTTACTGAGAGTATAATTAGAAATAAAATAAACGGGCATATAAAATTTATATTTTAATCATCCTTGTGCTCCACATCAGGTATTTGGAGATAGTCTGTGTTTGGTGTGAAGTGAGTTAGTGGAGTTGGGTTGTAATGATATTACAGCTGCCATCCCCAAACAAGTGGGATTTTGCAAACATTCCAAAACCATAATCTGTTGTGAAATAATGAAGAGGATATGAAGATTTGTGTGTATATGTGTGCATGAACATTTGGCATTAAGGATTGGGTTGATGGGGGTGGGATACTAGAACATTGGCAGTGGTAAGGCATAGTGGAGAAGGCCGGAGTCAAACTAGCCTTGGATAGAGGGTTGTAGGCTACCAGTCTATATAATCTATCAATATATCATGTACACACACACACACACACATACACCAGGCTTACATTATCCAGAAAAGTGAGATAACGTTTCTATGGGGGTATGTTAGCCTTTCTCTGGATGCAGATGACTCGCTTAAATTAAGTGAGATAACAGAAGGTTTCAGCCTTTCGTGGCCCATGTGGAACTTGTTACTTTGGAGGAAGGATAAATCTATGTAGAAATGACCTTTTGGCTTCCTTAAGGGTCTGAGTGGGGTATTCTGAAATGGAGTGGCTGGTCAGACTAATCTTTAATGTTCTGTATTGGGAACTAGCCAGGAAGATGACAAAGTTGTGACCTTTTAAGTCTTGAAGACCTTCTTGGCAGAAGAGGCACAGATTTAATTTTTTTAATGATCACTAAGGAAATGTGGGGACATGCTGGGCAGCACAGTATTTCAGTAAACCTCCAAAGAAAACAGTATTTCCGAAGTGTGCCTTGTATACTTCGCATACCTATCTATGGGCCCTTTTCTTTGAGGATGTGAAACACTTTAAAGGCACTGTCAAATTCTTTTTAATATGTACACATATATACGTATGTATGTATATATATGGATATGTGTGTACACACACACACACACACACACGTATATTTAACTATAGACTCAGGAAGCAGAAGGTACTTTCAGTGATCGAGGAATGACTGAAACTCAGGAACCTTTTGTAGAAAGAGACTCCAACTGTATTTTCTTGAGCAGATTAATCATATCATCTGGCTGAGCATCCTCATGTCTAAGGTCACTTGTACTACTTATCAAGGTGGCACAGTGGATAGAAGACCTGGGCCTAGAAGACCTGAGTTAAGATCTGTCCTCAGACACTTACTGTCTGTGTGACCCTGGAAAAATCATTTAACCCTGTTTGCCTGAGTTTCTTCAGCTATAAAATGAGCTGAGAAGGAAATGGCAAGTGGCTCCAGAATCTTTGCCAAATAACCCCCAAATGGGGTCACACCACTGAAAAGCAACTGAACGATACCCAAATTCAGTAATCGAAATACCTATCCTTAAGGATCTTTTATAGAAAAGTTATGAAAATAAAATAAATACCAAAAGTTGATTTTGGTTTCATCATTTAGGGATTTAGGAAAATGAAGTAACTCATTGAGAGTTTGGTCAGGTCACATTCTATTCCATTAAATTCAACATTCATTAAGCACTTACTATGTAGAAGACACTATATGCTAGGTGACCAGGGATATACTTAATGACAAAAATGAAACAGATCCTATCCTGTGGGATCTATTCTACATTCTACATTCTACCAGGGAATAGGATGCATACACGTTAGTTAATGCACATTATATACAAAAGAATACACAGTAACTTTGAAAGAGGGACAGTGTTAATACATGGTGCAATAGGGAAAAAAAACAAACTGAAGCGTGAAATGCCACTTGTACTGTGCAATGAAGCAAGCCAGGGACTCTATGAAGCTGCAGTGAGAAAGGATGTGCATTCCAGACATGGAGACCACTTGTCTAAAAACACCTAGGTGGGAGATGGAATTAATGATAGCTAGCAGGCCAGTTTGACTAGAACAGAGAGTACATGAAGTAGAGTGATATGAAAAAAAAAACCTGGAAGAATTTTGGAAATTGGAAGTTGGAGCCAGATTTTTATGAGCTGTAAATGCAAGGATGAGGATTTTATGTTTTATCCTAAAGGCAACAAAGGGCCAAGGAAGACTTTTGTGTAGGGATAATATGATGTTATTAAATTTCCTTACTCATGGCATTTTCACTTTTCCTCTGTGCCTGGAATTCTCTCCTTCTTCATGTCCACCTCCTATCTTGCCTACTTCCTTCAAGTCTCCATTAAAATCCCACCTTTTGCAAGAAATTTTTTTTAGTCCCCTTTAATGCTAGTGCCTTCCCTCTGTTTATTATCTCAAATTTGTCTTGTGTGTAGGTGTGTATACTCATATACACTCATCCATCCATTCCTATGTGTGTATACACATACACGTGGGATAGCTAAGTGGCAAAATGGATAGGGCACTGGGCTTGAAACCAGGAAGGTTCATCTTCCGAGTTAAAATCCGGCCTCACTACCTGTGTTACCATAGACAAGTCACTTAATACCATTTACCTCAGTTTCTGATCTGTAAAATGAATTGGAGAAGGAAATAGCGAACATTCCAACATGTCTACCAAGAAAAACCCAAATGGAGTCGCAAAGAGTCAGATAGAACTGAAACAACTGAACAACAACACCACACATATGTAGATGTATACCTATGTGTACATGAGTTTTATATATGTCACATTTGGACATGGTTGTTTGCATGTCGTGTTCCACATTATACTATGTGAGCACAGACTGTCTTTAACCTTTCTTTGTATTCCTAGCGTTTAACACAGTGCCTGGCACATGCTTAATAAATGCTCGACTGACAAGGTGAGATCCATTTTTTAGAAATGTCAGTTTGACACTGTATGGTATGGTTTGGGAGGGAAAACTGATCTCTTGTTTCATGACTGTTATTGTAGGTTCTTTCCTCTACAAATATTCAGCTTCTCTTTTTGACCATGATATAAATAACCAATGGATTCTATCGCTTTTAAGGGAGGTTGACCACCCATTCAATTTTGCCAGGTAATATACTATAGAATGTTAGACTGTTATTTTTACATTTATCCACTTTTCAGAATCAGTTTTAGTCTGAATGCTGATGGAAGAAAGGACAATGCACCAATCACTGAGGAGGGAAAAGGGATCTTAGTTTCTTATTTTCCTCCCATATTGCATAAACTTGACCCACACAATATTTGGTAAAGAAGGAAGTATCAGGGGGGATTTTTTTTGGAAATCTCAAATACTCTTTTCTTTTTTAAAAAATTAATTAACTAATTTTTAGGTTTTAGCATTCACTTTTATATGATTTTGAGTTCTAATTTTTCCCCCTCCTTCTACTGTCCTCCTTCTACCCACACAATATTTGGTAAAGAGGGAAGTATCAGGGGAGATTTTTTTTTGGAAATCTCAGACTCTTTTCTTTTTTAAAAAATTAATTAACTAATTTTTAGGTTTTAGCATTCATTTTTATATGATTTTGAGTTCTAATTTTCTCCCCTCCTTCTACTGTTCCCTCCCCCAAAACAGCATGCGATCTGATATAGGCTATACAGTTAGGGTCATATTAAACATATTTCCACATTAGTCATGTTGTGAAAGAAGAATCAGAACAGGGGAAAAACTATGAGAAAGAAAACACACTAAAAAAACAACAAAAAAAGAAAATAGTCTGCTTCCATCTGCATTCAGACTCCATAGTTCTTTCCCTCAATGTGGAGGGCATTTTCCATCATGAGTCTCTTGGAATTGTCTTAGCTCATTGCATTGCTCAGAAGAGCTAAGAAAGCCTCTTTTCTTAAAAACCAAGAGCCCTTTACCAATAAGACTGGACACCATCACCCTAGTTCATTAGTACTTGCCGTTGGCCAGTTTTGATAATAGTATTTGCAAAGACAATGGAAAGAAATTGAGCATTTTGAAACTAAAAGGGGAAAAATGAGCCAGTTTTCATTACAGAGCAATAGTATGTAAGTATAACTATTTTCCTTTTTAGCTCTTTCAGATCAGTGGATATATTTATAATGGGTGGAGATTTTTAATCACTGGGGATAATAACCTCATGTTTTTTATTAGTCCCTTGGCTTTAATAGACCATTCAAATAATACTTTAGCTAATAGTCTTGTTGTTCTTAGTGAAAAGGAAGCAATGTTTTTGTTATTACTCAAGAAAAGCATATTGCCCTTTAATGATCTATTATCAACGAGGTCCTTGTGCCAAATCATTTTGGATCACATCTGCCAGTTAGCATTCAGAAGACTGATTAGGTATTTTAATAGAATTGATCATAAACTTTCATTTTATTCTTTAAAATTAGCCTAAGTTTTCAACATTCACTTATGTAAGATTTTGAGTTTTAAATTTTCTTCCCCTCTTTCTCCTCCCCACTCCTCAAGACAGCCTGCAATCTGTGGAGGCTCTATTTATACATTCGTATTAAGCATATCTTCACATTTGTCATGATGTAAAGAATTAGAACTAATGGGAGGAACCATGAGAAAGAAGAAACAAAAGAAAACAACAAAAGAAAAGGAGAGCAAATAGTATGCTTCCATCTGCATCAGACTCCAAGGTTCTTTCTCTGGATGTAGATAGCATTCTCCATCGTGAGTGTTTTGGAGTTGTCTTAGATCTTTGAATTTCTGAGAACAGCTAAGTCGATCAAAGTCAGCCATCGCACAATGTGGTGGTTACTGCGTACAATGTTCTCTTGGTTCTGTTCATTTCACTCAGTAGCAGTTCATATAAGCATTTCCAGATTTTTCTGAAGTCTGCCTGCGTATCATTTCTTATAGCACTATAGTATTCCATTACATTCATATACCACAACTTGTTCAGCCATGCCCCAATTGATGGCCATTTCCTCAATTTCCACTTCTTTACCACTACAAAAAGAGCTGCTATAAATATTTTTGTACATACGGGTCCATTTCCCATTTTTATGACCTCTTTGGGATACCTAGAAGCTGGATCAAAGAGTATATGCACAGTTTTCCTTTTGGGCATAGTTCCAAATTGCTTTCCAGAATGGCTGGATCAATTCACAACTCCACCAACAATGCATTAACATTCCAATTTTCCCACATCTCCTCCAGCATTTATCATTTTCCTGTTTTGGCATGTTAGCCAATGTGATAGGTGTGATGCGGTACCTCAGAGTTGTTTTGATTTGCATTTTTTCTAATCAATAATGATTTAGAGCATCTTTTCATATGACTTTAGATAGCTTTAATTTCTTCATCTGAAAACTGCCTGTTCATATATTTTGACCATTTATCAATTCAGGGATGGTTTGTATTCTTATAAATTTGACTCAGTTCTCTGGATATTTTAGAAATGAGGCCTTTATCAGAGACACTGGTGTAAAAATTGTTTCCCAGCTTTCTGCTTCCCTCCTAATCTTGGTTGCATTAATTTTGTTTGTGCAAAAACTTTTTAATTTAATATAATCAAAATTATCCATTTTGCATTTTGTAATGCTCTCTGTCTCTTGCTGGTCATAAATTCTTCCCTTCTCCATAGATCTAGCAGGCAAACTATTCCTTGCTCTCCTAGTTTGCTTGTAGTAGTAGTCTTTATATCTAAATCATGTGCCCATTTTGACTCTATCTTGGTATGTGGTATAAAATGTTGGCCTATGCCTAGTTTCTGCTATACTATTTTCCAGTTTTATAAACTTTCATTTTAGTTTCACTTTTATTATTTGTTGCTTTGTTCTCTGTGGTCTTCTGGAATCATCCTAGTTAGAGACTGATATGGTAACTTCACCACTTGGCATACATTGAGGGGAGCAGGGTACAAAATTTTCATGCTTCATACTAGGAAGAAAGAAACAAAGATGCAGTATAGTAGTGAATATTTTCATAACTGGTATTTGCAATTTAATTTTTATCCCTGTTATGGCTTTGGTATTAGAAATGTATGGTGGTGAGGCACCTATCCTTGCAAGTCAATGAGGGAGAGGTAAGGGCTTCTATTCCTGAGTCTCTCCTACCTGGTGTCTATCTGGGCAAACCTCAGTCTTAATTTTTTCAGCCTGGCCTGTGAAAACGTGGCAGTGCATTTTGATCAAATAGAGCAGGCGAAATATATGAACCTTATGCCTAGACTTAAGCTTCCTTCATGAAAGCTCCCCATTTATAGATAAGGTTTTATTGACCTAGAGTATGTTTCTTGCAAGAGAGAGAATACTTTTATTGACCTAGAATATGTTTCTTGCAAAAAAGAAAGTACTCGAAGATACCAATAAAATTATTTTGCTTTATACATATTAAAATGTGAGCAGAGAAAACAATACAGTTTTCCCCTGCCCCACCTCCTCAAGTTCGCATATTTTGAAGGGCATGCAAGTTTGGATGCATGGGGTTATGTCAAGGAAAGCTGTCACAAACCAGAGTATAGTAGTGTGTATTTAACCTTTTCCCTAGACAATCCCCTAGGAATGATTTTATGCAAAATTTCAAATAGAGGAGAATCAAGCTCAACTGAAGCATAGCCCTTATGGAAAAAAATACCATCAGTAGAGGTCATGTTCTGTAGACCAGGAAGAGGTGAAATATTTAGAATATCTACTGAAAACTTTGAAAAAAAATAAATTTGATTTAATGCCAAAATCTCAAACAGCAGCTTTTCAGTTCATTTTTCTGGAATATCATTCTTCAGCTTAGTGATTTAGGGTGGCACAAAACCCCAAATAAGCTAAGCTACTTTCTTATCCTTTCATGGTGAATTGATATTAAACCTACAGTGAAGTCACAGTCACAGATTCTCAGAATCGGAAAAGCCCTCAGGGGCTATCTAGTCCAACCTGGTTCTGAATGAACATGCCCTCTACAATATACCCTCCAAGTGGTCAGCCAGCCTTTGAATGACAAATTAAGTTATTGGTAAAGAATATTAACTTCTTGAGAATGGGAACTCTATTGATGATGATTAAAAATAATAAATAGCTAACATTACAAAGCACCTACTATGTACAGGGCACTGTGCTAAGTGCTTTACAATTATTATTTCATTTGATCTTCACAACAACCTTGGAAGTTAGATTCTATTGTTATCCCTATTTTACAGATTAGGAAACTGAAACAAACAAGTTAATTGACTTGGTTAGGGTCACACAGCTAATAAGTGTCTGAGCTTAGATTTGAACTCAGGTCTTCCCAACTCTAGGCTTAGTACTCTGTCCCCTGTATCATTGCTTATTATTATTTAATTTGTGCCTGATCTTGGCATATAGTAGGTACTTAATAAATGCTTGTCGATTGAGCAGTTCATTTCATCTCTGCTGATTATTATTGTATTACCCTATCTAACCTAATACGATTGGAGATTTGCTTGTCCTACAAAATGGTTAAAAGCAAGTTGAATTTTTACTAATTCTCAAATACAATCACAAATGAGAATGGTTCCAGAGGCTACAGAGAAAGATGATGGAGCTTCAGGAAGGCCCAGCCATTGCAATCAGAATTAGAGCTTCATCTGTGACACCTTTTCCCTATCCGGACATTGAATCCCTGTATAGTAAGCAATTCAGTTGAAATTTCTACTTGGATCTCCTCTTAATTGTGAGAGAAGACTTCACTGGGTCTAGCTTCAGAAATATGGGATCCGAGTTGGGGAGAAACAAAGTGATCGACGGGATCGGGGCTACGCTTGGAATTCAAAAAGACCTTAGTTCAAGTCATGACTTTGACATAAACTATCCACGCACCTGTAGACAAGTCACAACCTCTCAGAGCCCCAGACAATACTTTAAAACTCCAAATTACAAATGAGTTACTTTTCTGCCTTGATAGAGAAGTGAATTTCCACATCGGGAGTTTCCATATTGATGAAATCATGTATAGTGAGTAATGAAAATTGTAGTCATTCCTCCCTCCACCCTACCCCCCCCCCAAAAAAAAAAGAAATTAGAGTTTAGTCAGCTTTGTATAGTGGATAAAGTGCTAGACTGGGAGTCCTGGGTTCCGATCTTGTCTCAGACTCTGTGTCCCTGGGCAAATCGCTTAACATTTCTGGGACTCAGTTTCCTTACGTTTAAAATGAGTGAGCTAGACTTGGTGACCTCTAAAATCCATAGTTCTAAATCCGTAATCTTATGGCTACTAGTTTTTAGGGGATAGTTAAATGTATTGAAACAGTTATCCCTAGTCTTTAAAATATTCTATTCAATGTGACCTTACCAGCATTTTTAGGGCAGAAATCAGTTACTTATTACTGCTGTGGGTGGCAAATGAAATTGTGCATGTTT
Source organism: Phalanger gymnotis (assembly GCA_028646595.1). NCBI lineage: Eukaryota > Metazoa > Chordata > Mammalia > Diprotodontia > Phalangeridae > Phalanger > Phalanger gymnotis. Next base: position 167,134,019 of record CM053622.1, on the reverse strand, counting down.
GTGTGTAGGAGGAGAGGTAAGTAGCGAAGAATGTCTGAGATCTCTTTCATTTATTTCATTTCCATGCTTCCACACCTCATTGCCCAGATAAATGCAACTTTGTGATAATTTTTTTTCAGGTACTTCTATAGTGAGATGATGTTTTCTCTTAACACACACACACACACACACACACACACACATACACACACACACACACACACACACTCACACACACACACCCCTTACTTTCACTTCCTCTTTTTAAAATGTCACGGAGCTACAGAGCTTATTCATCCATCATCTCACCTAAGGGTCGTTCATCTCTTTGGTCAACTTTGTAGCTTTCCTCTGGACCTTCTCCAGAATCTGAGAATTGTTAACAGTTCCTTTGGAGCTATTATACGTTCTCACTTCAGTAAGCTCTAAGTTAAGTGGATCCGTAATCATGCAGTCTGACAAAACAGAGAAAGACATTATGGCCTTCAGTATCCTGTCAATGATCCATGGGTTATAAGAGGCTCAGACACTTCAGTGAAGCTCCCTCCCTCTCCCCCCAACTCCTCTGTTTTTTAAAAAAGAACAAAGGGTAAAGAAAGACACAAGGATAGGCATTAAACTATAGCACCTTTAAGGGTCTGACTTAAAATTACTAAAGGAAGGACAGTCTCTACTAATTGCATTTTGCTCTTAACTCATCCTGCTGTGCTTGGTTATTGCGGTGCACATGGGGAACTTTCACATGCTGAGCAGACCTCCTGCACTAGCTCGTTTCTGGGAGTGAATTAAGGATGGAGAGGAAGCCTTTGCTCTGCACCTCTTTGCTTTAGTGAGTTTAACTTAGGTACTTCACTAAGGTGTGTTTGTGTGTGTGTGTTTGTGTGTGTGTGTGTGTGTATGTACATGGTGTGTATTAATTCTATCATAGCATTATCAGGGAAGAGCCAGCAAAGGACATAGCACTCCCTCCAACCCCTGACCATAATGAATGTAAAACGTCTGTAGTAATAGATTGAAATGAAAACCCCCTTCATGTTGGCATGTGAGGGATTTGCAATCACATTTGGATTCTCAGAGCGGCTGCTTGATTGGAGATTAACGTGTGGGTGGATTGACCTTTCTTGCAAGAGCTGTTGTTTTTGCACTAAACGTGTGAAAAACAAATTTCAAATAGCTGGCCTATTGTACTTCTCTTGTGATTCATATTATCATCCCTTTTAGATTTCTCAGCAGTAATGGCACTTATTAAAACTCACCAGGGCTTTTTTCTCCCCCGGTTTTCTTTTCTTCTGTGGGGGCGGAATTTTCCACCCACAGAAAGGTCACTTGCACCTCGATCCCCATGCTGTCACAGAACATGGAAGTTCTTGATTAACTTGTGCTTGGGGCCAGAGAATGTGTGTCTTAGAAAATAAATGGAATCATCTACAGGGCTTGGTGTACAGGTTGCTCACCGTGGCCTGGAGAAACACTATTCATTATTTTCCCCAGACAACATGAGGTATCGATTACACATTTGTCATGTATAGATCTATTTCCCAATCTTGTGTTTTATTCATACATTAAATGCTGCTTCTTTAGAATACAGTGATTGGACCCTTTTTTCTTAGCATCATAGAATCTTGGGGTTCGAAGGGAGTAAAATGGCCAGCCAGCACAACCTTCCACTCAACGCAGGGATCCTATCTATTTCATATGTCTATCCAAGACTTTATCTGACTGGAATGCTCCTTGTTTCTTTTGTGTTTTCAGTCTTTCCAACACTTGAGCCCATTGAGGAGCTCATGGATCCTAAAAGTTTCTGAGTTCAAAAGAAGACTGAAATTCTAGCACATAACAAAAAACAGTGAACACTTTTAAGAATGGAATGTTCCTTATTGAACATCTCTCAGTAGGTGATTGAGAGGTCCATGACAGTAGTCAAGAGTGGTCTGCAACACATTGCATACAAGGACTTGTGCAAAGCATTCACATAAAAGATATCATCAGAGTATATGACTGAAAAATGAAAAACAAGGTAGGTCAGTCACATAGCCAGTGTAGAACAAGCAGAAAGCCTGTGTATTCCACTGCCATATGAACAATGTTAAGAAAACCAAAGCCATACCCTGAATATCATGGATGTATTCCCCTGAGGCAAACCAATAACCCGTGAGGGTGGGATAACTAATAGACAGATTGCGTATCTCATTGGTGACCCATGCTTGTGAAATGAATTAGAGACTGTTGAGTGGAACCTCTCTGGGGGATTTGTAGGAGGGCATGGACAAATCACAGGGGATGGGAAGGTGTGGAAAAAGTAATGATCTTTATCTTTAGAGGGCAGACCGGCATTGATGAAATAATGGATACATCCAAGGATCAAGTTCTATGAATTGATTATTTAAAGACAGGGACTGTCTTTTCCTTCTTTTCAACTGATTGATTGATTATCTTAGAGTTGGGCACAACCACATTACTTGTGACTACTTCATATGCCCATCTTCTTAGACCTGTTTGATTGATTCGAGGAAAGGAAATGTAGCCAAGAAAAAATGGCCCTCAAAATGTGGAGGAAAAAGAAAATTCTACATTGCTAGGACTTCGGATTCTTGAAATTCCCATTCTATCCAGATGGAGTAGGATTTTGTGCTTTCTATCTTTTCCACCTTGAAGCATTTGTATCAGAATGCAACCTTTAAGTTTGCAACTAATTTAAACTTAAGAATTCAGAAACCATTTACCTCATAGGGTCTATGCATATCAAATGAAAGGCAGCAAGGTAAAGAATAAAGAACACTGGCCTTGGAAATAGAAGACTGGGCTTTTATTTTGCTTTACCACGAGTTGGTTGTGTGATGCTGGTCAAATTATTTCTACTCTTGAGCTTCAATTTCCTCCCAGGTAAAATGAAAGCCTTCGTTTAGGTGGTCTCCAATGTTTTGTTTGTTTATTGTTGTTTTTTTTTTCAAATAGCTCTCATTTGGAACTGCTAGTAGCACATTGGGTCTGGAGTCAGGAACATCTGAGTTCAAATCCAGCCTCAAAGATGCTTCTTACCTGTGTGATCCTAGACAAGTCATTCTGCCTGCCTCAGTTCCCTCAACTGCAAAATGGAGATCATAATAACACCTACCTAGCAGGCTTGTTGTGAGGATCAAAAGAGATAATGTCTATAAAGCACTTAGCACAATGCCTGACACATAGTAGGTTTTTTGTCAATGCTTGTGCCCTCTTTATGCAGAAATCATCTGAATCTTTGTCAAGCTAAACCCTTTCTCCTGACAAAGTCCAGTTCACAAAGAGATAGCTTACTATTTGTCCTCCATGCATCCTTTTCCAAGAGACATGTGGGGCTCTCTGAACAAAAATGCACTCCTGGGTCCTGATGGAGCTCATAGCACACACATTGGTTTTAAATAGCTATGGGAACATACTGATGTGAAAACACATTTGGTGCCATCAAAAGACCATCTCACGGGGGACTTGTATAGAATCTTATTCACAGAATAGATAAAAGTATGCAAGTCTTCAGGGTCACTGGGGAGTCCGAGGGAAATGTCATCCAGTCTAACAAAGGCAGCCAACGGAAATCTACAGTTTTACCATCTGGCCAAATAAGACACAGTGCCGAGGTGACAAATAGATATTTCTCTGACCCTGCTGCCACCCCAGGAAATGAAACTGGTTTCCTTAATTCTGGTGTTTTGGACCTATAGATCCCTGTGCACAGGAATGGTCACGAGTACAAAATTGCCTCTGGGACAGTGAAAAGGGACACTCTAGGGGTACCTAAATGACCCAGTGGTTAGAGCACTGGGCTTAAAGTAAGGAAGCCCTGAGTTCAAATTAAACCTCAGAAACTGACTAGCTATGTGAACATGGGCAAATAATTTAGCCTCAATTTCTTCATGTGCAAAATGGGGATTATAATAGCACCTACCTCCCAGGGTTATTGTGAAGATCAAATGAGATAATATTGTAATATGCTTTGCAGATATTAAAATACATGCAGCTATTATTATTACTATTAGTATAGCATCTGAAGACCTGAGTTTTAATCTTGCCTCTTAAAATTTTCAATCTGTGACTTTTGATAAGTCATGTAACCACCCTGGGCCTCAGTTTCCCCATTCATAAAGTGATGGAGATGGAGTAGATGACCTCTGAGGCCCCTTGTAGCTCTAGACTTAGGATCCTATGCTAGATTTATATAAGAGCTTCCTATTTGTACTAAGTTATGATGTTGTTGGTTTTGGGTTTTTTTTATTTTTTTTTGATTGGATGGCTGAGTATTCGTGAGAGGAAATGGGATGTAATGGGTACAGGGCTGAACCTGGAGCCAAGAAAACCTTAGTGAATATCCTGCCCCTGATACTTTACAGTGACCATGGTATAGTCATTTACATTTTCTGAGCCTGTTTCTTAATCCATAAAATGAGGATGATAGGTACCTATAGTACCTATCTCCCAAGGTCAATGAGAGGCTCAAATGAGATAGGTATAAAGTACTTTGAAAACTTTAAAGCAGCATCTATATCTATATAAAAATGAATAGCTATATATCTCTCTCTATACATATACATTATATATGCATACACATGCATATTTGCATGTGCATATATGCATATGTACATATATACACACATGTACATTCAAATCTATACATGCATGTGTATATGTCTGCATATAGACTGCATGTATGCCTATATCTATTTATGTATATATATATACATACATATATTATTATTTTTATAGAGTTGCAGTTGAGGGTAGTGTGCATAACTAGAAACGTACTGACCACAGTTTTCCCGTCCCAGCAGATTTTGAGATTACAAGGTGAATCAAAATGCAGGGGCTGTTATAAATGGAAGGGGTAGGAACTAGGCTGGAGGCGAGGGCATTCAAAGGCATTTAGATCTCAAATGAAGAGCATGAAAACTTGAGTTCTCTTTTGGATTATAGGCTAGCTCCAGGGCTGCGGAAGTGGGTTTTGGAGACCAAGTAATATATAAGAAGAGTGGGGAGAAGAAAGATGTTTCCTCTGCTAATCTTGTTTCAGTTCTGTCAAGGATAGAAGTTCCTTAGAAATAGAAGTGGTGCCTCTGATAAGCGAGCATCACAGCTAAGTGAATGTGATCAATCAACGAACGAGCATTTATTAAACATTTGCTATGTGTAGGCACTGTGTGAAGCTTTTGAAGAAAGCTAAAACATTATGTGCCTGCAAGGATCTTACATTCCAATATGGAAGACAACAAAATATATGTATGTAGGTAGGTATGTAGGTATACATATTTGATGCATACAAAGAAGATACAAAGTAACCTTAGAGGGGTTGGTGTTGGGGATAGGGTTGAAGATCAGGGGAGGCCACCTGCAGAGTTGACCTTTGAGCTGAGTATTGAAGGAAATTTGGGAGATAGTAGTCAATAAACATTTTTGAAAAACTTAACTATGTGCCAGGCTATGCTAATCTAATCACTAGAGATACAAAGAAAGGCATAAGACAATACTTCCCCTCAAGGAGTTCAGAGTCTAAGGGGGGAGGACGACCCATAAAAAGGGGAAAAGTGAGGGTAGAGGGTGGGAGGGGAAGAAGGCTACCTGACAAAGGGATATGATGAAGACCTGCAGCCAGGGTGGGAAACGATCCGAGGAGGTGTGAGTAACTTGCTGAATCATGAGTTTCTGGAAGTCATAAAGTCCAGGAGGCACCCTGGAGGGAAATTATGATGTGAATTCCCTGGGTGCCCTCTTCAAATTGGAGAGTCTGGCGGACTCCCAGATTCTACCTCCCACCAGATGTCTGGTCTCCAACCACAGGGAAGAAGGTGCCCCAGGGGAAGGGGGTGCTGAGTATATGTGAGTTTCAGAGTTGATATTATCTTGCAAAACAACGGATATATGGAGATCATGGCATCTAGGAGAGCGGCTGGGTGGGAAATGATGATTCTAAAAAGTAGACATAAAAGGAACAGCAAGTTGAGCACAGTAAATTTGTAGTTTCATGTTCAATCATCTTTTTTTTATTGTACTATGTTATGGAATTGCTTGTTTTATTCCATAAATTTAAAATTTAAAAAATAAAGCAGTCCAGGCATGGGGATCAGCCAGTGCAGAGACACAGAAAGATTCTCATTTGTCATTAATGGCAAAAAGAAGAACATTTGGGAGTCTAACTCTATTGGAGGGAGCATGACCACACCGGGACAGATAATTCAGATGGAATCCAGTTGTCAATCATCACATTTGTAAATTATTCCTTTTAAAAAAAAACAATGCATCTTAATACTGTGTGGAGAAATACAGGGATTTGCACTATTCCTCAGAAAAGGAAGCCAAGCAATAATCTTATATCCATATTACTGCAGTGCATTATTAAATGGTGGCAAGCTACCTACAGATTCATCTGCATTCTGGAATGGCTCCAATATGGGGGTGAACCTTGGGTGGTCTGTCTGAGGTGAGAACCTCAGTTTGTCTGGTGATCAATCTCTGCCTGTTATTGGCATCTCTGCCTGTAGGGCTCACAAACAAATGCCTATGTTTTGAGAAAAGCTTGAATTCTGTCTAAGACTGTGGAAGAAAATCTTTTCCTTCCAGGAGTTGGATGCCTGGGCAAGTTTTTCTTTACTTCCTAGAATGCCTGGAGATTTTAGTTTAGTTTAGTTTTCCTTTTCTTAAAGATAAGTTGGCACATTCACCCTGAAGGATGTAGATCCTTGTAATGATGCTCACCCTTTCTGTGACCCTTGTCAGGGGTTATTTCATTGTCTTTGCTGTGAAAGGAGTCATAATAATGAGGGCCAAATGCCTAGGAAAGGGACCCTGAGGGGACTTTAACAAAGACCCCCAAAGAGTTGATGTCTGCTTTGGAGCTGACCTTTTGGGAAGGGGTTATAGATACTCTTTCCTCCTTCGGATCTGTGGATAAGAAAACAGAGAATCCTGAGAGGAGACAGCCTGATGCCCCTTGCTGTATTCTTCGGGTGAAGATTGATGCTGACAATTGCTGTTCAGATGATCTGGATTAAAATTCCAACACTATCACTTACTTCTTGAATGATGCTAGGTAAGCTAAGTAACCTCTCTGGGGCTTAGTTTTCTGATCTATAAAATGGATGGTTTGGAGGGGGAAGATTGATTAGATGATCTCTCTCTTCTTCCCTGCTCCGAAGCTATGAACTCTGAAGTGATAGGATAACTCATTCCTGAAGGGGGACCATTTCCTTCTTGAATTTTTCACATCCTAAAGTTAGACATATGCTGAATAGCCTGGGTCAACTGGCCTTCAGCAAAAGTTTGAAAGAGATAAAACTTGCTCATGATGTCCCTCTTTCTGTACCTTTTATCTCATTTTAGGGCTTCCCTTCAAGTGTAGGCCTCTCATGATCTGGTATAGGGTCACAAACTTAGCATCATAGGAATATTTCTCTCACCTCAGGAGGCCATTGTTATAAAATAAACTAATTCACGTTAAGGTGCTAGTTAATGAAAACAACTCAATGCACTCCTCATTTCAGGATTATTTGAAAATTAAAAAGGAATTTCTGGTGACTTAATGGTCTCAAGCCAAAGGAATGAATGTCTAATGATAGAATTTCATATGCAGTGTCACATAAGTAAAGGAAATTAGGAGAGTAACAGGTCCTTCTGAAAGCTTCCTCAAAATATACCTTCTAGTGACTGTCTCTGTCACCTGCCACTAAGGCTGGCCTTATGAGGATCTTTGAGTAGTTTCTAGTGTGAATCCAAAAGACTGACATAGTCCAAGATTCATAAAGGCCATGACATTTCAAAGTTATAAGGAACCTTAGAGCATTAGAACTAACCTAAAGACCCCACTTTTATAGATGAAGAAATTGTAGGCAAGAGAGGAGACATAATTTCCTCAAGGTGACACATCAAATTGACAGCTCAACTGGGACTGAAACCCACATCTCCTGGTTGTACCACAAGTGCCTACATCAAATACATCTGGCATTTTGCCACAGTGTGTTGGACCTTTTGTTTAAATAAATTTTGTTTATGTAATTTGTTTTTTATTATCATAGTATTATTATTTTAGTATTCCTCCCCCTTTCAGAGAATCATGTCATAACAAATATTATTTTTAAGACAAAAAAAGGAAGAGGGAAAAAGCTATACAACCATTAAATACCATGAAAAAGTCTAAACCTATGTGCAATATGTACCACTTGTGGACTTCCCACCTCTATGAAGGGGTGGGTTGGGGCATCTTCTCATATCTCTTCTTTTATGTCATGCCTGATCTTTACGATTTTTGCTACATTAACTTTTTTTTTAGTGAGCATGTGTCATTTACGTTGTCGTAGACATTGTGTATATTTGTTCTCTTGGCTCTGTTCACTTCAGTATGCGTTTGTTCAGTGTAGATCTTCCTATGCTCCTCTGTATTCGTCACCTTCATCATTTCTTACAGCACAGTAATATTCCATTACATTCATGTACCACCATTTATTTAGCCATACCACAGACAATGGACATATACTTTGTTTCTAATTCTTTGCCATCATAGAGAGTCCTGCTATACATATTTTGGTACTTTTGGGAATTTTTTAAGTATCTATGGCTTCCTTAGGATAAAAGTCCAATAAGGCAATATCTGGGTTAAAGGAAATGGGCCTCTTAATCACTTTATTTGCACAATTCTAAATTGTTTCCAAAACGGTTGTAACAATTTGCAATTCCAGCAAGAATGCACCAGTGCATCTATCTTCCCATAAATTTTCCAACATTGACTGTTGCTATTTTTTGTCATTTTCATCAATTGGCAGAGTGTGAGTTGAAACCTTGGGACTATTTTGATCCGTATTTCTCTTATTACATTATTTTTGGAGCATTCTTTCCTGTGGTTGTGAATACTTAGCATTTCTTCTTTAGAGAATTGTTTTCTCATATCCTTTGACCACTTCTCTATTGGGGATTGGCTACTATATATGTATATATATATGTATGAAATATATATATATATGCATATATTATATATGTGTATGTATATGTATATATATGCATATACATATGTGTATATGTGTGTTAATTATTTCTGCATTTTAGATGCCAAATCTTTATTAGAAAAATTTGATACAAAGATTTTTTCCCTTTTGACTGCTTCATTTCTTATCCTAGGTATGCTAATTTTGGCAATGCAGAAGCTTTTCAGTTTCATGTAATCAAAATTATCTATTTCATCTTTTGTAATTTTTGCTATTTCTTGTTTATTTAAAAATATCTCTGCTTGTAGCTGTGAGAAGTTCACGATGTACTTCTCTTCCAATATTTTGATAATATAATCTTTTATGTTAAGGTTATATTAACATTTCTATTTAAGAATGTATTGTGGAACTTGGTGTAGGGTGTTGGTATGAGCCCAATTTCTCCTAGAGTTTTCCAGTTTTCCTAGCAGCTTTTGTCAAATAGGAAGTTCTTTCCTAGATAATTTATGTTTTCTGCTTTATTAAACATGGGGTTATTGAGTACCATTGTTTCTGATGCTTGCTTGTCTAGCCTGTTTCATTGATCTACGTCTCTATTTTTTAACCAATATCAGATGGTTTTGATGATTGCTGTTTTGTGAGGCGATCTGAATTGTAAAACCTTTTCTGGCATTGCATCTGCCACTGACAAAATATTTTATAGATATTCGAAGTAAAGATAATTTAAAAATACAGATTTTTGAGAATTCATGTGGTCAGAAAAAGAGCCTGACACTTCGTGAGACTCATTGTACTAGCTAACAGGTGATACTAAGTAGAAATAATCACCACCACCATCATTATTCTTAATGATACTTTGAATTGAAACAGCACCTTCCTCAGGAGCTGTCAGGGTATTTGGCATGTAATTCAGTATCTGATAACATTTTGTTGATGACAGGGGGTGGGGTGGGGGGCATATGTAGTTGAAGAAATTTCAGTGCTGACTATTCCCTACATCTTCCTTGTCTGGTATCATAGGTCATGCTGCAATGATTCCACTTTAGTCTTCTTTTTTCTTCCTAGTTCTCCAGTAGTCTTGTAGAAATAGTAAATTGAGTCTGGTATTTCCTTCCTCCTCCACCAGGCACCTCCATAGTTATCATTACCTTGACTGAAAAGGGATGCCTTTTTCTATCTCTCTTCCTTCTTTCTTTCTTTCTTTCCTTTTTTCTTTCTTTCTTTCTTTCTTTCTTTCTTTCTTTCTTTCTTTCTTTCTTTCTTTCTTTCTTTCTTTCTTTCTTCCTTCCTTCCTTCCTTCCTTCCTTCCTTCCTTCCTTCCTTTCTCTCTCTCTCTCTCTCTCTCTCTCTCTCTCTCTCTCTCTCTCTCTCTCTCTCTCCCTCTCTCTCTCTCTCTCCCCTCCCCTTCTTTCCTTTCCCCTTCACTCCTCTCCCATCTTCCTTCTCCCATTTACCTTGGGTAGCTCATATTATGTCTTCCTCTTTGATTCTAGGACTTGACACAAGTAAAATATTTAGAGTGAGGAAAGGCTAGAGACATCTGCAGAGAAAGACTCTTTAGAAGTAGAGAAGGAAATACCATTACAACCATGGTGATGAGTATCCTAGACAGGAATAGAAAACTAAGAAGTGTGTTGTTGGGAAAAGAATCCTGAACTTTGAGTTAGAAGATCTGGGTTTGAGTTCTGGTTCTGAAATTTAGTAGCTGTGTGATATCTGTACTACTTGCCTCATAGTATTGTCATGAAGAAAGAGCTTTGTCACTATCATTACTACAAGATATGAGAAGCAGCATGAATAATGAACAGATAGCTGACTTCAGGATTCTGAAGACCTGAGTTCAAGATCCACCTCTGATAAATATTGGCGGTGCCCCAGGAGGGAAATGATGTAGGACAGGTGTGAATTTTGATCTTTTCTCTCTGTAACTTCCCCTGATTGTATATGCACATAGATTGTAGGTGGTAGAAGAGACCTTAGAAATCATCTCATCTAATCCCTTTATTTTACAAATGAGGAAACTGAAGACCAAAGAGATAAAGTGATTTGTTTAAGGTCACACAGACTGCTAGTGATAGAATATGGACTAGAACCCATATTTACTGGCTTCTGCTCCAGTCCTATTGCCACTATACTGTCTTGAGACACCAATAATTAGAAGAATGGGTATTACATTGATATGAAAGAACTATTCTAAAAAATAAAAATTTCCAGGTGTGTTTAGTAGATCTCATATAAAGGATTTATGAAAGACATGGACGATAATATCTGTTGATTGATTTGCTGATTGGAAAATTATACAAGATAGAAAGGCATACTTAGAATAACTACTATACCACTGGAGGAAGTACCCACATCGATGGGAGCCTGGATTCATTGAAATATTTTGAATAGTAGCTCAAATCCAGGTACAGACACTTAGAGGGACTAATCAATGATTACCAAGTAGAAATCAGCCATGACATCTCCAAGTTATACCTGTCACTCCTTCATTACTGTGAAGGTGTCTAACAATGATGATGGATTTTTTCTGCAGTATTAGATAGTGCTGGAGGATAATTGCAGATTTGGTACCTACATAACTCCTCCACCTCTAATAAGAAGTTGCCATGATTTGTGGATTTAATTCCTGAAACACAATTGTTTTATGAGTTTCCTGATTCCTCTAGAAAAAAAAGAGCTAGAGGGTTACCAGATACTAGATGGTGGGACTATACTTTCAATGTAGGATAGGTTCTGGACAATCTGGACTCATTTCTTTTCCTTCTGGCTTGCCAAAGCACTTGCCTTTCCCTCTAAACCTACTCTTCCTCTGAACTTCCTGGCTAGGATTTTTTTCATTTTTCTCTTAGTCTCTGCCCACATTTGTTGAATAGTTGACCTTCTCTTTTATTTAGTCTATGGATATTTTCTTCTCAACTCTTCTCTAAACTTTGGTTTAAAGGCTGCCCTCCTTATTTGCAAAACCGGATTGTCCTGGCTGCTCTAAAAATTTCATCACTTTCAAATGCAAATGCAAGTTAACTTTTAAAATTTCCTACCTGATGTAGTATACAATACTTCATGGAAGTTATAAAGTGTAAATAAAAAAATTCCTTGCTATTTATGAAGCTCACAGTCTCCTAAGGGGATGTGACACATACACGGATAATTGTATTCCAAAAATAAGTGCTATGTGAGGTCCTAGGAGTCCAAGAAGGAAATGTCATTAGCAACCAAGGGTGTTAGCAAAGGCTTAATAAAGGAGGTGCCATGAAAATTAGGTTTTCAAGTGTACACATTCAACAAGTGAAGAAGAAGGGTGAAAATTCCATAGGAAACAACATGAGCAAAGATATGGGAGCAGGACAATTCAGGGCACACCAAAGAGGCTGTGAGCTATACAATTTGTCTCTGAGACTTAGAGTGGCATATAGCTGGAAGTAGCATGCACTAAAGTTGGACTGGCAGAGTAGTGTCAGATTGTGGAGGGTGTTGAATACCAAGCAAAAAAAAGTCTGAACTTCACTTAGGAGATAGGAAGAAACTCTTTATAAAAAAATTTTAATTTATTTATTTTCAGTTTTCGACATTCACTTCCATAAGTTTTTTATTTTTCCCCCTCCCTTTCTCCCCAAGAAAGCATGCAATGGGCTCTACACATACATTCCTATTAAACACATTTTCACATTAGGCATGTTACATGGAAGAACTATAACTAACAGGAGAAGCCATGAGAAAGAAAACAGAACAAGACAAAACAAAACAAAAGAGAAAAGAGTCTGCTTTGCTCTGCATTCCAACCCCAAAGTTCTTCCTCTGGATGTGAATGGCACTTTCCATCATGAGTCCTTGGGAAAAAGTTGTAGGTCCTTGCATTGCCGAGAAGGGCTAAGTCTAAGAGAAACTCTTGAATATCTTTGAGCAAAAGAGTGACATGATCAGATCTACAATTAAGCTGCATGGATAATGAATAGATAGCTGACTGGTCAAAGGGATATTGTTCTAGCTGAGGGATGAAGGATGGATGGGAAGGGCAGAGAGTGGAATTAGGAAGAACTGTTGGGGGCTATCACATAGCTCCCATGTTTTGTAATGAAGGAGAAGGAAGATTCAAAGATATTTTTGAATAGACAATTTTGAATAGAGGATTCTGGGTGAAAAGAAAGGTTACTGACAGAGATAACAAAGTTCAGAGGAAGACTAGGTTTAGAGGGAAAGGCAAGAGCTTTGGTTCGAGACATATTGAGTTTGAAGGGTAGAGAGAACATCAAGAGGAGATGTTCTGTGTAAAGGCCGCTTGGTACAAGGAGTCAAGCTTTTCGGCACAGAGGTGATTGGATATGGGTTGACAGCGTTTTGTCATCTTTACTATAACTATTTTTTCTCATGATTTACAGAGCTCACAGAAAGAGGATATTACAGGAGTTCAATAATGTCTCCATTATCCATCTCTTTAAAGGAAAAAGAAACAGATTGTCTTGTGACAATCATGGGGGAAGAGGGGAGGGTCTCTCTCTTAGTCATTACTCACAAGATTCCTGCCAGAGTCTTCCTTAATAGGCTTGAGTGGTATAGTGAGAACCTCTCATGAAATCGAGATCTCAACTTCTCTGTAAATTAATGGGATCAGCATGGCAGGGTTTCTGAGTGACAGCTAGGTCTAAGTCTCAAGTTACTGGGAAATCACCTGACTCATATGAATCTGGAACTTAGAGTAGCTGGACCCACTTCCTCCCCACTACCACCTCAGTACCAGCCTCACCAAATAAGGAAAAAGATGTTTTTCACTTCCTTGTTCTTGGGTTAAATTTCTCAACGGATTATGAGCCTGAACTCCACCAATGAAGGTGCAGGTCAGTGGTGGGAGGAGGATGGAACCTCTAAGGTACATAATCATGCTTCACTTCCTGTACCAGGCCTCTCCTACTAGCTCGCTGCTGGTAGTGATGATGCCCTTTCTCGTGAGATTGTAATAAAGAAGCTTTCTATTTCTACCCAGAGAAACCTCTGATTTTTTTTTATTACATGTTGGATGGTCTCACCTCACACAGACTGATCCTTTACCAGGAAGATGGTGTAGCAAAAATTCAGCTAACAGCTGCTGTGGCTGTGTAAGACCAACAACAACCAGCGCACAGAAGGCTACTAACACAGGTTCTTTTGATCTACTTTACTAAGGAAAGCAACTTTAAGAGATTAGCGATCTCACTTTAATCCAACATATAAATATCATTCACTTAGTTCAGGGGGAAAAGATAAACCCCCTAAACTTAAAGGCAAATACAAACAGAAATTCCAAACATCAACAGACAGACCTTGTCTGATCAAATCACAATACGTATTACCAGAGAAGAAACAATGGGTCTGGGATACAAAGCCGGGGGCTTGCCCAGAGTCTCAGTCTTAACATTCCTTCCTTGAGTGTGCCCCAAAAGTCCAACAGGAAGCTCCCCTCAATTATATCCTGTTCAGAGCCCTGAGGACTCTGACCTCACCCAGTCTGGGTGTTTGAAAATTCCCTATCCCTAGGATCACATCATTCAATGACTCTGGATTGTCTTAATGCTGAGAAACACTCCAAGGAAAAATCCCCCTTTATCTGCCCCATTCAAACAAAGGCCAGAATCATTAAAGTCACTTAAGAGAAGAACAGCAAAAAGTCCCATCTTAAATACTATTACAGATGGTCATCTACCTGAGAGTCAGTGTGGCTTCAGAAAGAGCTGAGGAATGATAGATACAGTGTTTTCTGCCCAACAACTCCAGAAGAAATGCCAGGAGCAGAGCAGAGGTCTGTACACAAAGTTCATAAATCTCACCAAGGCCTTTGATAGTGTGAGGGCTTGTGGAAGATCATGGTGAAATTTGGTTTCCTGGAGAAGTTCATCAATATTGTGTGCCAATTTCATGATGACATGTCTGCATGGGTTCTGAATAATAGCTGATGCTGTTGTACTTTCCCTATCACCAATGGAATGAGTCAAGGTGGTGCGCTTGGTCTCATGATTTTTAGTATGGTTTTTTCAGTGTTGTTGTCAGACATTCTTCAACACAGATTAAAACAGCAACAAAGTCAGCTACCACACTGATGGCAAAAATTATTTAACTTGAAAAGGGTACAAGCCAAGAATAAAGTGGAGGGAGAATTGGTGTGTGACTTTTTGTTCATAGATGATTATATACTCAGTGCAGCTTCTGAGGCTAAGGTGCAACAGAATATGGACCAATTTTGTGTTGCTTGTGCTAGTTTTAGCCTGACAATTAACACCAAGGAAATAGAGGTTCTACGCCAGTCAGCACTGCACCATCCATATATGGAACCATCAGTTACAGCAAGTGGAGAGATTTTGAATGCTGTGGATAAGTGTACTTACCTTAGCAGTATACTTTCCAGGGATGTACTCATAGATGATAAGGCTGATGCACACATTGCCACACTCAGCTCAGTGTTTGGGAGGATCTGAAGGAAAGTGTCAGAGACAAGAGGTATTAGGGTTCCTACCAAACTGAAGGTCTACAGAGCCATTGTTCTGACCTCATTGTTGTATGCCTGTGAAGCCTGGACAGTATACTAGCGCCATGCCAAAAAACTGAATCACTTCCATTTGAATTGCCTTAGGAAAATTCCAAAGATTACCTGGAAAGATAAAGTATTGGACACCTAGGTCCTTTTTCAAGCTGAACTGCCCAGCATTCAAATGCTATTGTAGAGAGCACAACTCTGATGGGCTGGCCACTGGCTCTGATGGGTTGTTTGAATGTCAAGTGCACATTTGCCTAAAACACTATTTTACAAAGAAAAAGTGTAAGGCAAGTGCTCAGAAGGAGGTCAGAAGAAGTAATACAAGGACACTTTCAAGGTCTCTCCGAAGAACTTTGGAATTGTGAGTCACAGGAGACATTGGCACAGGACTGTCCATCATAGTGTGCTTGCCTCAAAGAAGACATTATGCTCTGTGAGTAAAGCAAAATTACAGTAGCTCAAAAGAAATGTGAGATGTGAAAATCTAGAAACATCTCCAACCCAAATGTTCATATGGACTATTTGCCCTGAACCTTTGGTAGAGCCTCCCTAGCTCATATTGGTCTGATCAGCCACAGTTGGGTATGCCATACATTGACCCCAACATTGCGATGTCACTTTGTTCTTCTTCGAGTATGAAGGAAAATAACTATCAGCTACAACTGGTGTTTTGAAGATAGAGGGCCCAATCTCAGAATTGAAACGTTGGAACACATTTTTTGAACAACAGTCTGTGTTTGTTTCTTACAAGTTTTCTTCTTACTCTGTAGTTTGGAGTATTCCATTTAGTGTCTCAAAAATACTCCCTCTTTGTGAAAAATAGAATTTGTCTAAAAGGTAGACTGCCCCAGGAAAGAAGAAGGAGTCACATAACTCTACTGCAGTGGTATCCCTGTAAGGCAAAATGTGACACACCAAGTAGTAGACAAACAGGCCAACTCGTTGGATTTTTTTGTTGCATATTTTGGCATATTGTACACCTTTAAGGCCAAGAACACTCAAAGAATCATAGCTCTAGATAAGGGGTTGGTTCTTAATCAGAGGTCTGTAAACTTTTTTTCTTTTCTTTTTATTATTTTGAAAACTATATTTCAATAAAATTTGTTTCCTTTGTAATCCTATATATTTTATTTTATGCATATTTTGAGAAGGGCAACAATAGATTTCACAAGAATACCAAAGGGGTCCATAACACAAAAAAAGGTTAAGAACACTTACTCTAGCAGATTATAGATGTAGAGATGAAGGGGATTTCAGAGGTAATCTAAATCAACCTTCTTATTCTGCAGCAGACAAAATGGAAGCCTAGAGAGGTCACACAACTTACCCAATATCGCATAGATAGTATGTGTTAGAGGCAGGATTAAAACCTAAATCCAGGGTCTTTAACCCTAGCATCAATATTCTTTTAATTGTATCAAAAGTCAGTGTTTTTTCTCTAGATTTTACTGAGAAGTAGAAGTGGTAGAGATAAGAGACATTGAGAATAGGAGTAGTGATATTTTTTCTTTAGAAGGTCAGAATTTGGCAATGACCTAATTTTAAGAGAATGGAAAAAGATGTGAAAAGGTGCCACCAATATATTTTGCCAAAATCACTCCCCTCTTGTGTCTCCCCTCCTTCTCTCTTCTCTCTCTCTCCTTCTCCTTTCTTTCTTCCCCTCTCCCTTTTTTCTTTTCTCACCCTTCCCCCCTTTCTATACATACAGACCTATCTGTCTATCCATTTATCTATCCCTGTCCATTTATCTATCTGTCCACTTATCTATCTCTTCATGTATCCATCCATCCATTCGTCTGTCCGTCTGTCCATCCATCCACCCATCTATCCGTCCATCTGTCTGTCTGTCTATCTATCTATCTATCTATCTATCTATCTATCTATCTATCTATCTATCTACCTACCTACCTACCTACCTACTACCTATCCATTTATCTATCTCTGTCCATTTATCTATCTGCCCATTCATCTATCTCTCCATCTACCCATCCATCCATCTGTCCATCTATCTATCTATCTATCTATCTATCTATCTATCTATCTATCTATCTATCTATCTATCTATCTACCTAGAAAAGTTCTCACCGAATGGGAACTTTGTCTTCCAGGCCTCTCCTGGGGAGATATTTTGATGCCCACCTCCCTGTCGCCCCGTTAAAGAATCTTTTAGAATCTTTCCCTTGTGCAGAAATACCTTTGATTCACCCTTGGCCTCTCACTGAATTGGAAAAGTTGGTTTCATTCTCTTAGCAGGTAAATAGTCTTAAAGCCTTTCATGGTTTTGTCAGTGCTGAAAAGCATTGCATCTGTTCCAAGCTAAGCGAGGCCAATCTTTTACTGTTTTCAAGTGGGTCTTTCCTCCCCCCTTCCCTCTCCTATTAAGGGCCCAGTCACAATGCTGCTCTAATCAGCTTCATTGATTTAAAGCTCATTTGCACTTGGCTTCCAGGCGAAGGTCTGGAGCTCAAGTTGAAAACCTTTAAATCAGAAGTCAGAATGAAAAGCCGTAGGTAGATCATATTGTCTGTCTGCTGTGCAGAAGAATGACAGCTTCGGAGCCCTGCAAATTAACTAGAGGAATAAAAGGCCCAGAGCCGGGTTTTATCCTGTGTTCATGTAACCTCTGCTCAGCGAGTTCTACAGCCCAGCCAGCCACAATCCTGCTTCATCATGTAAATTGATGAAGCTGCCGGAATATATTGTGTTGTGATGTTTTCTAGCAGTCACATTCTGCTTAGTTTCATTTGGATTTTCACCTAATTGCCAAACTGATTCCCATCTGTAATAACTTTTAACATTTATTTTTCCCAAAGGGAAAAATTGTCTTGTCTGTATTCTGCAATTAAGAAGGTGATGAAATATTCAGGGTATGCCTCCACTCTGACTAAATTCTTTTGTTAACTTTATCAGATAAACTATAAAATATTAACCAAGCTTCCTGTCTGAGCATGTGCAGGCAGTATAATGTTTGCCAGGCATATTTTTTTAATACTCATTTAATTTAAAAAATTGAATTAACTATTAAATGGATCAGTCTTTCTTCCCTTCTCCAAAGCAATGTCACAAGCATTCATGCTGCTGGCTGCTTGGCAGGGGAAGGGTGAGGGGAAGAGGTTGAGGGTCTTTGTTGATAATTATATAAGTGGAGCTGTATATCAAATGAATCCTGTTTCTTCCAAAGTGAACAACCTTATATCAAATTAAGCAGAAATAATGCTGAATTGTGCTGATCGCCAATATACATTATCATTGCTTTCCTTGACACATTATTTCTTTATTTTTTGGAGATGCAATCCCGCAATCCTTATATGGCTTAGTGATAAATCTTAAGTGGTTATCTGAAATATATAGATATTAGTGACTTGCCCAGAGTCACACAGTTACTTTTCAGGCAGGCCTTGAACCATTTAACTTCAAGGTCCATTTAACTTCAAGGTCAGCCCTTTACTGCTATACTCATTTCTTTTATATAGTTTTCTGTAACATTTTTAAAAACCATAAACTAAATTTTACCCTGCCCCACCCTGTGGCCTATCTACCTCATATTATGTATCCATAACCACAGAATCCTTGCCAAAATTAAAGACTAATTGTTGAGAATTCCCTCAGTCCAATTTGTTCCAACATGTACTTTGAACTGAATCAAGGTCAAAATGTTAGCTTGGTTTAAAGCACTTCAATGGACAGATGTGGAAGAACAGCCAATAATAATACTTTGAAATATCAGGCTTGTTATTGAAGAGATGGAGAATTAACTACATACGTCTAACCAGCTGAGTGCAGAATGCAGAAGGAAGACTTCAAGAGCTAAAGTGCCTGCATTAGGCAGACGAAGGATTCATTGGATGGTAATTTGTATCTCAGTGATCTGTAGAGGATGCATGATGACGTGGGGTCACTATACTGATATGGCTGCAACTCCATTGGTTAAGTTGACAAATTTGAATTGGTTAGTTTGATCCATCGATTAGGGGTCATTATAGTTTACCCATATACCCATAGGCTAAAGACTGGAATTTATTATTATTATTATTATTATTGCTGTTCTTAATTATGACAAGCTATTATTGATTATTCACAGTGGCTATTAGGACTGAGTGTTGATACATCTCAACAAGGGATCAAATATAATTTATTTACCAACTGGGTGAGAATAATTGAAAGAATTATGAAATGGGAGAAACTGCCAAAAATCAAAGATAAGTATTATAAATCCTCAGAACTCTACTGGGCTCCAGATGTACAAAACACAGTATACTACATCTTCTTGTCTTGTATATTTTTCACCATTTTAATTACTTAGAGTATATATGTTTATCTTTGAAGGGTATTAACTAGTTGTGGGCATACAATCTGTTTTGTTTGCATACAGTCATCTATGTCTTTCCAAGTTTTGCAACAAAAAAACTCATTTAAAAAAAACTACTGGGAAAACTGGAAACTGGTATGGCAGAAGCTAGGTATAGATGAACATTTCACACCATATAATAAGATAAGGTTAAAATAGGCATGACATTTACACAAAAGGGTGATACAATAAACAAATTAAGAGAGCATGCAATAGTTTATCTGCCATGCTAACAGATAAGGGAAGAATTTAGGACCAAAGAAGATATAGAGAGCATTACAAAATGTAAAATAGATAATTTTGATTATAAACAAATTTTAAAAGTTTTTGCATGAACAAAACCAATGCAACCAAAATTACAAGGAAAGCAGAAAATTGGGGGGAAAATTTTTGCCACAAGTATCTCTGAAAAAGGCCTCATTTCTCAAATATATAGAGAACTGAGCCAAATTCAGGAAAAAATTTGTCATTCCCCAGTTGATAAATGGTCGGAGGATATGAAGATGCAGTTTTCAGAAAAACAAATCAAAGCTAACTGTAGTCATATGAAAAAATGCTCTAAATCACTATTGATCAAAGAAATGCAAATTAAAAGAACTATGAGGTACCACTTCATACCTATCAGATAGGCTAATATGACAAAAAAAGAAAATGTTGGATATTTTAGAATATGTGGGAAAATGGGGACACTAATGCACTGCTGGTGGATCTAACCCATTCTGGAGAGCAATTTGGGACTATGCCCAAAAGGCTATAAAACCATGCATACCCTTTGATCCAGCAATACCACTGCTAGGTCTATATCCCAAAGACATCCAAAGAAAGTGAAAAGGACCTACTCGTATAAAAATATTTATAACAGTTCTTTTTGTGGTGGCTAAGTATTGGAATTCAAGGGATGCTCATCAGTTGGGGAATGGATAAACAAGCTGTGGTTTATGAAAATAACAGAATATTGTAGTATAAGAAATGATAAGTAGGATGATTTCAGAAAAACCTAGAAAGACTTACATGAACTGATGCATAGTGAAGTGAACAGAACCAGGAGAATATTGTATATATAATAGCAATATTATTTGATAAAGAACTATAAATAACAGCTATTCTCAACAGTACAGTGATCTAAGACAATTCCAAAGGACTAAAGATGAAGCATACTATCCACCTCCAAAGAAAGAACTGGCATTGATTGAATACAGACTGAAGCATGCTATTTTTCACTTTTTTTGTTTCTTTCTTTTATTCGAGTCATCTTGTACAAAATGACTAATATGGAAATGTTTTATGTAATTGCACTTATATAACCTATATCTTATTGCTTACCATATCAGGTAGGGGTGAGAGGAGGAAAGGAGAGCTAGATTTGGAACTCAAAACTTTAAATAAAAATGTTAAAAAATGGAGGACAAAAATAATACTTAACTATCAATGTAACCATAGGTAAGTAACTAAGCTTCTTTGAATTTCAGATTTCTCATCTATAAATGGGATATTATAATAGCTGTAGTGCCTATTTCAGAGTGTTATTTTGAGATTTAAATGATGTGTGTCACTTCCTTTGTAATGAAATTTTCTGTATTTATATTTTTCATGTGTGTTGTCCATGTGTGTTATGAATATAACTACACGAGTTTGTCTAAATGAGAGTCTCAAGAGACATGTGTAAATATCTCTGGTATCTTCCCCATCATTTCTTGCAGAAGGTCCTATGAGTCTGGCCACTCTGTTCTCCCCACAGAGAATTACTAGGCTAGAATTCTATCATTCTCACTAAATATGGGAAATGAGCTTCGGGGGTTCACGCCCATTTTCCTGGTCTGTATCACCTAATGCCCTCATGTAAAAGAGGGCCCTAAGTGATATCTGAAGGCTTAACTCCTTCCAACCAAATGCTAGTTTACAAAGACCACCACATATATTGAATATTAAATAAATCTCTTTATCTAATCTAATAGCAAACAGAATTACAGAAACTATGCAGATTAGAATATACCTAATTATACACAGAACAATTAAGCTCCCACTGGGAGTGAGATGACTCCACAGAGGAGGGCAAGAGAAAATTCCTTAAATCTCTAGTCTGGCAAGCTGAAAAGAAGGACATGCTTAAGATTCCTTCCTCTACACATTGGCTTCTTTCCAGTCTTTCTCTCCCTTTAGGGGCCTCTTGCTAAAAAGAGCCTATAACTCTCTTAAATGCAGAGCCATAAAAAGAACCTCTCCTTTCCTAAGCTTTCATCAAATAACTTGCCCAAGGTCATTGTTGTTATTGTTTGTCTTTCATTCTTACTGAGGACTAATGACATCATGAGGTGATGTCTTGACGTATGGTCATTCAGGTAGCAAATGATGAATGTGGGATTAGAGCTCAAGTCACTGGACCAGAGTCAGTGGTCTTTTAGCTGTACCGTGTCCATCATTGAATTGTTTCCTTGCACTTGGTGCTATGGGATAAGAAACTCTCCATTTCTGACACTATTGGTTAAACCCCTTTGTTTTCTCAAATACACACACACACACACACAAACTTATCCTAGGAAATGTAGTTGTGTGGAAAAAGTGCTGAAGTTTGATTCACATGACCTGAATTCAAAGCTCAGTTCTGCTACTTAGTAAGGTTGTGACCTTGAGCAAGTGACTTAAACCTCTATGGGCCATAGTTTCTTCATTGGTAAAAGGAGGTTAGATTAGATTGTCTCTTTACCATTCTAGATCTATGATCCTATGTATGAGTAACAGTGAAAGAAGAAGGTTTACGTGAATTCATTGTGTTTATGTTGGGACTAAGAGAGAATTGTTATTCTTTTATGGATGAGTGTGGTTTCTAAGACTTTGAGAAATAGCAATATATAAGAACATTTCTAATGTTGCCTTGGTCAACAGGATAATTTCACACATTTTGACACTAAGACCTAGGTGGGGAAAAGAAAAAAAGATCATGGAAGAGTCAGCATAGCTTCTCATGGAATGATTTTGTTGAGACAGATCAGCTTTGTTATACTCATTTTTGTTGGCAAAATATGTTCATATTTGTCTAAAATATCATAACACCGTCCTGAGTAAAAAAGTTTTTTTCCCATAGTGATGATTTCCTTGCCCTAATTCATGTCTTGTCTGGTCCTCCAATGAATCAACTACATATACTTTCAGAATGGAGGACCAGGTTACAGAATAACAGAACCATAGACTTGGAAGGGACCTCAGAGGCCATTTAGGAATGGAGTCTATCTAACAAGGACTAGTAAGGATGTGTTTGGCTGGCATGTGTGTCTAAATTTATGTAGAGTATATTTCAAAGGGTACACAAAGAGTTAGAAGTGTACTAAACAGAAATTACCTAGGAGGGTTAGGGAGTTTTCAAGAAGGAAATTTTGAAGAAAAAACCTTCCTGGCTGTGCTTCTGACTCTGTGGACTTAGCCACCATGACTTAGCTGTCTTCTCACCTTGGAACTTCTTTCCACTGTGCTGGTCCCCTTCTTCCATTGGTGAATTCCTTCTGTGGTTTCCCTTTTGAGAATAGGCCCAGGCGCACCATGCATCATTCCCCTTCTATCTGGACTTTTGACTCTATGGACTTCACCATGGTGCCTCTTTGTGACTGCCTTCTCCCTCTTTTAACCCTCCATACTCCAGGTCCCCCTTTATCATTGTTTTCCACTGTAAGAATATAAGCCCCTTGAGGGCAGGGACTATCTTTGCTAGTAATAGTTATCCTCTGATCACTTTGCACAGCTCCTGACACACAGTAAATGTTGCCTTGTCTGCTGGCCTGATGTAACTAGTGAACTAGATGAAGTGATTGGGGAAACAAAGGTTCAATCTTCTGAGAATATAAATTTATTAAGCAATGCATGGCAATGACCCAACAAAGTAGGAACAGGCCTCCTCAGTTCAGGCCTGGTCCCCAAATACAAGGGGAGTCAGGCTTTTATACATCAAAAACAATTAACAAATTAGGCCAATTAATTAAAAGAACACAATGCAGCACTGGATTGAAACAATGTAATAATGTGAGTCCAGGAAAGGAGAGTTGTTTAAAGAGATCAATGTGGATATACAAGGAGCTCACCAACCAACATAGATTTTTAAACAACAGATACTGAAGATAGAAAGGGCAGGGAATGGATGATGAATCCAAAGGAGTGGTATAATCCTTTAAAAATAATGACAGAAGTGGTAGGGCTCAGCAAGAGCTGAAACTAGAGAGCAAAGCTAAGGATCAGAGAAAGGGTTTCTTTTTTGGCACGTAGAAGGAAGGACAAAGATCAAAGAAAGAATGGCAAAATAATTCAGAATGGACAGGGTGATGATAATGTGCAATGGAAAAAAAGCAGAACTCCTCAATGCTGATTTTGCTTCTGTTATCTCCGCCATGGAGAATGACCTTGGTTGTTTTCATTGGAAAGGGCAAAACAAATATGGCTAATAGGGAGTTGATAACCAAGAAAGATCGTGCAGTGGATAGAGGGTTGGGCCTGGAATCAGAAAGACTCATCTTTAAGAGTTAAAATCTGCCCTCAGACACTTACTAGCTGGGTGACCCTAGGCAAATCCTTAACCCTGTTTGCCTCAGTTTCCTCATCTGTAAAATGAGATAGAGAAGGAAATGGCAAACCATTCCAGTATCTTTGCCAAGGAAAAGCCCAAATAGAATCATGGAGAGTTGGGTACAACTGAAACGACTCAACAACAACATCCAAGATAAATAGGAAGGCTGAGAGTTTAAATGTTCAAGTCATCAGGTCCAGACGAACCACTATTTGGGGTACTGGAAGACTGCAGAGCTACCGTCAATGATCTGTGAAAGTTGGTTTAGAGCAGAAGAGGAACCACGGGTTTAAGGAAATAAAAATGCTGCCATAATTTTGTTTTTAAAAACAAAAGGGAATGAATTTGGCAAGCTGTAGGCCAGTGAACGTGATTTCCATTTCTGGAGAAAATTTTCTAGCATATTAGAGAGATCCTTAGAAAAGGAAGTGGTGATCACAAAGAACTGATATAATGTCATCAAGAACAAATCATGACAGATTAACCTAATTTCATTTTGTAGTATGTAGATCATGGAAATTCAGTAGATATAATTTACTTGGATTCTAGCAAAGCAGTAGATAAAGTTTTTCATGCTATTCGTGAGGAAGAGACAGAGAAGTGGGCTAGATAATATTACCAGTAGGTGGACTGGGAACTGACTGAAGGTCCAGACCCAAAGAGAAATCATTAAATGTTTATTGTCACCTTGGAAAGAGATCTCTAGTGATATACCTTAGGAATCAGTGCTTGGCCTTATGTTTTTTGTTTTTTGAACATGTTTATCAATGACTTAGTTAAAAGCATAGATAACAGACTTTTAAGGCTGGATAAGACAAACCTGGTTTAGGTGGATAGCTTGACAGCCAGGATTTAAAATGCGTTCCCTCCTCATCTCTGCTTCCTGCCTTCCCTGGCTTTCTTCAAGCCCCAGCTAAAATCTCACTTTCCATGGAAAGCCTTTCCAGATCTGTCTTAATTCTAGCACCTTCTCTTTGTTGATCATCTTCAATTTATCCTTTCTCTCTGTTGTTTGTCCATAGTTGTTAGTATGTTGTCTCCCCCATTGGGCTCTGAGCTCCTAGAGAGCAGAGGATGTCTTTTGCCCTTATTTGTATCCTGAGTGCTTAACACTATGGCTTAACACATGGTCACACAGAGTAGGCACTTAATAAATATTTATTGACTCATTTTTGTAACTTAGACTATGGACCAAATCTAGTTCCAAAAATAGCTTTCTTTTTAAAACATTTTATTTATTTTATGAATTTAAGAAATAAAACAAGCATTTCCATAATGCAGAATAGAAAAAAAGATGATTGTACATGAAACTGCAAATCTATTATGTACTACTTGCTATTTCTTTAAAATACATAATAAAGTTATCACGTACCTCTTTTTTCTAGTTTTTCCTTTTTTTTTCTTCCTCCCACTTTAGAGATGGCTACCATTAGACACAAATATCTATGCATGTGTGTGTATGTGTGTGTATGTATGTATGTATATATATATATATATATACATATACATATACGATTTTGTACATGCTTCTATTTGTCAGTTCTAAATTGCAGTGGGAGATGAGGCATTACAATCCTGGCTCTGCATCTTGCACACTTAGCCACCCTACCTCAGCTGCTGTCATGCTCTGAAACTTCCCTCAGGGCCTGAGTTCTTACGTTGCAATATTTTTCTCCCTTGCTAGCCCCCTTCTCCCACTGTTGAGTTCCTCCCAGGTTCTCCATTTGGATGATGGGAACAGGTCAGCCAGTTTTCCCTCCCCTTCTGTCTCCTGCCTTCTGGACTTTCAACTATGGTCCCATGTGAATATACAGGACTAAGGAATTGGCGTTCCTATTGTATTCTGTAGACAGAGGATCTACCCTAAAACCTGTCCTCTGGTGCTTATCATCTGTGTGGACAAATTACCTAATGTCTTTTGGCCTCGTTTTCATTATCCATAAACTGTGAGCTCTGGATCAGTAGGTTTTGCAGATCCCTTCTTGGTTTGGAGCAGGGGTTCTTAGCCTGGGGTCTATGGATTGTGGATGTCGGGGGATCCATGAATTTGGATGGGAAAATTTATTTATTTATTTAAATAAATTTATTTAAATAAATATTTATTTTATTTATTTAAATAAAATATTTATTTATTTAAATAAAATTAAATGCATATTTATTTAGATATTTAAGTTTCTTTGTAATCTGATGTATTTTATACAAAATCATTGTGGGAAGAGGTCAATAGATTTCACCAGACTATCAAAGGGGTTTGTGGTACAAAGAATTAAGAACTTCTTCTCTAGACCTATGATGCTATGGTGCTGGTTCTATGATTCTATTATTCAACCATGAAATAGAGGTTTTTCACATGAGATCAGGTTTGTATAGTGCTTAGCACAATTCCTGGCACATAGTGTATGCTTAATAAATACCTGTTCTCTCTGTCTCTTTCCCTTTCATCCCCTCTCTTTTCCTTTTTCTGTGTCTTTCTCTTTCTTTTTCTTCCTTCCTTCCTTCCTTCCTTCCTTCCTTCCTTCCTTCCTTCCTTCCTTCCTTCCTTCCTTCCTTCCTCCCTCCCTCCTTCCCTCACTCTCCCTTCCACCTCTCTCTCTCTCTCTCTCTCTCTCTCTCTCTCTCTCTCCCTCTCCCTCTCTCTCCCTCTCCTTTCCTTCCTTCCTCTGTCTCTCTCACACATATAGAGAAATACACACACTGATGAAGTCATACATCATCGAAATAGTCTTTTTTTTACTCTGCTTTTAAATAGTTTTATAGTAGTTGCATGTGTGTACATTTAAGAATCCTCAATTAGTTTATAAGAATCTTGAGGACAGGAATGAAACTTTCTGTCTCTTCCATATGCCCTACAATGCCTAGGATTATATTATTCACAAGAACAGCTCAATCAAGGCTCATTATTGCTGGCAATGGCCTATTGTGTATCCTAGAAAACACCAATTTCTTTGGACCTGCTCTTAAAAAAAATCCCAACAGAAAATGTAGGTACCATTGGTATGCTCGCATTTGGAAGTGCTTTTTAATTCCTCTCACATCAGTTCCTAGTCACATGACAGTAACATAATTTAGGCCGATTACAGCTATGCAGGAAACTCTGCTGAACGTATACCCTGGGAATTGAGTCTCACAGCTAAATTCCCAAGTTCCCACTGTGAAGATTTATCACATAACATCAAGGATAAAGAAGTTGTTTGCTTGTAGTTATTGTCCTTTGAGGTATATCGATCAGCTATTGACATGTGGTCAAATTTTCTTGCCCTGAGCAAAAGGATCTAATGGGAAGGAAAGTGAATAATCTGATATTCTGTAAATCTATGACTTTTAGTCATACTTTGTGTTTTTCATCTGAGATCAAAATACCCAGCTGGTTCACCCAACAAACCTTTGGAATCCTGTCCTGTGGGTTTCTGACACCATCTTCACATTACTTTTCTAGTTAGAAGTCACTGAAATAATCTTAGGCTTAGCACATTTTTTACTAAGAGTTGCATTATTAAAAAGAAGCATGTAATCTGAGTTGAAAGTTACAAATAACAGGGGATAAGAATTGGTATAGAATAAAAAATAGAGAATTGTAACCAAGGCAGAGTGGGTGGGGCTTTGCCCAAGAAGGCTGTCATTCAAAGAACATTGACAGTAATTGAAGTCCTTGTCCATTGACAGGATTGAATCCAACTCAAACTGGCTTATGAAAGTCATTTGTTAAAATTTCAGAATAAGTCCTTCAGATGGGAGGAACATCAGGGATTTAGCACCTATTAGTTAAAATGGGAAGCTACTACGTAGTGGGTGCACCTACTTCATCCAGGTAAGCTCTTTCCTAGTCTAGCTCCACTCCTTTCCCCCAGCCCTACTCTCATGTGGTCTTCTTAGCAGTAGCATAATACTGACTCATGGTCATATCCCCTTTCCATTTACTGTTTTCCCTAGGTGGGAAAATCAACAATGACTTTGGAAAAAAGGGAATAAGAGAAATATACACAGAAGCTCAGAAGAGATCAGGGTGCTTATTTTCCAGTTGGTTTTTTTTTTCATATGTATGTTACTGTGCATTTGTCTTCTAGCATTTATACACTGCAAAGTGAATTGTGATCACTTCCATAAAATACTTTTTTTTCATGCATCCTGTATAGTGTCTCTGAAAAATAAGGCAAGTGATCCAGTTTACATGTGCATCATTCTGTTTTCATGACCTCTGGTCATTACCATTGAAGCCTGAGCAAAAGTGGTTGGGAAAATGTCACATAGCAACATGTCCCATCTGCTTAGCAACCAAATGAGGAGAGGTATCAAAATACATTAAACCACATAATCTATTAAAAACCCTGGGGAGGAAATACCCCAAACTCTCAACCTACCTGGACCTCTTTCAATGACAAGCAAAGCAGGAAATGGACAAAACATCACAATGATCTGGGAAGGAAGAAGGGAGAGATCATTACTAGAATAACATCCCCCTGAGCTTGCACTTGAGCCCTGGGAAGTTTATTTGGGCTAAGGGCTACATGGCATATTTTGTAGTCATTATAAACATTTTTAAAATGTCTCAGGCTTCTAGACTATTTCTTCAGCAGCCGTGAAACTGAAGTGGGCTAAGAGGAAAAGCATATACAGATGAAGAAAAATATTTCTAAGGGTCAAATAAGCTTTCTGGAGCTGCAGGGTGCAATTGAGGATTTTCTGAGAAGTCATGCACTAGGCTGCTTTCTTATCTACAAAGGTGTGGTGGACAGTAGGCATAGAGTGAGGTATATATATTTCAGACATGGCTATTGTATTGATTTAGCTTGCTTAACTGTACTTATTTGATACAAGGGAGATTCCTGTAGCATGGAGGGAGGGGAAGTTATTGAGAAGTGACCATGATGTTACAAGAGATCAAAGCATTAATGAGATGTGTGCATGAGCACACATTCATGCTTACACACACACACACACAAACACACACACACACACACACACACATTATGCATTATGGTGTTCTGGAAGGGTCAACTCACATTGTAGCAGTCAGCAGTCTGGTCTCAACTCCCTGAGAAGAACTGAATCACATTAGTCCATGATAGGATTAAGACTATAATAGGTTAACTCCTCCGGGACAGTAAAGGAAAAACTCAGTGATCAAATGATTATGGGAAGTTGTACAATAGATTCACTGCATTATTTTACTTTCTAGTAATGGAGTAATAGGTGGGGAGACGGCTAATAGTAACTTACCCCCGCACCCCACATGAATTCAGAAGTGTAGAACATTAAAAAAATTCTCTTCGGTGGCAAGTTATGTTTGCTTATATGTTTTATTTTTTTAGATATTTCCAGCCACTATCAGTCTATCAAGGTAAAATGAATTGGTAATTCTAATAAGATAAAAATTGTTGGAGCCTTAGGAATTCTTTCTACACCAGAATTGTTATTATGACTATTAATAACAACAGGCAGCTATGTGACTCATTGGTTAGAGCACCAAGCCTGGAATCAGGAAGACTCATCTTTGCAAGTTCAAAACTGGCCTCAGACACTTACTAGTCACTGTGTGACCTTGGGTAAGTCACTTAACTCTGTTTACCTCAGTTTCCTCACCTATAAAATGAGCCAGAGAAGGAAATGACAAAGCACTCCAGTATCTTTGCCAAATAAATCCCAAATGAGGTCACAGTTAGACATGACTGAGAAATGACTAAATAACAACATTAGTAACAACTACAACAAAGAGTCAGAGTGGGGTAGTAAATGTCAGCTAGTCTGGGAATAAGGAAGAGATGGGCTCAAAACCCATTTCAGACAAATACTGACTGCAACACTAGAGAAGTGCCCCACAGTCTCTTAGGGTCCCAAGCAAGTCTTTTAAGGTTCCTGATCTGCATCGGTGGAGTGTGAAAGTTCTCCATACCTATAGGAATACAAATCTGTGCTTCAAACAAATAAATAATATTAACAGAAACAGTACTAGCATTCTCTTAGAGTTAGAGGTACAAGGAGGGATATGATAGAGCCAGCTCAAACTGGCTAATTAAAGCCATTTGTTAAATTTTCAGAGTAAGCAGTTACAACTTGAATGTTAGCAAACCCAATAGATCAGGGCTTGTCTCGACTTAAAGTGATAGATAAAATGTTAATAATGCACATTGGACTCCTGTGTGTGTTGTGGGTTCATCCCTCTGTCTGACCCCCGCCCCAACCCCATCTCTCCAGCCTGTTGTTAAACATTTACAAGCACACTCCTGGCTGCAAGGGACTTTGCAGCTAAGGGACCTTAGTTATCCTCTGATCCAACTCCATTATTTTGCAAACAAGGAAACTGAGAACCTTAGAGATTGTATGATTTTCCCAAAGTCATCCAGCTGGTAGGTAATTTGAATTTATATTATAAAGGTTTGCAGAGTATTTTCCTCATAAACCCAAACAAGAAGTATAAATATTAATAGCCTTCCCTTTTTTTAGGAAGCAGCATGGGATGATAGAAACAGCACTGGATTTAGAAGAACATAACTTAAGCCTGGCTCCATGGATTACTAGCTGTATAACTCAGGCTGAGTCACTTGACCACTCTGGGCATCACTTTCTTTATCTATAAAGTGAAGACTTTGGCCCATATAGTCATCAGTTCTAGCTCCAAAAGCCCTATCATACTATTTCATTTTTACCCAGTTAATCTAGCTCTCTTCAAGTTCTCATTATAACAATATTTAGATCTAGGCTTTGACACCCATGAAACAAGCTTTAAGGAAGGGATGTTTCCCTAGTTCTGTTGAGACCTTATTCGTGCTACCTAACTTAAACTGGGCCCTCACTGCAGTTCAGTAATCCATTTTACTTATCTCTTGTTGGTTAACTTCATAGTAGGCTGCACACTGTACAAGTAAATGGATGAAAAAAAAACTTTTAAGTACTACTCTGTGTCAGACATTAAACTAAGTTTCGGGAGTACACACATAAAAATAAATCTATCCCTGCCCTTAAGGAGCTTACATTCTAATAGGAGAAGATAATACATATAGGGAAGGACTGGCCAGGGAAGGGGCCGGTCAGTGGAGTCATTAGTACTGATTTGAAAATTATTCTCAAAGGAAGAATCAGAAAATAAGCAATTTGGTAGGGGCAGGGAGGAAAATGACAGGGTAGATGGTAAAATGTACAAGGTGCATTGGTGTGAAACATGGTATGGGGATGGCGGGATACAGTGAGTTATGTGAGTTTACACTCATTCATTCACTCACTCAGTTACCAAACAGGAAAGTTCTCTCCCCACCATGGAGTTTCAAATCTCAGTAGATTAATTCTCCCACATAACTCTTCCCACCTTTCTTCTTAAGCCCTACCATCCCCTTTCCACCCTCAACCCATTACTTTCAACCAGTGACTCTACTTCCTACTTTACTGATGCCATTAGGGAGTGATGTAGCATGAACGGGAATTGGTCGGTAGGATATAATCCATGGAGCACGCATGGAACTGAGTCAAGCTCCAAAAGCTACTTCTGGGAACATATATACTCAGGACTTATGACAAAGTGATCCTTTGGTCCCTGTGACAGCAACAAGGGGAGGGGGCTATACCAGGATCAGTGGCCCAACTGATAGTCCTTAAAAAGTAATTACTCTACTCTTTCTTTTCTTCCTTCCTTCCTTCCTTCCTTCCTTCCTTCCTTCCTTCCTTCCTTC
>CM053622.1:167081786-167101538 GCA_028646595.1 Phalanger gymnotis | reverse complement strand
GCTAATTTGTTGCTCTGGGCCCTGAATAAATTTTTTGATGCCTTCTGCTTGGAGAATTCTGTATACCCATTGATTTCGAACCATTCAGATATTTATATGATCCTTTTTGAGATCATAAATTCGGCCTTCCTACTACAGGGGACCAACATGCAAACAAATACGTACAAACAAGATATATACAGGATAAATTGGAGAGTGAGAGAAACTGAGGAGCTGGGGATGACATCTAGGTTTTCGAGCTAGAGTGACTGGAAAGATGATGATACCCTGGATAGTAATAAGGGCGATAGGAAGAAGGGAATGCTTAGAGTAAAAGAAAATTAATTCTGTTTTGGACATAATGAGTTTAAGATATCTATGAGTTCTGGTTTAAGATATCAATCAAGAGAAATGAGACTGGATGACAGGATTGTGTGAGAAACAAGTGTGAGAAACATCTGCGTAGAGATAATCATCGAATCTACAGGAGCTAATGGGATCATGAAGCAAAATAGTTTGTAAAGAGAAGTGGTTCTAGGAGAAAAAGGTGGGGAATTCACACAGTCATGACCTGGGGGCAACTAGGTGGCACAGTGGATAGGGCATCGGCCCCGGGAGTCAGGAGGACCCAAGTTCAAATCCAGTCTCAGACACTTACTAGCTGTGTGGGCAAGTCACTTGACTCTGATTGCCTCAAAAAAAGAAAGAAAGAAAAAGAAATCATGACCTGGCTGAAAATTACTGTGAAAGTGACTAAGAAGGAGAGTTCAGATATGTAAGAGAACCAGGAGAGAGCAGTGTCACAAAAACCCAGAGAGAAAGTGTTAAAAAGAAGAACGTGATCCATACTGTCAAAAGCTGCAGAGTTCAAGAATAAGGATTGAGAAAGGCCATTAGATTTGGCAATCAAGAGATTATTAATTTCTTTGGAGAGAGAACTTTCAGCTGAGTGAAGAAGTCAGACTGTAGAGAGTTAAGAAGAAAGTGAGAGGAGAGGAAATGAAGGTATGAATTGCAGATGGCCTTCTCAACGAGTTTAGTTTTGTTTGTAGATAATAAAGAAGTAGCTAGTAGACAGGGAGTGATTGATGATTAGTGAGAGAGTAGGGATCATAGAGGAAGGTAATATGCAGGAGAAGATGGGATGGAATGGAATCACTTCTGCATCTAGGGGAGTTGGCCTTGGGAGGGTGAAGAGTCTTAAGTCCATGTGAGAATAAGGTGAAGGAGATAGTTGCTTAAGGCAACAGAGTTATGTGAGATAAGGAGAATGAGTGAAGGTGGATTGCTCGGTGAATGACCTTTCCTTTTTTTTAGATTATACATGTACAATCATATTAAACATATTTCTGCATTTGTCATTTTGTGAAAGAAGCAGCAGAATAAATGGGAAAAACTATGAGAAAGAAAATAAGAATGAAACAAAAAAATGAAAATAGCATGCTTCAATCTGCATTCAGACTCCACAGTTCTTTCTCTGGATGTAGATAGTATCTTCCGTTATGAGTCTTTTGGAATTGGCCTGGATTACTGTATTGCTGAGAAGAGCTAAGTCTATCATAGTTGATCATTGCACAAGGTTGTTGTATCTGTGTACAGTGTTCTCCTGGTTCTGCTTACTTCACTTAGCATCAGTTCATGTAAGTCTTTCCAGGTTTTTCCGAAGTCCTCCTGCACATCATTTTTTATAACACAATAGTCTTCCAGTACATTTATATACCACAACTTGTTCAGCAATTCCCCGATTGATGGGCATCCCTTCAATTTCCAATTCTTTGCCACCACAAAAAGAGCTATTATAAATATTTTTGTATATGTGGGTCTTTTTCCCTTTTTTATGATCTTTTTGGGATACACACCTAGTAGTACTGTTACTAGATCAAAGGGTATGCACAGTATTATAGCCCTTTGAACATAGTTACAAAATGCTCTCCAGAATGGATGGATCAATTCACAAGTCTACCAACAAAGCATGCCAATTTCCCCACATCTTCTCTAACACCTATCATTTTCCTGTTTTGTTATATTAGCCAATCTGATAGGTGTGAGGTGGTACCTCAGAGTGGTTTTAATTTGCATTTCTCTAATCAATAGTGATTTCAACCATTTTTTTCATCTGACTCTAGATAGCTTTAATTTCTTCATCTGAAAACTGCCTGTTCATATCCTTTGACCTTTTATTAATTAGCAAATGAATTGTACTCTTATAAATTTGACTCAGTTCTCTATATATTTTAGAAATGAGGCCTTTGTCCTAAACACTGGATGTAAAAACTGTTTCCCAGCTTTCTGCTTTCCTTCTCATGTTGGTTACATTGGCTTTGTGCAAAAACTTTTTAATTAATGTTATCAAAATTATCCATTTTGCTTTTCACAATGTCCTTTATCTCCTATTTGGTTATAAATTTTTTCCTTCTCCATAGATCTGACAGTAAACTATTCCTTGTTCTCCTAATTTGCTGATAGTATCATCTTTTATGTCTAAATCATGCATCCATATTGACCTGATCTTGCTATACTGTGTGGTATGTTGGTCTATGCCTAGTTTAGCCACGCTGTTTTCTAGTATCCCCAGCAGTTTTTGTCAAATAGTGAGGTCTTATCCCAGAAGCCAGAGTCTTTGGGTTTATCAAACAGTAGATTACTATAGTAATTTACTACTGTGTCTTGTGTACCTAACCTATTCCATTGATCCACCACTCTATTTTGTAGCCAGTACCAAATAGTTTTGATGGTTGCTGCTTTATAAGACAGTGTTAGATCTGGTATGGCAAGTCCATCTTCCTTTGCATGTCTTTTCATTAATTCCCTTGATATTCTTGACCTTTTGTTCTTGCACATGAATTTTATTATTATTTTTTCTAGCTCTATAAAATAAAATTTTGGTAGTTTGATTCATATGGAACTGAATAAGTAAATTAATTTAGATAGAATTATCATTTTTATTGTATTCGCTCAGCCTATCCATGAGCAATTGACATTTTTCCAATTACTTAGATATGACTTTATTTGTGTGAAAGGTGTTTTGTAATTGTTTCTGGGTTTGTAATAGTTTTGGGGTTTATCTTGGCAGGTGGACTCCCAAATATTTTACATTGTCTACTGTTATTTAAATGGAATTTCTCTTTCTATCTCTTGCTGCTGGGCTTTGTTGGTAATATATATAGAAATGCTGATGATTTATGTAGGTTTATTTTCATATCCTGCAACTTTGCTAAAGTTGTTTATTATTTCAAGTAGTTTTCTAGTCGATTCTCTAGGATTCTCTAAGTATACTATCATATCCTCTGCAAAGATTGATTGTTTTGTTTCCTCATTGCCTATCCTTATTACTTCAATTTATTTTTCTTTTCTTTTTGCTAAAGATAACATTTCTGGTAAAATATTGAATAATAGTGGTGATAATAGGCATCCTTGTTTCATTCCTGATCTTACTGGAAAGCTTCTATCTTATCCCCATTACATATAATGCTTGCTGATGGTTTTAGATAGATACTACTTACAATCTTAAGGAAAATTCCATTTATTCCTATGTTCTCCAGTGTTTTTAATAGGAATGAGTACTGTCTTTTGTCAAAAACTTTTTCTGCATGTACTGAGATAATCATATGATTCCTGTTAATATTGACATTGATATGGTCCATTATGCTGATAGTTTTCTTAACATAGAGACAGCCCTGTATTCCTGGTATAAATTCCACCTGGTCATAATATATTATCCTTGTGGTAAGTTCCTATAATCTCTTTGCTAATATTTTGTTTAAAATTTTTGCATCTATGTTCATTAGTGAAATTGGTCTATAATTTTCTTTCTCTGTTTTGGCTCTTCCTGGTTTAGGGATCAGCACCATATTTTTATCATAAAAAGTGTTTGGTAGGATTCCTTCTTCACCTATTTTCCCAAATAGTTTATGTAGTATTGGAATTAATTGTTCTTTAAATGTTTGGCATAATTCACTTGTAAATCCAGACAGCCCTGGAGGTTTTTTCTTAGGGAGTTCACTGATGGCTTGTTCAATTTCTTTTTCTGAAGTGGGGTTAAGTATTTTATTTCCTCTACTGTTAATCTGGGCAATTTATATTTTTGTAAATATTCATCTATTTCACTTGTCAGATTTACTGGCATAAAGTTGTGCAAAATAGCTCCTAATTATTGCTTTAGGCTTCTTTTCATTTGGTGATGAATTCTTCCTTTTCATTTTTGATATTGGTAAGTTGGTAATTTCTTTTTTTAAAAATCAAATTAACCAAAGGTTTATCTATTTTGTTGTTTTTTTCCCCATAAAATCAGGTTAGTTTTATTTATTAGTTTGATAGTTTTCCTACTTTCAATTTTATTAATCTCTCCTTTGATTGTCAGAATTTCTAATTTGGTATTTAATTTGAGATTTTTAATTTGTTCTTTTTCTATCTTTTTTAGTTTTGTGAACAATTCATCAATCTTTTCTTTCTCTATTTTATTCATATAAGCATTTAGAGATATAAAATTTCCCCTAAGTACTACTTTGGCTGCATCCCATAAATTTTGGTATGTTGTCTCATTATTATCATTCTCTTTGATGAAATTATTGATTGTTTCTATGATTTGTTGTTCAACCTACTCATTTTTTAGGATTAGATTATTTAGTTTGTTAATCTATCTATCTAATCTATCTTCTTAATCTATCTTTCCACAGTCCTTTATTACACATGATTTTTATAACATAACGATCTGAAATGGATGTTTTTACTATTTCTGTCTTTCTGCATTTGCTTTTGAAGTTTTTATACTTCATGGTTAATTTTTGTGTAGGTGCCATGTACAGCTGAGAAAAAGGTATATTTCTTTCTATCCTCATTTAATTTTCTCCAGAGGTCTATCAGATCTAACTTTTCTAAAATTCTATTCACCTCCTTAACTTCTTTCTTGTTTGTTTTGTGGTTAGATTTATCTAGTTATGAGAGGGGGAGATTGAGGACCCACACTAATATAGTTTTGCCATCTGTTTCTTCCTGTAGCTCACTTAACTTCTCCTCTAAGAATTTGGATGCTATCCTACTTGAAGCAAATATGCTTAGTATTGATATCACTTCGTTGTCTATGGAATCTTTTGCCAAGATACAGTTTCCTTCCTTATCTCATTTAATTGGATTTATTTTCAATTTTGCTTTGTCTGAGATCAGGATTGTTACCTCTGCTTATTTTTACTTATGCTGAAGCATAATATATTCTGCTTCAGCCTTTTACCTTTACTCAGTATGTATCTCTCTGCTTCAAATGTCTTTTTTACAAACAACATGTAGGATTCTGGTTTTTAATCCACTCAGCTACCTGCTTCTGTTTTATGGGAGAGTTCATCCCATTCACATTCTAGTTATATTTCCCTCCATCCTATTTTCTCCTCTATTTATACTTTTCTCTCTCCTTTCACCCTGTCCCTCCTCACCAGTGTTTTCCTTTGACCACTGCCTCCCTCAATCTGCCCTCCCTTCTATCTACCTCCTCTCACTTTTCTTTCCCCTTTCTCCACCTGCTTCCCTATTGGGTACCCAAATTAGTGTGTATACTATTCCCTCTTTGAGGTAAATCTGATGAGAATAAGGTTCAAACAATGTTCACCCCTCCCTTCTTTCCCTCTGTCATCTTTTGTGCCTCTTCATGTGATGCAATTTACCCTATTTTGCCTCTTCTTTCCTCTTCTCCCAGTACAATCCTTTTTTACCTCTTATTTTTTTTAAATTATCACATCTAAATCAACTTATATTCACACCCTCTGTCTATGTATACCCCTTCTAAGTGTCCTAATAAAGATATCATTCTTAAGAGTTAGAAGTATCATCTTCTTGTGTAGGGATGTAAATGGTTTAACCTTATTGAATACATTTTTTTTCTTTCCTGTTTACCTTTTTGTGCTTCTCTTGAGTCTTGTATTTGAAGATCAAATTTTCTGTTCAGCTCTGGTCTTCTCTCCAGGAATGATTGGAAGTCCCCTATTTCATTGAATATCCATCTTTTCTCCTGAAAGATAATGCTTAATGTTGCTGGGTAGTTGAAGGTTGGTTGTAATCCTAGTTCCTTTGCCTTTGGGAATATCACATTCCAAGTCCTCTGATCCTTTAATGTAGAAGATGCTAAGTCTTGTGTAATCTTGACTGCACTTCCTTGGTATTTGAATTATTTCTTTCCGACTGCTTGTAGTATTTTCTCCTTAACCTTTTTATTCTAAAATTTGGCTACAATATTCATTGGAGTTTTCATTTTGGGAGGGGATCGATGGATTCTTTCAATGGCTATTTTACCCTCTAGTTCTGGGATAACAGGGAAGTTTTCCTTGATAATTTCTCAAAAGATGCTGCCCAGGCTCTTTTTTTTTTGATCATGGCTTTCAGGTATTCCAATAATTCTTAAATGATCTCTCCTGGATCTATTTCCAGGTCAATTGTTTTTTCCAATGAGATATTTTGCATTTTCTTCTATTTTTTGCATTCTTTTGATTTTATTTGACTGATTCTTGATGTTTCATAATGTCATTAGCTTCCACTTTCCCAATTCTAATTTTTAAGGAATTGTTATCTTGAGTTAGCTTTTGTACCTCCTTTTCCATTTGGACAATTCTACTTTTTAAGGAGTTATTGTCTTTAGTGGATTTTTTTTTCCATTCGGCCAATTTTATTTTTTAAGGAATTGTTTTCTTCAGTCAATTTTTGTTCTTCCTTTTCCAAGCTGTTGACTCTCTCTTGCATACCTCTCATTTGTTTTTTTCAATTTTTCTTCTACTTCTCTTATTTTACTTTCTAATACCTTTTTGAGCTCTTCCAAGAAGGTTTTTTGGGCTTGAGACCAATTCATATTTCCCTTTAAGGTTTTAGGCATTTTGACATTGTTGTCTTCTTCTGAGTTTGTGTTTTGATATTCCCTGTCACTGTCATAGCCGTCTATGATCAGGGTTCTTTTTTGTTTCTTGCCCATTTTAAAGCTTATTTTGTGGCTTTTAAAGTTGAGGTCTGCTCCTGGGGCACAGGGGTACTATCCCAAGCTTCTTATGCTGGGGACCAAGGGCCTGGTTGCTGGCTTTATGCTCTGAGGCCTCAGGTGCTGGCAGCTTACCCACTGTGCTGGGTTGGCCTGGCCTACTTGCTGGGGTTCTGGGGCTTGCAATTTGCTTTTTGCACTTGGGCTGGAGTCCTCACAGCTGGTCTGCTGGGCCAGCACAAAGAAGCCTTGGTTGCTGATCTGTGCTGTGGCTAAGAGCCTCTCACCAGTTTGGTCAAATACCGCTACACTGGGCTGTGCTCCCCTTCTACCCAATGAAGGCAGACTTTTCTTGAAGCCCTTCTAAGTTTTCTTGAGCTGGAAAATTGTTTAACTCTGTCCTTCTGAAAGTTCTGTAACTTCAAGATTCATTAGTAGCTTGATTTACTATTCTTTCTGAGGGAAACAGGGAGGCTCAGGCAATTTCCCAACTTTTCTCCACTATCTTCTAGATTTCTGGTCTTATTTTTTCAGTGAAATATGAGGCAAAGTTCTTAGCGGAGAAGATTAGAGGCTGGCATAGCTATAGGAGGATCAAGAAGGTATGAAAACATTTTGAAAAGTTGTTCTATTAAGGAGATCATGCGGAAATTATGGGGGAATAGCTTTCTACCCTTTATAAATTTTTTCTTTTTATTTTTGTGAGAATGGGGGTTGAATGACTTGCCCAAAGTCATACAGCTGGTAAGTGTCTGAGGCTAGATTTGAACACAAGGCCTCCTGACTTCAGCGTTACCTACCCATTGTGCCACTTAGCTGTCCCCCTGTCCCCTCAGTTTTCAAAAGGAGAGAAAGTTACTGGAAAAACAGGACTATTCAAGCCCTCTTCTCCCTTTTTTCCTGGGTCATCACACTGATACACTTTGCTTAGATCCCATCTCCCTTACACTCCCAGCTGGTTGTAAACCCTTTCCTGTGGGTCAGTAGAGAATATACCAAACTTGGAATCAGGAAGACCAGAGTTCAAATTCCCCTTCATTTTCAAGCTAGCCATTTGGCCCTAAGCAAGTAATTTGACCTCTGAGCCTCAGTTTCCTAAATGTAACATGAAGGCATTCGGTCTGATGACCTCTAAGTTTCTTTCTAGCTCTAAATCCATAATCCTAGGCATTTATATAGTATTTCTTCTCATACAGTTTAGCATTTTCTGTATTGAGATGCTAATTATCTCTTTGTGCGATTAATATATTGTGTCCTGAAAGACAGCATGAGCTCCTTGAGGAAAGAACTATGCTTTTATATATCCTTGTAACCTTCTCATTACCTACCTAGTATATTGCCAAGGACATTAGTTAGGGTGATTATTAATGGTCGATTGATTGAAAATAAAGACTCTTTTGAATGAGGAACTTCTTAAGTCCCTAGAACAAGCCTAAGGCTTTCCTATTTCTGCATTTTAGGTTTAGCAAAAGATTGGGGAGTCAAAATATCTGTGATCTCAGCCCCACTTACTCTGTATCTAACTTCTTGCTGTGTGGCCTTGGGAAAGTAATTTAACCTGTCTGACCCCTCAAATTTCTCATTTGGAAAATGACAGCATTCAATTAGTTTATATCTAAGGTCCTTTTTAGCTCAAAATTCTATAATTTTACAGTTCTCTTGCTTTTTGATCACAAGGAAAATACCATAGAGATTCTGAAAACCTTAGAAGAAGTGACCTAAATAGTGTATAAAAATGAAACCTTGTTAATATTTATTGATTTGGCTATAGGAATAGAACTGTCATCACTAATTCTAGTTATCAACTGCTCTGTAAGTATTTTACTGATGAAGAAAATGGAGACATGACAATGTTAAATGACTCGCATAAGGTGACTCAGAATTGACTATTTGAACAGATTTCCTGCTTGGTTTCAGAAAACTCTGGCTAGAAAGATAATGTGGTGCAGTGGAAAGAACCCTGAATTTGGAGTTCAGAGGCCTGGATTCAAATCTGTCCTCTCTGCTTTTGAACAAATCACTTGATTAATTTCTTTTGGGCTCGGTTTCCTCATATAAATCATGAAAGGGCTGGACATGATGACCTATAAGATCTCTGCCAGCTCTGTACTAATGACCTTACTATATTTGAATAAGATGTAACCAAATGGTGTGATTCCTGGAAGCTGATAACCTATTGCTCCTATGAATGGAATCAACTTGGGCAAGGGCAAATGATACAAAATTGAAAGAATTTTTCATTCTATTTCCTGTAGGAGATATAAACGGTTAGCACATGCACACAAAGATATTTTCTCTTGGCCATGAATTCAACAGTGGCCTTTCATTTTCTGAATTCTTAAAAATTTCCCCCAAAAACCTATCAACCAATATCCCAGGCCTGACCCCAGGGCACGCAAGTGCATACAAAACCGAAAACAAAATCAGCAGGTGCTTGGTAGGTACACCTTCATGAAATTCCCAAGCACCCACTCTCCCTTTTTTCAAGAACAAAGTATGAAACCATTTTACTGGCTGTGTGGCAGACCTTCTTGCAGCCTAAGGTCCCCATTTGCACATTGCTGTTCTTTTAGGCAACCCACAAAAGGCTTTCCAGGCAGCCATTTTTAATTGGACCAGTCCTCATTCATATGGTTTGAATAACCCTAACAAATTGTTTTGAACTGCATGTCTACCTTCTTGTGTTCCAACTCTTTGGTCCACTTTTATTTTCCCTCTGTTGTCTTTTCCATATGGTTCAAAAAAGCACTATGTGGAATGCCTTTCTCCAGTGTGCCCTTTTGATTCCCAGAATCCCTCAGAGGGCCTTAACTCTGTAACCATTACCTGATCATAGCTCTTTCATCTAGGATTAGGTTTTGTATTTCTATTGATCCTCCTCTATGGGGTTGAATGTAGTAAATGAACCTCCAAACTCTCAACAAATTTGCATGTAATTG
The DNA here is from genome assembly GCA_028646595.1 of Phalanger gymnotis. Taxonomy (NCBI): domain Eukaryota; kingdom Metazoa; phylum Chordata; class Mammalia; order Diprotodontia; family Phalangeridae; genus Phalanger; species Phalanger gymnotis. The sequence goes on along the minus strand of CM053622.1, from coordinate 167,091,668 downwards.
CCTGTCCAGTATAGAGACCTGAATGCTGGGGCTAGAAGAATACATTGGCATTAATAGAGCCAAAAATGTTCTCTTTTTTTTCCTTTCAGAAGCTCTGATCTTTTGTAACATTGGCATATATGGAAAGATGCAGAAAGCTTTCTCAGGTTTGAGAAAGTAGAGAAACCTCTGGAAATTACCATTGTGCTGCCTAAATTCCACAGCTACAAATGATTCCCTTTCAAATAAGTCTAGAACTGGCACTAACCTCTTTTTGGCCACTGGGAAGTATTAGCTTAGTTTCACATGTCTTGAAAATGGAACTAAAGTTCTCTAAAGCTGTCCCTCCTCTCCCCCTACCCCTTTGTTCTAGTTTCTTTAGACAGAACTTTTTACATAATGATTAAAAAAGAGAAACTTTAGATTGCCTTTAGAATTATATATCAAGAACATTGGTGGATTTAATGATCCTCCATATTGGAGAGGTTATCGTCACATTCCTTTGAATTAAAATTCATTGCTAGTTGTCAGGCAGAACATTTTTTCTGTTTAATGTGTCATGTAATAAGTCAGACATTCCTGGGTTTCTCTTCTGATCTGTCACAGGTGAACAAGGGATGGAATTTTTAAAGCAAGCATAAAGAGATGCTTTAGCACCTACTGAAGTCTGATTATTATTTTTGACACACAGCTGATAAATGAATTTCAATAATGCTATCCCTAAAAGTAGAGATTCACATTCTTTTGGGAGTTACAATGTCCTAATCATTGATTTTCCAATCCACATACACACAACTGCCCAAAATGTATTAAGCAACATATAATTTTGCAATAAGTAAATTTAAAATTAATTTGTTTGGAGAAAATTAAAGGTTACCTAGGGTTGTGAATCATTGCTCTAGAATAAGCTTTTTTTTTTTTTTGCTCTTTATACTTTTGGGTTCTTATGGAATACCTCCCAGAATCTTAGAATCTAAGAGCTGGAAAGAAACTTTAGAAATCAATTAGTCTAACCCTTTTGGTGAGGAGAAATCCTTATTTAAAAGGGACAGGATAACAGTATCATGGGATTTAGATCTGTACAATGGTCCAGTCTCCCACAATTGTGTTACTGGGACTGGTGCATTATGCAGAGAGCCTCTGACACCACTTGCCAGATGGTTGAAACTGGAGACCCCACTTATCTGGCAATCCTGCTACATCTGGATGTAAACTCGGTGGGACAAAGGTTATGTAGAAAATGAGCTAAGCCTAAACCCACTTGCCCCAGAGACTAAGGTGGGAAAGGGGATCTATGCCTCCAACCTACAAAAATAGTTGTGCTTTTGTTGTTGACCTATCTTTGAAGTGAATATCTCTTAGTAAAAGCCAGTTGATGTGAAATGGTTATATGGGAGTGTGTGTGTGTGTAGGGTACTACTCACCGTAGCTAACAGTAAGGGGACATAGTCAGCGGGGGTTCAAGCCACTGGCATTGGATAAGATGTGCCTTCATACCCTTCAGGTACCCCAAAATCCTGAGGGGGCAAATATGGCCATCCTTACCTCGGAAGAATGAAGCTATAAGTAACCTGGCTACATTTGTTTTTCCTATTAAGTTTTGCATGATGATGAAGTCAGCAAGCTGAAGAGATACTATGGAATCATTTTGAGAAATTATTTATATATAAGCATAGTTTGTATGTAAATTTAGAAATTATTATTTTTAGCATTTACTTTTAAATTTTATTTTAAAAATTACATGTAAACAAAACATTTTAACGTCCACTTAAAAACTGAGTTTCATATTGTCTTCCTCATTCCCTCACTCCTCCCTTCTTGAGAAGGTAAAAAATTTGACATAGATTATACATGTGCAGTTGTGCAAAACATTTCCACATTAGCCATGTTGCAAAAGAAAACATAGACCAAACAACATAACAACAACAAGAATAAAGAAAGTTTAAAAAGAGTATGCCTCATTTTCCATTCAGGTTCTAGAAGTTCTTTTTCAGAGGCTGATAGTATTTTTCATCATAAGTTTTTTAGGATGTCCTGGGTTCTTTGTACTGCTGAAAATAGCTGTCATTCACAGTTGATCATCACACAATATTGCTGTTACTGTATACAGTGTTATCCTGATTCTGCTGATTCACTTTGTATCAGTTAGTGTAAGTCTTACCAGGTTTTTTTGAAAGCATCCTGCTTGTCTGAAATTATTTTTTCTAAGTGACACCAGTGGTCACAGTGATGAAACTTAGGAACAGACATAATTGGCAAAGAGCCTTTAAATTGTTGTTGCTTAGTTGTTTCTTCAATCATGTCTGACTCTTCATGATGCCATTTGGAGTTTTCTAAGTGTAGTTATTGGAGTAGTTTGTCATTTCTTTCTCCAGCTCACTTTATGGATGAGAAAACTGAGGCAAACATGATTAAGTGACTTGGCCAGGGTCACATAGCTAGTAAGTGTCTGAGAATAGATTTAGACTCAGGAAGATGAGTTTTCCTGCCTCCAGGCTCAGCACTCTATCCTCTATGCCGCTTAGCTGCCTCGAGCCTTTTCAAAGGTCAACTTAATATAGGATATTCTTTTAGGAAGACAGTATCACACAGCTAGTATATGTGTGAGGCCACATTTGAACTCAGGTCTTCCTGACTCCAGGTCTGGCACTCTATTCATTGTGCCACCTAGCTGGCCTCCCTAGCTGATAGTGTAACCCTTTGTGTTTTGCATGTGTTGGTAGTGAAAGAGTGCTTACCCTGTGAAAATGGCTTTATTTTTCCCTTTTTTAAAGTTATTTTTATTTTACTGAATTTGATGAATTTTTTTTTACTATTTTGATGTGTTGTTAGAGAGAGCTAGGTTTAATTGAACATTTAAACATCACCGTCTTTTGGATGTCCTACATCATAAAACGAACGATTTAAAAAACACATATGATATACTTTCCTCCTATAGAATGAAATTTTAACTGTTAAAGTCGAGCAGACTTCTGTTACAAAAGCAAGTCAGTTATTAAATGAAGCTTACATAGGAAAAGTTTTTTTTTTCTTCTGATAGTTAAGACTTCTTGCTTATTTGAACTGGAACTAATATCCCAGACAATGTGTTGCATGAAAGTGGGTGTGCAGAAATTTAGTTTATTTCAAAGGCAATATCCAATGCATCTGTTACCAATCAGTATCATAATCTGGCAAAAGGTTTCAGAATGTTCCAGCTCTCTAATCATCTATTGATCAGACAGACAATGGCTATTGGGTATGGGAGAAGGAATAAAAAATGCTTAATGTTCAATACAATCCTATTCAGTATCAAAAAATTTAAAATTAACCTGCTCCTAAGCAATCAATTAATATCATTTTGACCCTGTACTGAAGAATGTTCCATGATCAGATTTATTATACATTAGATGAGTTATGGCGAAATCTCATAAGATATGCGCTAATTTTATTTTCCTCTCACTTAATTACAAGGGAAGCCCAAGATTTTGTTTAGTTAACTGAGAAATCACAGCATTCAATGTGCAATTGTAATGCTAATTTCTTTATATAAAAAGTGCCTGTTTGTGGCATGGTATGATTGATATTTTGGCAGAACTATGAAGAACTCCAGGAAGAGTGTTTATTATTTAACTGCTGCATCAGCAGAGAAGGTACAAAAGAAGAAAATGTGACTTGTGAGGACTGTTGAAATAGTGATGGCCCTTGAAATCTGTAAGGTTTTCATTTCCAAATTGGAATAAGTATATCTTCATATTCCAGCTTTGTATATTTATAAATATGAGTAAATATGAAAGCACTACATGTGTATATATATATATATATATATATATGATGTGTGCATGCATGCATACATATGTGGGGAGAGAGACAGAGGTAAGCAGTGAATCACAGTAGAAAGGTGATCTTAGAGCCTTGTTTATATGCATATGTATGTATGTATGTATGTGTGTATACAGATAAATATATTTTAAAAACTTCCTATAGACGGATATAGCCTTATAGATATGCACCAATCACTAGAGACCAATTCTAAGGCACTCCATAAGCCAATGTAATACAAAGTCTGCCAGACTGACTCCTAGTGTTGATGATGACTTCAAGGAGTATCATCAGTGTTGTCCTTTGTACTCAAAGAGGACCAAAATGACATCGCAATGTCAGGATCAATGTACAGTTTGACTGTGACTGATCAGACCAATACAAGCTCAGAATGCTCTACCTCAGGTTGGGCACAAATGGTAAATATGAATATCTGTGATAGAGTTGTCTCTAAATGTGAACATCTCACATTGCTTTTGAGCGACTTGGAATTCTGCTTTGCTCATGGAACACAGTGCCTTCTTTGATGCGGGCACACCATGTTGGACAGTCCTGTGCCGGTGTCTCCCATGTCTCATAATCAATCCCAAATTTCTTCAGAGAGACCTTGAAAGTGTCCTTGTATCGCTTCTCCTGACCTCTGTGTGAGCACCTGCCTGTTCTCTGTAAAGCAGCCTTTTAGACAAATATACATTTGGCATTGAACCGCATGGCCGGCGTATCGGAGTTACACACTCCGCGGTAGAATTTGAATGCTTAGTGGTTTAGCCTGAGAAAGAACCTCAGTGTCCAATACCTTATCTTGCCAGCTGACCTTCAGAATCTTCCTAAGACATTTCAAATGGAAGCGGTTCAGTTTCCTGTCACTGGTAGACTGTCCAGGTTTCATAGGCATACAACGATGACGTCAGTACAATGGCTCTGTATGCCTTCAGTTTGGTAGGCAGCATAATAACTCTTCTCCACCACACTTTCCTTCAGAAGCTCCTAAACACTAAGCTCTGGCAATGTATGCATCAACCTCCTGATCTATGTGTATATCCCTGGAAAGCATACCACCAAGGTAAGTGAATTTATCCACAACATCCAAAATTTCTCCATTTGCTGTAACTGTGCCACATATGATTGATGCAGTTCTGGCTGATTGAGAACCCTGGTTTTCTTGGTGTTGATTGTCAGACCAAAATTAGTACAAGCAGCAGAGAATCAATCTAGACTCTCTTGCATCTCTGCAACAAAGGTGTTTGGTCCATGAGGCATGGCGAAAATACTTTGGATTGTTATTATCAACCTGGAACTGAATCTCATCTATCTTCTTACTGAGTCAAGAATTCTGCATCTCTCTAAGCTTTGCTTGTACTTTACTTTTGATGGGAATAGCCTATAGGGATCATTGTGGAGTGAGGTTGCTGAGAGAAGACTAGAGGAGGAAACTAGATTGGAAGTGGACCTTGAAGGCAAAATGAGATTTGGAATGAAAGAGAGGTGAAGCAAAATATTCCAGGGGTATTGATTATATCATATGGGTATGGAGGCAGATGTGAGTGAGAGATTTGTGGGAAAGAGTGAGGAGACTGTCAAGAGTAGAAAATGTAGTTTGTAACACAAAAGGGGAATATGGCTTAACAGTTAATATGGAGGGATATTGAATACTAGGCTGAAGAGTGTGATGTGAAAGATGGGAAGTCAATATTAATTCTTGAGTAAATACAGTGACATAATAAAAAAAGCTTATTTCGGAAGCAAGGTGGTTCATAAAATGACATTTGGGGCAGGGGAAGAGAATAAAAGGAGGGAAAACCCATTAATGTTGTAATTTTGGGCATAAGGTATTGAGGACCTGACATAGGACAATTGTTCTAGAAGTAAAAAAGGCCAAATTTGAAAGCTATTGAGAAACAAGAATTGCCCTTTTTTGCTGAACAACTAGATATTGAGTTGTTGACTGATAGCTTGGCTATCAGTCAATAAGCATCAATTACATACTGTCTACTAAGCACTGTATTAAATTCTGAGGTCATAAAAAAAGGAAAAACATGATCCTTGCCATCAGGGAACATACATTCTAATATAGGAGATATTGTAAATAACTAAGTACATACAACAAATATAAAGTAACCTGAAAGAGGAATGTGTTAACAGCTGAGGAAGAAGATTTAGATAAATTCATGAATGACAAATCCATAATGCATTATTAGAATAAATTAGAATGTTAAAGAGAGTGTATTCCTAAATTTAGATGTTAATATCAGAGAAGACAACTTTGTGCTCTCAGAAACCATCCCCAGGGTACCCTCATGAAAAAGTGAATTTTTAGGCTTGCTATATGACAAGCCCGTGACAATATACTATTTTTTAAATGTTTAATATTCTTATTGCTTTGTGCCTGTGGACAATTCATTTCACTTTTTAGTGACCTGGGAAATTCTCTCAGACTATAATTTGCAGTTCATAGGCTAGTCTACATTGGTAGAAGGAGCTTCCTTGTTAGTATTACTATACCAATGAAATCGAAGATTGTAAGGTCAATCAGTAAGTGAAAGACCTTTCTTGCCCATTGAATAGGCCTTGGGTGGGGCCAACAAAGGGAGGTCTGATTAGAGGTAGGCCCATACCCTTTCACTATCTAGGTGTAAGTCTCTAGACCCTTTTGCTAGTTAAGCCAATGTGGGCATGAAGCCCTCAGGGCCCTAAGTGGAGTTGCTAAACCAGAGCCAAGGGTATGTGCACTGAGTTCTAGTAAATCAGATGCCAGCTAGACTGTATAAAAAAGAGCCCAGAACTGAGAGCTGCAGAATGGGGAGCAGTGGAACTGAGAGCAGCAGGATTCAGAAGCAGACATTGACAGGACATTGAGGTAGCAGACATTGAGGGAAAGCCAGCATCGAGAGACTGAGTCTTGGAGTGGGCAGAGCTGCAGGAGAGAGTGCTGAGCGGAGAATTAGGATTCATGAGTGGTAGTTTATTGGAAGACCCTAGCAGGGTGGGAGGTTGCAAGATAGCTTGCCTCCTTGCTATAAAACTTTGTTATAATTTCCTTGTTGCTACTTTGAAGTGAGCTAACTGGTTTTGGAATATAATTGCTGGGGCATGGAATTGGAATTACTGGTACTAGGATTGGATTCTCTCATGTCTAAATAAATGTTGTACTTCCTCTGACTTCTACCTAGAGGATTTCTTATACTTTGCAATTCTGAACCATTCAGGCAGGTTCATGGTCATCCTTGAGGTCATGACTCTTGCCTTACTGATATAAAGGTCTAGTTCAAAAAATAAAATGTTCAAACTAGTAAAAAAAAAAAAGCTGTAGTATTTAAAGAAATGATTCATTTGGATGAGACAACTTATTTGTGGAGGGGAATTATGGTGTAATGGTTAGATCACCATTCCTAGTATCAAAAGATTTGTATAAATTCCATTATGGCACCAAAGAATGGGGAAATGACTATCAGATATAAAGAGCAGTAGCTCAGACATTCTTTATTATATCAAAGACTTATTTTCCTGGGAAATGAATGGTAAGGTATAGTAGAAAGAATGGATGATTTGGACTCAGAGGAGGTGAGTTCAAATTCTTCCTCTGCTACTTACGACCTGTGTGACTCCAGGCAAGTCACATCAAGACTCTGGGAATCAGTTTCCTTAGCTGTAAAAAATGAGATAATTGGATAAATATCCACAGTGGTCCCTTCCATCTCTAAAGCTATGATCCTGTGCAAATATCATTTATATGAAGCTTAACCTCTCTCTGATCTTCAGTTTTCTCAGATATAAAATGAGAATAAGGGACGACTATCTATCATAGTATTATGAGGAGTAAATGGAAATATATATATAATATATATATATATATATCTTTGTAAACCTTAAACCTTAATATGACTGGGGGAAGGTGTAATCAGAATGCACGCCATCTTGAAGTGGGGGGGGGGGAAGGGATAGATGGGGAGAAAATTTGGAACTCAAATTCTTGTGGAAATGAATGCTAAAAACTAAAAATAAATAAATTTTAAAAAACCTTAACATGTTCTATAGATGTAGTCTACTATTAATAATAGATGTAATCTTTTATAAATTACAACAAATAATGAAGTTTTTACCTTTTTATGGACTACAGGTTACCCTGAGCTTTTGAAGGTTATAACAGTGGAGGACAAATCCATATTATACCAAACTCCATTGCAGGATTAGCTGTGAAGTGTGTATGTCTGAAGACCTCAATTGGCATATAATTTAATATAGTCACCCCACCAATCATCTTTTTTTCATTTTTAAAAATATATTGTTTTCAGTTACCAAGAATACATATTTTCCTTCCTGCCTTCCTCTATTCACTGAGAATGAAAAGAAGGGAAGAAGAAGAAAGTAAGAGAGAGAAAGGAAAAAGAAGCAAAAGGGAGCAAAGAAAGAAGAAAGTGGCAAAAGGAAGAAAGGAAGATGGCGGGTGTGGGAGAGAGTGAGAGGAAGAGAAAAAAAGGAAGAGAGAGAGAGAAAGTAATAGCCCTTGTATCATGTAAGCACAGTGAAGCAAAACAAATTCCCACATTGTCCATGTCCAAAAATGCATTTGGCATTCTGCGTATCAGCCCCTCATCTCTATGTTGTGAGCTTAGCAGTGATTTCCTGTTTTCTTAAAGCCTTTCTCCTAATGAATACAGAACCTAACCGGACCAAGGTGGCCATGAACCCAGAGGAGGGGAAGAGGTGCAGAACTAAGATCAAACCGGTCTGGAGAGGTTTATTAGGACATTAGTGATTATATGACTCAATTATTATCATTATCATTGTAACAGGAGCATAATCAATAGGAGCTTAATTCTCAGAGTATGGTTAATGAACTTTACTTGCTTCCTGCCCGTGTAGAAGACGCTGAAGAGCTTGCTTCTGGAAAGACATGATGATGGATAATGGAAGGACCCTCCTCCCTGATTCAGAGTACACACGGGAAATGTTCTGTTTGTTTTGATTCTCTTGTCACATAAAGAAGAAGCTTTTCATTGGATGCATAGCCAGACCTAAGCCTTTTGGATGCATAAACTGAATGGTCATTTGTCAGGTATGTTACAATGGAGATTCCTTTTTACATGGGTTGTTTTAGATGGCAGCTAACTAAGTCTGATCCAACTCTAAAATTCTGTAGTTCCTTATGAACTGATGGAGAGTTGAGTAAGAGAGAAGGGAGAACAATATACGTAATGACTGTAATAATGTAAACAGAAACAACATTAAAAGACAGATGGAATTGTAATGACTGGTCTTGGTCCAAGAGAAAGAACGTTAAAACACAAGTCCTTGCTCTTCTTGGAGAGGTGAGGGGATTCTGGGCACAGAAGGTTGCATATGGTAGTTGATGAGTCTGTTTCAATTTGCTTTTCTTAATGGTTTTTCTTTGTTAAAATGGAGGATTCATGGACAGAGGACAAGGGTAGAGTATTTTGTGAAATGTTGGCACTACAAAACTAAAAGGACATCATAAAAATTTAAAAAATAAAATAAATAAATGAAACAAATATGGCAAATTAATGGAATAAGTATTCTTTAAAAAATGAGAGAAAAGGACTGGATGTTTCTGCCACCACTTCCAGCTTTAAATCTAATGACTTTTGCCAAAGTTAAAGACAGAACAATGATATCACCTCAATCACAGGTGTAATAGCAGATTTCCATCATTTTTAAGGTCACTCTAGAGCAGGGCTGTCCAACATTAGGTTTTTATTGAAACAATAGACAACATATTTTGATTTGCCATTTTAGTGAGAGCTCTGCTGTAGCTTGGCTGTGTTTACTAAAGAAAACATTTATGTAAAGTTCTGTGCTTGCAGGAGGGCTGCATAAATTGCACTATGGGCAGCATGCAGCCCATGGGCTGCATTTTGGACAGCCCTGCTCTAGAGTTAGACCATATGATACTTGAGAGCAGGGATTGTCTAGTTTTTGTCTTTCTATCTCCAGTACCTAGCCCAGTACTTGGAACATAGTAGATACTTAATAAATGCTTATCGACTGATTTTTTTTTAAAGGGGCAGCCATGGCAATCTGAGTTTTCTTACTCTCTGGGGCCAATTAACTTTTTCTCTTTACTTGAGGAAGAAACCATAGCAA
>CM053622.1:167063241-167081686 GCA_028646595.1 Phalanger gymnotis | reverse complement strand
TCTCTCTCTCTCTCTCTCTCTCTCTCTCTCTCTCTCTCTCTCTCTCTCTTTCTGTCTCTCACTTTGTCTTGGGAGAGTGTACATAAACATACAGTGGCTTGCTTAAATATTCAGTCTCCCAGCTCACAGTACAGTAACTTAATAATAAAATATTTTGAAGAGGGAATGAGGCTGTGGAGCTTATGATACCACTAATGGATTTGAAGAGGATGCTAATGCATTGTAGGAGGAAGTGAATTGAGCTCTCGTGTGTAAAGGAGGATTATAAAATATAATTATGAAAAAGCAATAGTAGCAGGCTTGAGGAAGTTCTGCTGATGTGTGGGTACTACAAATGACATGTTTTGTTGATGAGAAGGAAGACTTAGATGGATATTTACTGTGCTCGCAATCTTCTTCATCCAGAAACAGGGAATGCATTACAGAAATAGCCATTTTGTGAACTCTAAAGTGAAAATTAAATAGTGTAAGATGGATCCTGACAAAACCCGTGCAGCTTTTCATTTGGAACAACAGTTGTCTAGAATGCTGAAGCTTTCATATCAAGAGCTCCATGAAGGCTCTGAGAGAAAAATACATGATATAACTGTCAAAGTAAAGGAAAACTTTTTTCTGTTTTCCTTTCCTTTTCTTTTAGAAGCTCAGGGAAACTAGGGAAATTAAATAATTCATGGTCTCCAGCTGGGTGTGGGAGCAGCATAAGAGCCTTTCTGAATATCATTCCCTGGTTGCCAACACTGACAGGCTTGTTATAAATTGTGGGTATCCGTGGTGGGGAGCAGTGCCTGCCCACATGGATAACACTGCCAAATGCCAATATTCAGGTCTCCCCATTCCTCTCTCCTGAGTTTTCAGTCCTAATCTCCTCCATGTACAGGAAATGGCTATTATTTCTCTACCTAAGGTTCTGCCTTCATAGGCAAAATGAATAAAGAGTATCATTTCTAACCTGATAATTCAGGCAGAACCAAACTAAAGCAAACCTTCATTGGTGTAAATAACACAAAGCAGACTTTTGGGAAGGGAATGGAATTAATTTAGCTTCACAATTAAGATATGATCAATCTATTTTTTTCTCTCTGTCTGCTTGCCCTCTTGTGCATCATGGGAAACATAGGCTCTCTGAAGTAGAGTATTTTACTTGATCTTTCAAGGCAAGAAATGTGTCTCTCGAAAAGAAAGATTGGTGTTTTAATAAACCTCCACTCAAATCAATGCTAGCCTTTAGAGCTCAAGTAGCAATTCTTCCATATTATATAAGCAGTGGCAGTGAGGGTCATGTGGTGGTGGTGGTGGTGGTGGTGGTGGTGGGTCTTGTGAATACTGTGAGTCTACTGCTAGAAAGGCAGTGGTAGGGAGAAAGAGGAAGATTATCAGCAGAGGGATTTCAGGGGCATGGAGAAGTACACTATAGGACATTGAGAAGCAAATGCTAGGACAACACCATGGGGTGAGGAGCAGGGGAAAGAGCTTACCTGGAGTGTGTTAGTTAGAGGAGCCACCCCCCCCAGCTTTCTAATTATCTCCTATAATTAGTTAAATTATTCTTATAAATCGAGGGCTAAGCTCAGCTGTTCTTATGTAACTAAGGATTCCAAGTACTGTCAAGGCCCTCTAGTCTTGGTACTCTGGAATAAAGTTCCACTTGCCCTACCCTAGTTACATCTTTTCTGGCCTTCACATAAATCCCCATGGAAGACAAAATGCTTATTTCAAAGATGGTACCATCAATCCAAACACTTCTGAAGCTGCCTGTGGAGGCAATGTATGAGTTGCACCAGAAAATCAGTCTCATTGCTTTATAGACCCATCTTGCATTAGGCTACCGAGTCAAGTGAGAGACTTTATTAGACAAAGTCCTCAAAATGACTTTACTGTGAGCATGTTAGTGAGAAGCAAGGACAAAATATGCCATGTTTTTTTTTTTTAGTGAACAGAATTTCTGTTTTCTCATTATGCAGGGCTGTGACACAAGAATGAAATTGTTTAAAAAAATCAATAACTGAATGCTCTCTTATGTGTCCAGAAATACTGCTGAGTTGTGACAAATGGACTGAACCATTGACAATCTTAACTATACTTGTAGCTGGACCAACTTGCTTTAAAAAAAGAAGAAGCTTGATAACCATTTGTAAGACCAAATCTGACACTTGGCTGACAGTGATTTTAATTGAACTTAATCTGGTCAACAGAGTAAATAGGTAAAACACCCCATGAACCCAAATCTGTGAAATATTACATATTTCCATTGATGACAGTGACCTGCAGGGACTCTCTGATGCTGAAGATGGAGTCCGATTTCTAAGGTTATTTGGATGAGTGACTGAAAGATATCGAGTTGACTCATTGTAGCTTGTGAAAAAAAGTATGTGAAATCCTTCTGTTCAGTTTAAAATGGTTGTTAAGTCTTCAGAACAAAAGGTTTGTGCTTTTAAGAGGATAACAAAAAAAACCCCAATCATTAAAAGCACCAGAAGGTTGATAGTTGGCCATGCCATATGTCGGGGATGCTCTCCTTTGCCAGGTCCATTTCATAGAATTCTTTACTTCTTTCAAGACTCACTTCAAGGGCTACCTCCTGCATGAAGTTTTCCCCAATTGCCCCAACTGCTGGTAAATCTCCTACCTACACCGCCTTGTGTTTATTTTGTATAAGCTCTGAATATACATATATGTAGATACACATATAGGTACATATTGCTTCCCTTGATAGAAGGTAAGCCATTTTAGAGCAGTGACTGTTCCATTTTTGCCTTTGATGCATGACACCCAGTAAACACTTAACAAATCCTTGTTGATTGATAGTAATTGAATTTAATTGAAACTAGATCACATATTAGTTTGAGTTTCAAAAGAGGGGTCAAGGTATATAACCATCAAAATACTCATAATAAAAGCTTATATTTTTATATTCAATTCAGTAAATATTTATTAAGTACCTACTGTATGCCAGACATTGTGCTAAGCAATGGGGATACAGAAGAAACACAGGACAGTCCTTGCTTTCAAGAAGCTTATAACCTAAAGGTTTAGTAGCTTAAGTTTTGCAGAGTACTTTCCGTAACCCTGTGAGACAGTTGGTTTAGTTATCAGGCTCATTTTACAGATGGAGAAATTAAGGCTCAAAGAGGTGAAATTACTTGATTATATATAACTAGTAAATGTGGAAGATGAGACTTAAGTTCAGATTATCTAACTCAGAGTATGGTTCTTTTTCTACTGTGTTGTTTCGCCCAGGTACACTAGGAAAGTTTTTAATCTCTGTTGGGAGAAGACAATATGAGACCAAACTTGTTTTATTGGAAGTTTTCTTTAATTAATCAAAATGAGGAAAGGTAGAGAGGGAAGAAAAAATCATGAAAGGCACAATCTGGGGTTTTTGCTTTTCTGACCATGAATAGAACCAAAATGCTACTAAGGGAAACTGGACTCTACATTTAATCAACCAACTTAATTAGGAGGTATAGAGAATGTAAAAGGCCAACTTCACATGGATAAGGCAGCAACTAGTTAAAAGCAGCATCATGGACTTTATATTGCAAAGAAAAATGGAGCAATGGAGCTTTTGATGCCAAGGAAAGATTCAGAGGCTGTTTGCAGCCCAAGATTAACTTGATTGAGTACAATTCTAGATTGAAGAGGTACCATGTTGTACTTAGGTGTTCTTTTTCTTTTAAATATTGCAACAGATTGTGTTTCATATAAAGATTAATTAATTAAATTTATTTTGGTATTTAATAAGTACTCTATCCTCATTCTGGTATGGAGGTGACTCTATTTTCTCAAAGACTAGTAATGCCTCCCCTTTAGTGGGTTCTACCAATGCAGAGAGGCTTCAAGTAAAAGCCAAGCAGTGAGATTATCTAATTATTGTCATAGGACCAACACCTTTAAGTTTGGAGAAGATCATCACCAGAGACTGAATGCCAGCTGATGATGTTTTTTAACCTCAAAAATTCATTAAAGTATTTACGGATAGAATTGTAATGGAGATGAGTCAAGAGAGCTACCCACACTGATGAAATCACTGATTCTAGAAATGCTGTTGAAATATTGAAGTAAGTTTAATTTTTATGGAAAAATTATAATTATACTATATTAATCTTTTACCCATTAGAATGTAAGCTTCTTGAGGGAGGGAACTCTTTTGCTCTTTGTCTTTCTGTCTGTGATGTCTAGCAGTGCCTTGAACATAGTAGTTGGTTAATCAATAGTTTTGCTTTTATTGTTGATTGTTCCTTTTAATTATCTACATCTGAAATAAGTCTTATGTCTATGCTATTCTAAACAAGTTACAACATTGGTGTTAGCTTCCTGAATTGTAGGTATAATGCCAAATTAAGCCGGCATAAATAGCATGCCTAGCAAATTCAACCCTATTTCTGTGATGGAAATGTCACATTGCTTTATAATATTTTGATTCTACCTCATTTTTGAAATGTAAGTATCTTTATTCTGTTGGATTGCATGAGGCAAACAAGCATGTAGGAACTGAGCCACTGGCTGCCTAGTTTGAAGCAATTGAATATAATTTTAGTTTGAAGCAAATATATAGAAAGCTCAGCTAAGTGACACAGTAGAGTTCTGGGCCTGGAGTCAGCATGACTTATCTTCCTGAGTTCAAATCTAGCACCAGAAACCTACTAGCTGTGTGACACTAGACAAGTCTCCTAACTCTGCTTGCCACATGTTCCTTAGAGAAGAAATAGGAAACCACTACAGTATCATAGCCAAGAAAACCCCAAATGGAGTCATGAAGAATCAATGATTACTGAAAAACAAGTGAACAATATAAACCTCGCTGGAAAACCTTGAATTGGTTTGTATATCAATTATTCTTCATATAAATAATATAGTTTGTCAATATGAAAACAATTTTATCCCATAGCTACAGAGCCACACACAGATATCAATACATCACCTATTTTTTCATTGTTCTCAATTGTCACTGTTTTCGTTAGGTGAGACTCTTTAGACAACTAGACCATGTTATCACACAATGCATGCCATTTGGATCATATTCCCACTACTAACTGCAATGATGGAGGGCAGATGTTATATGCCCTTAAGTTCACCTTCTACAAAACTATCATAAGCACACACAAATCCCTACATTTTATCTTAAGGTCATTATGTCCTCAGAAATCCATGCACTGAAATTTCTGAGCCCTTAAAATAAAGAGAAAATTGGGCCTGAAAGCAGTTATATTTCTTAAGGTGGATCTTCATAACTCCTAGGATATGTTTTATGTGAATGAAATCAAGGAAAGGATGAAATTTCCAGAGATTTGTGGGTCCCTCTCCATGATTTTAATTATAATGGTAGCTGCATTTTACAATGCTTTAATGTTTACAAAATTCTTTATATACTCTTGTAACCAGGTGTTCAAAGCTTATTTGCATAAGACTCTGCTCACTGGTGAATATTGATTACTCAATGTTTCTTGTACATGAGGAGCGGAGATGGTGAAAACTTGGGACAGGAGAGATGCTGGTCTTCTGATCTCTGTCTTCAAGAGAGAAGATATTCATTCCCTGAAAGGAGACAAATACTTTGGATAGAAGACATCTAAAAGAGCAAGCACTTTTATCATGTCTCTATATTTATCTTATCACAGTAGGGACTTGGGGAATTTCCCCTTTGGGTGAGACCAGGAACTCTCTCTAGCTTGAGCTGAGATATCTCTCTCCCAGTGGGAGAATTGTGCATGATTTCTCCAATTTCTTGTTTGCTCTTGGCTTAGATAAATGCTTTTATTTGCTAGTATTCCCTATATGTAACCTTTGCATAAGTGGCATCTGGTAGGAAGCCACGGGACTATAGGTTGGGGGACCACTTCTCTGTTAGGGGATAACAATCAGAAGTGCAGCTTAAACCCAAAAAATCCCCTTGATTTTTTAGAGGCGGATAGATATAGTTCTAGACTAGTACTCCATCCCTGAAAAGAGCAGAGAGGCTACTCTTATGTCCCCAATCTTCTGCTCTCCTCCTGGTAGAAATCAAAGTCTCCATTGGAGAAGGTTAGGTAGAAGAAACACTAGGGATCTATTCATGCTTCCCTTCAAGCCACATATAGAAAGACTCATGTAGATATGGATACCCCACATACACAACAACACACATACTCATTATGCTGCATATTTTCACACGGTGGCAAAAGAGCATGGCTACTTGCCCCGTGGGTTCTAGTGCTAAGAAGCAAAAGTAGAGCTGTCATTACTCACTTAGTGAGGCTTAGTGACTTGTCAGGGTCAGAAAACCAGTAATTGTCAGGGATACAGTTTAAGCTTAGGTCTTCTTGACTGCAAATCTAGCACTCTCCCCACTATACCATCCTGTCTTTAGTCAGTGTAATATGACAACATAAAAAAAAACTCATGCAAGCTTAAAGTGTACTAAGAGAGGCACAGATTTCAGAAGCCAGGTGGTGATTGTCCTGCTAACTATATAGGACCTCCTCCTGGAGTACTGTTTTCAATGGTAGATGTCACATGTTAGGAAGGAGTGTGATTAGCTGGGTAGCATCCAGAAGAGGACAACCTGGGAAATAAAGCTCGTATAAGGATATTTGAAGAGTCTGGAAATATTCAGTCTAGAGAAGAAAAAAAATTACTTAGATAGGATGTGATAGTTTTCTTCAAGTGTTTGAAAGTCTGTCATGTTGAAAAAGGTTGAACTTGATCTCCATCTTTAGTGGGGGGGAGGGCTTAACTGGGAGCAATTGATGGAAGTTGTAAAGATGAACATTTAGGATGGATCTGAGGGAAAACATACTAATGATTAAAGATATCCAAAAATAGAATGGGCTTCCTGGGAAGAGATTAGTTTGCCCCACAATAGAGATCCTTTGTAACAGGTTGGACCACCACTTGTTGGGTATGTGTTGGAGGGGATTCTCTGGTCAGGTATGCCTTGGATTTAGGGGTCTTTGAGTAAATGTTTAACAACTGTCTTTTAAAGAAGCAATGTATACATGGCACATTTTAAAGTTTATTCTGTATTATTAACACTTCACCATATTTTTAAGTCCAGACAATCAACAGAACAATAAATCAAACCCTTATATGTGGTGTTTCCCAATTTATGGTGTATAAATGATGACATTGAAAATTTTACAATTGGCTTTTATGAACGAGTTCAAACTGGCTCTAGTACACCTCTGCAGAGAGGACTGTAGCAACTAATAGAATTAGGAAATATTTTATGTAGACAGTGGTGCCAGCACAACCCTGTTTGGACTACACCTGGCTTCCTGACATCCTTTCCAGCTCCAAGATACTGTGATTTCCTGCATTATTGTCTTTAAAGATGCTCTGAAGTTTAGTGCAGTTTGTGTTAAAGAGGTTAGGATCTTTGCCAGGAAAGGGATTCATCTTTTGAGTGAAGCCTATTAAACCTTTAGAGATACAGTATGATACAATAATGCTAGGGGTGGGAGATAGAATGTGGCTTAAATGATTTTCTCGTGGGGAATCAAGTTCACCTAGCTATAGACCAACTAAATTGGATTGCTTAGCTAGTCATTTTAGGTGGCAGTGGTAGGTGGGAGACCATGTATACATGTACAGTGATTGACAATCACTAAGAAGCATCATTTTTAGGGTAGGAGTTGGCAATGTTTTAAGGGTATGGACTTTAACTTTTAACTTTTATGGTATGGACTTTAACTTTTAAAAGATCTGCATTGTTTTTATTCATATAGGAACTGCATCTGAGATTCCATTGTCTAGGGAATCCCTGGATGAGCAAACTACCAATTATATCATTAAGGCAGAATTCATGACTTCAAAGATAACCATGAATATGCCTGAATGGTCCAGAATCACAGGATATAAGGAATTCTCTAAGTAGAAGGCAGAGGAGTTAAAGCATTTATTGAAACTCCAAAGTAGCAGACCCACGGACCAGTGTCCCCAATTCGACATCCTGGCAAGAACTTTCCAAAACCGGTATGCCTATCTCACAATAGTGACCAGGAGGCCACGGAAAAACATTATGGCAGCAAGCCAAGCCATACTGGTGCTTCCCCCCCTCCCAATGCCAGGGCCCTCCAGCAAGAAGACCATCCACTGGCCTCAAGCCCCTGCTCAGCACTCTCTGGTCTCCACGAAGTATCTTGCTTTTTTGTAGCACCTGTCGCTGCTTCCACTGCAATCTCCAAGCTGTGTTCCAGCTTGTTGCTTCCTCTCTCCTTCAGCTCTCAACTGCTCTCACTAACTGCCTCTTAGTTCTGCTCCAACCATTCAGTAAGCTCCTCCCACCACAGGCTTCCATTGGCTCCAGTCCTAGCCACGACCCCTAGGACCCTGAGAGCCCTGCCCCCGAAGCCCACTCACATGGGTGGGGAAGATCTTCCCATTCACTAATTGCCTTTACACCAATGGAGGTTAGTAACTTTTCTGCAATTAGTATTAGAGAGTTGTCTAGAGTACTGAGAGCTTTTCTGACTTGTAGAAGGTCACACAGCCAGTATATTTCAGAGGTGTAACTTGAACCTAGGTCTTCCTGCCTCTAAGGCCATGGTGATAGATGTGTTTTATATGGATCTCATGGATACTTGTTGGATTTTTTTTTTACTATTTTACTTACTTTTTACTTATCAATATGACATAATAGAAAGACCAAATAATAATTATTCATTATCTTGGAAGGTGGTTGTGGAAGTTGCACTAAGACTTTTGGAATATCCTGTGTACTTAACACACACATACACACACACAAGCCCACACACTGCATTGACTTTTGAAACACACTGTGTATGTGTGTTTTTGCATGTATTGGGATGTGTGTATATGTACATATTCTGTACCTATATGTATTCTATATGTATACATAGATACACATACACACATTCTTTGTAAGTATATGTGTATACTTTATATACCTGCTCTCTCTATATATACACATACATTCTGTATATCCATATATTCTTTATATGTATATGTGCATATACATATTCTATATCTGCATATCTATTTTGCGTATATGCAGATATGTGTACACATATTCTATATGTGTATATATGTACATATATTCTCAGTATGTATATACACACATATGTGGATGAATACACAGTGTGTTCCAATAGTCTTAGTGTAGTTTTAAATTATTAAAGCTTAAAAAACACTACGAATTTTGAGATACCCTGTATACATACTCCAGGGATCAAAGGGTCCTCTTGCTCTTTTAGACATTTCCCATTGTCACATGAGTTTAATAGGGCTGTCAGATAAGTTAAATATTCTCAGAGATAGCCTGGCCCTAACATATCGAAGTATGGAACTAAAGAGAGTAGAGTTGGAAGGAAGAGGCAAGCTTGGCTGAATGGAAGCCAGTTTGGGGAGTTTATTAAATGGGGACAGGAGAGCAGGTCTGAGAGGGGTATCCCAATGGGTGCTTCGTACTTTCAAATGTGAGGAGAGGAAAAGAATATGAGACTTCTCTATTTGAGCTCTAACTCCCCTCCAAAACAACAAATTGGTTGTTCAGAATAAGTTAAGGTTTGGTGAGATGAGTCAACACATAGGTACAGACTCGTTCATTTATTTTGGCTCCAAGAACTTTACTCCGTACATAAAAAAGCCATATGTATCACTGGAGCCAAATGCTGACCCCTGGTATAGTGGAAAGTCCCACCCTTTTTCCAGACCTCATTTCAGGTGAAACAGAGGGAAGCACTGTAGTATGGTGGGAACAACATTGGACTGATAGTCAAGATCTCTGTGTTCTACTCTGACACTAATTAACCATGTACTCTTGGGCAAGTGTTATGGCTATATGTTCTGCAGCAGGAGTGGGACTGACTGCCAGCAGCCAGGTCTTGCTTATTGCTGCTTATTGCTTCAAGGCTGTGAGGCAGAAGGAGGGAGATGAAGGAAGGGAAAGAACCAGAGAATTTCAGATCTGAACCAAAATGCAAACACCAGTCAAGCTTACACAGAACAAACTGGCAAAATAAATGGCGAAAATTAGACTCAACCATTCAGAAAAGGATAAAGACAGAGGTCAGGAATTAGAAGACAGAAGTAGGAAGAAGTTGATAAAATTGGTGAAAACAGAATGGCTCATCAAAAAGAGTCTCTACCTGCAACCTTGTTTTCATGTAGAGCCAGGGCGTACCAGCCACAAATATCTTTTCATGTTAGAGAAGAAAGTTCATAGTTCAGAGCTCTAGACCTCAGACACCACCTACTCCAATCCCCTTATTTTACAAATGGGAAAACTATGTTTCCCTGGAACTGAAAACCAGACACCTAACCCCTCTGCTCTCAGTTTCCTCATCTGTAAAATGAGGGTTGAGATGAAATGATCTCTGGGGTCTCATCCAGTTTTAAAGGTGTTATTCTATTCTTAAAATTTGAGATTGAAAATAGCTCCTTGCAATAACATTATAAAGGAAAACAACTTCAAAAGACTAGAACTCTGATCAATGCAATGAAAAACCATGATTGCAGAAGACTGAAGATGAAATACATTACTTACCTCCTGACAGAGAGGAAATGGAATGGAGAAGCAGAATAAGGAATATATTTTTGGATGTTGACAATGTGAGAATCTGTTTAACTCAATTACACATATTTTGAAAATTTCTCTCTTTTTTCCTAATTGTTCAATTAGGGGCATGGAAAGGGTAGATGGGAGAAAGATTAAATGCTTATAAAAATGAATTTAAAAATTTAAAAGAAAGAATGATAATGGCTTCTTGGTATACTCTGGCAAAGTAGAATTTTTTTTTGGCAAAATGCCCCAGGTAGCAGAGAAGTGGGCAAAATCTGGAGAAGCAGAGAAATGGGCTAGAAGGACTGGATTGTAGTGAACATGCTTATGATCTTTTTTTGCTTTCTGTTTTGCTAAAATACATTATTTTTGTTTCATACAGGACAACAGTCAGCTAAGTTTAAATTTGGGACTGCTAAATAAAAAATTCAGAGAGTGAATTCTCAGCAAAGAAACATCCCACTCTTTTTATGTTCTTTGTTCTTCACAGGCTTCTAGATGTAATTCAGGTGAAAAAAAGCAAGCTGCATTGGGAAGCAGTATGATATAATAAAGAGATCGCCATACCAGAGTCTCATTGTATCTGGCTACTAACTAGCTGTGAGTCTTTGGATGCTGGAGAATTTCCTAGGATCCAGCAAATGGGACTTTGTCCCATCAAGATTTAGAGTACTGATAGCAGTCAGCCTGGAGCATGCCAGAATTTAGCTGCCTTTCCACCCTCAGCCTCTTCAGGCATGCAAACTTTCAGTTTACATGTCCTGCCATTAGGAGTTTTGGTCCTAGAAGTGTGAATTTTAGAGAGAGGAGAGAGGATGGTAGAATAGGGGAGGGAAAGAGAGGAGGGAAGGGACTGGAAGGAAAGGGGGGAGAAGAAAAGAGAAGGGAAGGGGAGGGAAGGAGAGGAAAGGAGAATGGCAAATAAGAGGGGAATGGATTTTCACTGTATAGACATTTTTACCTTGTCTATTTTCTAATGACTCATATTTTAAGTCATGATTCTTCTCCCCGAGTTATGCATTCTGTCTGCACCCAAGTGCAGTGACGCATTGTCTTGCTGTACACGGGTTTGCCCATTTAATCAACCATGGCTGTTCACTTCACATAGAGCATGTCACATTTGACAGGTTTATCACAAGACTGTAGGGTCTCTTTTCCACTGCACTAAGGAAACCTTCTCCATTAGCGATACAGGAGTTATGTTTATGCATGAAGAGAGAATGTTCTATTGGCCAATTCCATTTCTCCATTGCAGGCAAGAGCCCAGCTCCCACTTATCAAGTGGGCCTATTAGTGGATATTCAACTGCAGTGGGGAATCAATCCTCTGTACATGAACTTGCAATTGTTGCTCACTGGTAGTAAAGATCTCGGCAACATCCAAGCTTTGATGTTGAAATGGATGGCCTTCCCCTCCCATACCAGAGTATTTACTTGTAACTATAAATGTCCCTGGATCCAAAATCATGTTGAATTCCTTTCTAGTGAGGCCCTGAACCATGTCATTCTGTGCTCATCTTAGAGTTCATCTTTTCCTACATGCTTATAGAGAGGGTTTCTTCTCTATAAGTTAAGGCTGAAATAAATGATCAATATATGGCTTGGATTTCAGGTCTGGCTTTGCAACTAGCCATGAGACCTTAGATATATCATGTATTTTATTTCTTAGCACCCCACTTTTCTCATCTGTAAAATGAAGGGTGTTGGCTAAAATTTGTGGTCTAGTGGGAAAGCACTGAATTACAAGTGAGGAGACCTTGGTTTTAGATTGATATCTTTCACTAACCAGCTATGTGACTATGAGAAATATATGTACTAGGGAAAAAGAGGACAGGGTTTGGCATCAGAAGTGGCTCAAATACCACCTAGATCAGTTACTACTACCTGTGTGATATCAAACCAATTATTTAACCCCAATGTAGCTTAAAAACACATCGGAAATATCTGTAGCATTTACCTTATAGAGCTGTTGAGGATCAAATGAGTAAACTATATGAAGTGTTTTGCAAACCTTAAAAAGAATTATATAAATGCCAGTTGTTTTTATTTACCTAACCTCTCTGGGCCTCAGTAAAATGAAAGGGCTAACTCATATTCGACATATAGTAGAAAACATGGACTAGGAATAAGGACATGTGGGTTCAACATTCATCTCTGCTGCCAACAGAGCAGAGGAACTTGGCCAGGTTTCTGGGGGTGAGGGTGTGTTACAGTTTTCTCTAATGCAATGTGAAGGGATTGAGCTAGATCAACAACTCTCAAACTTTTTGGCATCAGGACCCTTTTTTTTACTCTTAAAAATTATTGAGGTCCCTCTCAAAGAATTTTTGTTTACATAGGCTATATCTATTGATTATTATTGTATTATAAATTAAAACTGATATGGTTAACAAATATTCGTTAATTTACAAACAACAATAAACCCAGTAGATGCTAACCTCAGCTACATATATATGTATATATATATATATATATACATATATATACACATACACACATATATGTATATATATATATACACACACATATACCCCCACACATATGCACATATATACATAAATCTATAGGAAATATATTTTAATAAAAATAACTATATTTTCCAAAACAAAAAAATCATGAGAAGAGTTGCATTGCTTTACATATTTTTCCAAATTTCTTTAATATCTGGCCTGATAGAAGACAGATCAATTCTCGTATCTTCTGTATTTTCTCTGTTGCTATATGGTTGTTTTAGTTAAAGTTTAGGAAGAAAATCCAGCCTCAAACAGATTAAGTAGTTGGAATAAGGAAGAATATTTTAATAGTCAAATAATAGTTTAGTATTTTTATGAAAATAGTTTTGACCTTGTACACCCCTGAATGGGTCTTCAGGACCCCAGAGGTCCAAGGACCACACTGAGAACTGCT
The DNA here is from genome assembly GCA_028646595.1 of Phalanger gymnotis. Taxonomy (NCBI): domain Eukaryota; kingdom Metazoa; phylum Chordata; class Mammalia; order Diprotodontia; family Phalangeridae; genus Phalanger; species Phalanger gymnotis. Next base: position 167,068,282 of record CM053622.1, on the reverse strand, counting down.
GGGTTGGATAATCTCTAAGGTCCTTTTTTGCTCTGATATTCTGTGAATAGGAATTTCTTCTCCCTCAGATAGGTGGGCGTTCTATTCCTTGAAGGAATGACTTTATAGCCTGTTAACATGTATATCCTGCCTCTCTGTGTTTTGCCAACAACATTTCTTTTTGATGTTAAAAAACCCTGTTTGATGGGTTTGAAGCTTGTCAGGAGTTCTTGACACTGGTGCTTCATAAATTTATTTTGTGATATAACGTATCCCTTCCATCTAGGCAGCAAGCTGGTATAGTGTTTAGAGCACTGGGCCTGGAGTCAGGAAGACACGAATTAAAATCCAACCTCAGATACTATTTATGTGACTCTGGGCAAGTCAACTTAGCTTCTGTCTGCATCAGTTTTCTCAGCTCTAAAATGGGGGGTCATAATAGCATTTCCCTCCCAAGGTTATTGTGAAAATCAAGTGAGATAATATTTGTAAGATACTTAGCATTGTGCCTGGCGCATAATAGGTGCTTAATAAATGCTTGTTTCCTTCTTTCAACAGGTTCATCAACATACTAGTTCCTGTGAGAATCGAGTATAAACATGGCCCCTGGCCTCATGAAACTTATAGTCTAGCTAGAGATCCTACAAGATTAACATACTTGAAATGAGAATAAATAGTCCAATGCAATTTATTATAGTGTTAAATTGTGTAGTAGAGACTATAAGGGGAGATCCATGAAGGAAGGGCTTATCTCTTTTAATCAGTAAAGACTGGTGAAATCCTGCCACCTGGATATGTCACAGGTGCTTGAAAGGGTTTTGGAGTCAGAAGATTCTTTGGTTTAAATTTCACTTCTGCTATTTACTAGCTGTGTGACCTTCGGTGAATCACTACATATCACTGTGTATCCAACTATAAATTGAAGAGAAAGTGCCAATTTGATTTAGTAGGTAAGTTTCTCACTGGAAGCAGTTTCCTCTACCAATGAACTCACAAGTCTTTCCAGATCTGGTTTGTGTGCCTAATTTTGTGAACTTCCCTCTCTCAGTCTTCCTCTCTGTCTTTCTTTCTCTCTATCTCCCTTTCTCTCTCCCTCCTTCCCTCCAGTTGTTTTTTTTTGTCTCAGTCATTGATCAGAATGTAGGTATGAGAAGAGGACAGAACACATTGGATCTTTACCACTATGTTGCCCTTGTTGTCCACGCAGTAGAACTGACTTTGTAAAAAGATCCTTGTGCTAAGATAAGTCCAAGGGTAATCCAATTCATATGAATTTATGTCAAATAGTGTTATCTTGAAGATTCACTGTTACTCTATCAGACAGTTCAGACATTGACAATGATGTCTATCTGGAAGGAATTTATTAGTAAATTCTGATCGTAGGACTTAGGCCTAGGACTTCTTGGTTTGGATTCCAAGCATCCATCCCCATTAAACATAAGTTTTATCATTTTCATAACTGGTTAGGTGTTAAGGTATGTTATATCTCATATGTTACACACATTTGATATGTGTTTTTATTTGTGTACATTTTATATACTAATTAATGTCTATAGAAAGGGCTCATTCCTGTATATAGGATGTCCCAATAATCTTAGTGCAGTTTTAAGCGTTAGTAGATTAAAACTATTGCTTTTATACAGGTTTTATATAGCTGGTCATAAACCAGTTCTTTGTTACAAAAGGTAAGACTTGCTAGTGAAGGCATGATAGTACCTGCCTGAGAGAAAGCTTGAACCAAGGTTTTTCTGATTCTAAGGCCAGCCCTTTATCCACTGTGCTGACTGCCTGGACTTATGATTTCATTGGCGCAGCAATCTATCTCCCCATGAGTCTATTTTGATAACTAATGCAGATCAATGATTGTTCTCAGTTATAGTTTTATAGACTGATTTGGGGGTACTGAAGGGTTAAATTAATTGCCCAGAGTCATACTGCCTATAAATGCCAAAGGCTATGCTTAAACCCAGGTCATCTTGACTCAGTGGGTGGCATCCTCTGTTCATATTGTATAACACATGCCATAAATCACGTATCATATACACCATACCATAGTATACCATGTCATAGATCAAGAGAAACACACAAGTGATGTGATCATGCGGAAATCACTTAAGTATTCCATGTCCCAGGAAACTCTCTAAGACTGTTAATTTCAGAGGAGATGTTGAAGATGTGCATCAGCAGAGGGAATTTCTTCTCCTGGAGGTCCTTGCCTCCATCAGAGGTGTCAAACACACAACTGGGGTGGCTCCCACTCCCAAGGGTGACCAGAACTAGAGTAAAATGTAATTGAGAAATATTTGACAAAATAAATAAAAATTCAACAAGATATAGATAACATTACATTTTAAAACTAAGTCAATATGCTGCCAGCAGGGATCCTTTTGCCGGGATTACTGGCCCCAGTTTCTATTTTTTACATTAATACATATTTATGGAATAAAACAAGCATTCTCATAGCATAGTACAACAAAAAAGATGATAGTGCATAAAACTGTAAATCTACTAAGCATAACTTGCTATTCCTTTCAACTATACAACAAAATTATTGTGTAAATTTCCTTTTTTCTTCCTTTTTTCTACCCTTTCCCCACCCCCTCACTGCCCTAAAAATGACTACTATTATTATGTATAAAAACATTTTTATATACATACTTCTATTTACCAGTTATTTCTCTGGACGTAGACAGCATCTTTCTTCATATGTCTTTTATAGTTAATTTAGGTATTTACAATAGTCAAAATAAAATATTCACTGAAAATCATTCTTAAAACAACATTGCTGACACTGTATACAATGTTCTTTTGGTTCTGCTCATTTCATTCTTTGTTATTTCCTGCAAATCTTTCCTGTTTTTCTAAGATCACTGAGCTCATCATTTCTTATAGCACAGTGGCATTCCACCATGATCGTATATTAAAACCCGTGGTCCCAGTTTCTATTGGAGTTTGATACCACTGCCCTACACTATAAAGAACAAACGTCAGGAATCATTCTTCCATATATGTGTGTGTTTGTCTCTCTGTGTGTACACACATATGTATATGTATGTTTGTATGCATATATACATATCTGTACATATATACACTCACATGTTACATATATATCATATATATATATATCACATTATATTAGAAACCAGATTTTATACTGAAAGAGTTAGTTCTGATAATCTAGAGATTTAGAGAAATTAAAAGATTGGAATCTCTGATGTCTTTTTTCACTGCCCTAGAAGTCTTTCAGACACAATAAATACTTAATTATCTGAATAACCACAGAGGAGTGATTATATTGTGAAGCCCTGGATATCTCAAAGACAATGGGTCAGGTAATTTTTAAGTCTCTGATTAATGCCTGTGAGAAGAACTTATTCCTATAAGGGGGTCAGTGTAGAAAGTTACTTCATCATTCTCTTGGAAGGGAAAAGTTCTCTTGCAGTTGTGGCCCAGTACTTATTAATAATTTAACTAAGCATGATTCTAAGATTGGCAACTCTTGAAAAGCATCTAAAGAAAATACAAATTTTAATTATATGAGTCAAAAGAGACATTTTTTGCTATCTTTTCTGTCTTGTAATTGAAAAATCATTAAAAATTGCAACACAGTTCAATTAAATTAAGAGACAAAAAAAAGAGATTGCTAATATCCAAAACATTTCCTCACTTTGGCTCTAATTTTGTCAGACAAAACAATTAAAGTTTAGTCTTTCTAGTGTAAAAAGAGAGTATTAAGGAAAACAAATACTTTAATAAAGGGTTAATTAATAAATATTGCTGTTATATTAGTAATAATTGAGCCAATTCTACAGGGAAATATTGGTGGAAAGGGATATGTAGTGGGAGGAATGTAAAAGTAAGAGATAGAAGAAACAAAAAATAGAAAAGAATATTTTTGTGGAAAGACTTCCACTATTTAGTCCCAAAATACTGATTTCTCCATTCTCCCGTATACGTATACATATACGTTTATGTGTATGTGTATATATACGTTTGTATATGTGCATGTATACATGTATGTGTATGTACATTATGTGTACATGTTTGTGTATGTGTATGTGCATATATGTGTATGTATATATATATATAAATATATGTACATATACATATGCATAAATTCCTCTTGAGATCTTGGGAATGACAGATCAATGAGTAGTTTAGAGATGGGAAAATTAAGAACTCTTTAAGGGAAATTTGTTTACCTTGGATGGTCAGAGAACTGTTTGGTTTTTCCTTGTATATACATACATACATACGCATACATACGCATACATATATACATACATACATATATGATATGTGTATACACGCAATTCCTCTGAGCCTCTTTCTTTTACCAGAAAAATAGGTTTAACAATAACTGTAATATAGATCTTACAGGGTTTTTGGAAATTTCAACTTGGATAACATATGTAAAGTACTTTGCAAATTTTAAAGCTCTATGTGTCAGTGGTTTTTGTTGTTATGCCTACACACTCACACACATGCACACACATGTATATATTGCCATGTGTTTTATTGAGCCCTTTGCAACCTTGTCCATTTTGGAATCCCCAGTTTTTGACTCTTACTTGGCATTTTGGCTTCTCCTACCAAGGTAAGAACTGAGAGGCAATTCTTAGTCAATGTGTTTCTCCAGAAATCTATTTTCTCTTTCCTTCAAATGGCTGGCAGAGAAAAGAGCTCTTTCTGTTCCAGCCCTGTAGCATAAGATAATTCACGTTCCATGTTGAGTCTGTCATTAACTTTTTGTTTGCATTGACATATTGTAGTACGAAGGCCGAATTTATGATCTCAAAGAGAATCATACATATGTCTGAACAGTTCGGAATCGTTAGATATAAGGAATTCTCTAAGTAGAAAGCAGAAGGATTAAAACATTTATTTAGGCTCCACAGTAACAGATTCACGAACCAGCCTCCTCATTTCAACACTTTGGTCACAAGCTTCCAGGCCCCATAAGTCCGCCTCACAAGAGTAACCAGGAGGCCACAGAAAAGCATGATGGCATTAAACCAAATCATATTCATGCTACCAGTAAGCAGATCACAAACTGCCCTCA
>CM053622.1:167047398-167062741 GCA_028646595.1 Phalanger gymnotis | reverse complement strand
CAACACTTTGGTCACAAGCTTCCAGGCCCCATAAGTCCGCCTCACAAGAGTAACCAGGAGGCCACAGAAAAGCATGATGGCATTAAACCAAATCATATTCATGCTACCAGTAAGCAGATCACAAACTGCCCTCAAGTTCTTGCTTGGCACTCCTCAGTCCACACACAGGTCGGCTCTGCTTTCGGGTCGGCTCTGCTTTTGGGTCGGCTCTGCTTCCGCAAATCCTGCTTCAGCTTCGGCCGTAGCTGTCTCTGCCGCTGTCACTGCTGCTTCTGCCACAATCTCCAGCTAGCTGACTGCTTCCTCTCTCCTTCGGCTCTTAACTCCTGTCACCAACTGCCTCACCAACTGCCTCTTAGCTCTGCTCCAACTGTTCAGCAAGCTCCTCCCACAACAGGCTTCTATTGGCTCCAGTCTTAGTCACTCCCCTCAGGATTCTGGGAGGCTCACATCCACATAGGTTCCACACCCAACAGGGCTCTGGGCCTGGGGCTTAACACTTAGCAAGGCTCAACGAAATCCACTAAATTACTCAAAGTAAACAAAGACCATTTTGCTTGTCAACACACATATCCACAGGGTATCATACCCACTTTTATTATTTAGCCATAAGTTAACAACCGTTCAGAACTAGATTTCTGAGTTATTAACTGTTGTTCATTTCTATGTACAGGTGGGTATGAGAAATCAAAAAGTCCCTTCTACTCCCTCACAAATATCTTTCCTGTGTTATCTACAGTCATTTGGGTTAGTGAATTCTTCCTCTTAAAAGCGAAATCCTAATGGTTAGAGAATGCTCAACTTCAAGTAAGGAAGACCTAAGTTAAAAATTACTTCTGATATTTGTTAAGTGGGTGACTATAGGCAAGGCACAACTGCTCTGAGCCTCAATTCTCGCATCTGAAAAATAGGTATAACAATAACTGTAATATAGATCTTATAGGGTTGTTGGAAATTTCAACTTTAATAATATATGTAAAGTACTTTGTGAATTTTAAAACCCTATATAAATGTCAGTTGTTTTTGTTGTTATTCCTTTAGCTCATCTATACTTAATTATGAATTATTTTCATAATCAGACAGGGAGCAGGGAAAAGGAGGGGAGGAGGGAGAGATGGAATGTGGAACTCAAAACTTAAAAAACCCAAATTTTAAAAAATTGTTTTAACATGTAATTGGAGAAAAAATAAAATTATTAAAAAAGAAAGAAAATCAGATTGATTTCTTCTGAAAAAAATGGCCACTTAGGGATGAGGAGTTTTGATTTAGAAGTAGGAAAAAAAGAAAGATAAGTTCAGAAGAGAGGGCACTGGGGAGGAGTACAGAACAGTAATGGAGGACTTTGGTCTGATGAATGGTGGGAGATGAGAGGAAAGAAGGCTACCAGGATCTACAGACATTGAGTCAAGTCCAGTCAGCAAGTATTTAGTAAGTGCTTACTTTGTTCCAGGCACTGGAAGCCCTGGAAATATAAACAAAAAGAAAGACAATCTCTGGCCTCAAGGAACTCACATTCTCCCCCCGCCCCCCATATATATTTTGTTTTTTTCTGATTACATCTTAAAACAATTTTAACATTTTTTAAAAAGCTTTTTGTTCCTAATTCTATTTCTCCCTCCCCTCCCTTCTCTCTGAGATGGTAAACAATCAGGTATAGGTTATACATGTAGAAATTATATAAAACAAGGTAAATTACATTCTAGTTGTAATTGAAGAAAACAACACATATGAGGGAACAACAAGGAGGGAGTAGGCAGTCGGTACCCATGTGATGTCATGATAGAAAAGTCCAGAGTGTTATCAGAGCCGGAATAGAGTTGAAGGATGATTGGCCTGTGTCCTTCCTCAAAATGGAGGTTCTGAGGGAAATTCAGGGATGGGAAGAAGGGCCAATGGGACAGAGGGATCTTTTGTGGTGTGAAGGCAATTGAGGGATGGTAGATAAGCCTAGAAACTATTGAACAGGGCTGGGAAAAGAGAGAAATGAAAAAGGAGAAAACAATAGAAGAAAATGTGGGAGAGAAGCTCTGTGACAAAGTGGATAGAGAGCTGGTCTTAGGGTCAGAAAGTCCCAGGTTCAAGTCTGACCTCTGACACATGCTGAGAGTGTGAAGCCTTGGGCAGAGTCTCTCTACTGCTCGTTGACTCAGCAAACTCTCTAAGATAGAGATTCTTAATCTAGGGTCTATGAATTATTGGTTTTTAAAAAAAATTTTGATAAATGCATTTCAACATAATAAGTTTCTTTTATAATCTTATGTACTTTATTTTATACTTTTAAAAACATGATTCGCAAAAAGGGTCCACAGGTTTCACCAGACTGACAAAGGGGTCTAGGACACAAAAAAGGTTAAGGCCCCTTGGTCTGAGACTATTAAGTTATAGAGAAGGTTTTAATCTAAATTGATAAATATGATCAAAGGAATTATGCTATATGCCAAAGGTCCTGTGCAAATAAATAAACAGGCCATTTGTTGTTAAGTCATTCTTTAGTTGTATCTGATTCTCTGTGACCGCATTTAGAGTTTTCTTGGTAGAGACACTGGAGTGGTTTGCTATTTCCTTCTCCAGATCATTTTATAGATGAGGAACTGAGGCAAGCAGGGTGAGGTCACTTGCCCAGGGCATACGGCTAGTAAGTGTGTCTGAGGCTAGATTTGAACTCAGAAAGATGAGTCTTCTTGACTCCAGGCCTGGCCCACTATGCACTGCTCCGTCTCACTTGCCCAGATAGATGATAGATGCATACATGAATGAATCAATTAATCAATGGGGAATCAGTGGGGAAGAGTTGCCAAAGATACCCTAGGACCTGGGTGGGTGCAATTATTCTGTGTCCCATTAAATATTACCTCCTATTTTTCCTTTGACTTACATGTATTAGGTAGCTACTGCCTCAAATGCAAATCATTCATTACATTTGGCCTCGTAGTATAGATTGCCAGCTTTACAAGTCTGGCTCAGGAAACCGATTTAGTACTTTGGATTCCTTGAGCCTACATCAGTGGCCTGGGAAGTGAGGCCATAGGTGAGAACAATAAACACTATAGGTCTGCATCTGTCCACTCTTTGTAGTCTGGTGCTGTTCAAAATGGGTCTTGATACAAAAGTTGCCTTCCACTAAATCAAATGCCTTTCTTCTTAACAGCAGATTATCCTTATTTTTGAAAATCTGACTGAAAACTTCTTCTCTGCAAGGGAGCATTTTCCTGAATTGTTGCTCCATTCTTTGCAAACCTGTTAAGAAGAAAGGCATTTGATTGAGGAGAGGGCAGGCGAACCTCACCTGGTGTCAGGTTCTGCAGAATCCTTATTTCAATCCTTTCAAAGATTGGCTGTTTTTTTTTAGTACTGTTTGCCCAGACCCTGTGGGAGAAAATATCCCTGGGAGATGGCCAGGCCCATTCAGGCCCAAAGTCTTAATGACCAGAGGAATTTTTCCTTCTCTTCATTCTGCTGGTGAGAGGAAAAAAACATTTTCTTACCCTCGGTCCTTGTTGAATCGAGGCATTTTGTAAGTCTGCAACAGTGTTCATTTAGAGACAGTGTTGATAGTAGAAAGAATCCCAGATTAGGAGATCTAGGCTCAGATCCTGGAACTTACTAGGGGTCTGACTTTGGGCAGCTTCCTTAATCTCCCTGGGCATCCTTTTCTTCCCCTGTAGCAGGCTGTCCCAATTGGTGAGTGAATGAGCACTTTCACACAACCATATCGAGGCCACCCCAACCTCTCCCTGCTTCATGTCCAATTCAGCTTTCTTCTGGGTCATCTTCTTGCCATCTGCAACACCTCCCCACCCTTGCTCCTTACCCCTTCTGCTTATCTCTCCAAGAATAGAAATCTAGTCAGTACTACTGTCCCTCCAATAAAGGGTGGGTCAGCTGTTCCCCTGACTCTAATCATCACCCCTCTACGATTTTTTCATTTAAAATTATCTCTCTCTGGAATCCTCCATATATGACGTTGAGTCCTAATAGAACATAAGCTCTATGAGGTCAGGGATTGTCTCACTTTTGTTTTTGAATCTTCTGAGGTTAGGCTGGTGTTTGACCTGATAAGAACTTTAAAAAGTGCTTTTCTTACATGTACACATTGATTTCTTCCTTTTAATACTTATTTTCCAGGGTAGATATGTGGAAAGTACTTTTTAATCTTTACAATGCTGTATTAACATAAATTATTAACGTTTTCCCATCCCAAATTTGCCTATCCAGAAGGCTGTAAGCAAAGTGGCATGTCATACCTACTACTCACTTGGGTGCTAACCCAAGTTCCTTTCTTGCAAATCTGTCTAATGAAGGAATAAAACAGAAGTGCTAGGAGGTGGAGGACAAATATCACCTGAGGCAGGCATCTGCTGAATTAATTTTGGCACATATACTAGGCCTGCAGGTGAGCTGGGTGCTTATATCTAAATTGCTGTGTCTGCTTTGGATATTTGGAAAATTGAAAAAAAAACAACGAAAAATATCTTAGAGCAAATATTTTCTTTTTGGCAGTATTTAGCAAGGCAGAAAGACAGACAGACAGGGAGACAAGACACAGACAGAGAGGTAGATGGAGAACGAGGCAGGGCCATTCAGACAGATGAAAAGGCAGAAGAAAGAGAGAGAGAGAGTTTGTAAAGCTACCTGAAATCAGCATTTTTCAAAATTAATTTTAGATGATTTGTGAAAAGGTAATAGTGTCTTTGGCACGTCAGGAGTGTAAATATGCAGTACTTTTGTCACATTAAAAGAAAAAAAAATACTTTTGCGCTTCCTTGTCAGTAATAAGCTTCAGTAAGGCTTCACTAATTTTGAGAAATTTAGAATGGTGTTTTTGCCACTTTAGAGATAATCCCGGAAAGCTTCCTTCCTGCAGACGGCAATAAATCATTCTCTCTACTAAAAGCCTCGATGTCATTTGAAATTTATTGCATAGAGCGTGTAGTGGACTTAAAAGCCATTTCAGTGTCTTATTATTTCAATCATCTAATTTATGGGTTTCAGCTTCAATTGTAGTTGAAAGTATTTTCCTTCCCTCCATCAATATGACTCTTAGTTTTGCATTCATTCTCCTTATCTCTTCACCCTCCACCCCTTCTGGATGCTATGGTTTCTACAGTCACTGCAACAGTGCTCAACATTCAAAAGGAGACTCGATATGAGATGGAAAGAAAGGTGCCAACTAAGATGATGTAGATTGACTAAGAGTTACCAGCTCTTTGCTGCACTTGTCAAAAGATATCTTAGTTATTGTTAGTTGAGCAATCTTGCCCTGGGGAAGGAGAAACTTAACTGTCAAGAGCTCCTGTGTTTAACAAGAACGTTTCTGGCTTCATGGAGGGAGTATGAAGGAAACATATTAAATACAGATGAGGTAAGCCTAAGTAGCATAAGTTTAACACAAAGAATGACAAAAAATTGGTGTTCCTTATTGCTGCATTGTAGACATTTTCCTCCCTCTGTCTTTCAGTTAGTGAAAACGATTCCAAATGCATTCCCTTACATTCCAGCATCCTCTGATACTAATCATTTTGATATTCATAACGAAAGCTAACACTAATGGCATTTGTAAAGTAAATGAGGGAGAGAGGAGGAGGAGGAAGCAATATTCTTGTTAAGTCAATGTGTGATAAACAAATAGTTGGGCTAAGAACGTAAGAATTACTCTGGTACAGCCATGACTTGACTATGGCCAGACAATACAGTCTGCATTTTTGTCCTGTACATAATATTGTTAGCTTGAGTTATTGCTTGGGTACTGGGATCCTTTTAACCCATATCTGTGGAGCTCTACACATAAGCTATATTTAATGAGGGAAAAATGAGCCAAAGAGAGATTTTTTGAGAAGTTTCCCAGATACATCCTGATTCATTTAATCTCAGAGCTTGGGGTGCTGGGCCATGGGTTACATGACTCAAAACACAAAGGCCTCTTAGGAGCTACAATAATCAAGATGCTCTCCTTGCCTTCAGTGAGTACAATTGTCCATCTCTGGATCCTATGTGGTACTTAGAGTACTACCTTTAGGGTTTAGATGTTCCCCAGATCAAGGCCGAAGTCGAGATTTGGCTCCTCCATCTCATGGCTTAGCTGCTTGCTAACTCTGGAGTTACATGCTTGATCCTCCATTTAAGATGTGCTGATACCACTCCAAAAGGCTTGGAGTTTCTGGAACTCTCCCAATTTCTCCGGGAGCTTTCTCTATTTCTTAGACCAAAAGCTAAGGGACTCCCAGAGACTCTGCAGGGCTGACTTCTTTGGGGCTTAAGGGAGGATTCTTTAGGGCAATGTAGATGGGTGGCTTCCATTTTCTCCTACTTCTATCAGGAGCCCAGATCCATTTTCACGTCTCTGCCTTTTGCTCACATCTCTTTGGAGGTCTTTTGGCTCATACTGGCAGATCTGTATGTCCTCTTTTATACCCATTGCAAAAGGTGTGGATCTGATCCATGATAGCCAGAGTCAAACAAATCAGCCCGATGATGACTCTCAATCACTTCATGGGAGAATCCCCAACTATCAAGGGGCCATGGTCAACCTTAATCATATCTACTCAATAAACCCTTGAGACCATGATACCATCATTCTATGGGAAGTATAATCCTCCACAGAGTTCCCTCAACATTGGAGGGGAGAGGGTGCCAAAAGGGGGATAGGAGAACTTCCAACAAAACAGCTTGTATATTTCCTTGGTAGTCATGTAATACCCATGGATTTAGACCAGCGGTTTTAGTCTCAGGATTACTTTACAATCCTAAAAATTATTGAGGAATATCCTTAAAACGAGTGTGTGTACATATATATATATACACACACACACACACACACACACACACACATACATATATATAATAGGCATATATATATCATATGTATATATTTACCACATTAGAAATTAAAATGTCTTAGTATTATTATAAAAATAGTTTTGACCCCTCAAAATCCCCCTGAAAGGGTCTTGGGAACCCTCAGTGGGGATCAGACTACTTTGAGAACCGCTGGTCTAGAGAAAGGGACCTACCAGGTTATAGAAGATTTACAAGGGGACAAGTCCCAGACTAGCACAGGATAAGAAGGCCCAGACAGATTGTGATCTGGACCAATGGAAAGAGAACTTACATCAATGAGGTTCGTTGAAATATTGAAGTATCAAAATCTCCTGGGGAAATAACTCCCATAAGTTTCTAACTACTTGAGTAAAGAAGTGCTTCTTTTAAAAATGATTATAATAACTTAAAAAAGTACTAAAACCCTGCATAGAAGAGCAATTCCCTATAGATGGTGATGTTCTCTAGATGCTCCTATTTGTAGGTGATATTATGCTCATGGCATTATATCCTAGAACACTACAAGACACCTCAATAAGAGCATTGGCTATTCAGAAGAGATCAGCAGGGGCCCATGACTTTCAAATATTCTGAGCTGCTGTCTTTTGTAAAAGCTCATCTATGACATCAATATTTTCTTAGTGACACTCTGGCTGCAATTAATAAATAACATTTCATCACAAAAATTGCAGCTGACCTAATGGACTTAAGTAGGCTCCAACCCAGAAGTTTTATCTTCAAACTCTTAACAGTAACTAGCGTACCATATCATGTCTCTTCTCAAGTATTGTCAAGTCTAACTTCACAAGGCCACTACCCTAGCTCAGGACCCTCAAGACTTCTCCCTGAACTATTACAATAGGATCCTGGTTAGTCTCCCTGTCCACTCTGTGGTTTAGCCTCTGCCTAGCTGCCTCTTCCAAACATGCCACTGTGTACATATCCCTTTCCAGCTCTGTGTTGCCTCTTCTTACTGAAATGGAAGCTCCCTGAGGCAAGGACCGTCTTGATTATGTTCAAATCTCCAGTCATTAGCACAGTACCTGCCATAAAATATTCACTTAATAAGTTCTTTTTCATTCATTTATTCCAATTAATACTCCTAAAGCATACACCTGAATGTGTCATTGCTCAAGGAAATGACTCATCTACTGATAACTTGTATGACTTTTGGCAGGTTCCTTCCTCCCTCTGAGCCCATATCCTTATTTGTAAAATCAAAGGTTTGGACTACATGACCTTTAAAATAACTTCTAGTTCTAATTATATGATCCCTTGACTGAATGAAGACATATTTTTATTTTATTCAAATCAGAATCTTTTTACATGTTTTTAAGCCCCTAGTAATGAAGTCAATAGGATAACCAATTGTTTTGGTACAATACAGTTGTGCTACTCCAATGACTTTGTTAGAAGTATATTTCCAAGTTTAAAAGTGCCCAAGAGAAATACTATTACAATATAAACAATTTAGGCCCCTGAGAGACAACATAGGAATCTTCAACCTTACAAAACCTTTGGGTCAGTGTCAAAGGGTTTCGCTTCTGTTCCAGTTTCTTTGTTCATTAAATTCCTTGTTCTTGGCCCCTTAGACCTGGCTCTGTTCCTCAGGCTCCTAGCCCATATTTCTGAACTTATTGGACCTCACCCAGTCCCCACCTGGACATATAGTAACTGCCTATTCCTCTATACCTTTACTCAAGGCACTGAGTTTCTCCAATCCTGTCTGATTCTGGTACCTGCCAACTTCCCCTTCTACCTTGAAGAAAAGGGACTGTGGGAGAATAATAGCTTTCTTCGATATTTCAAGGACTGTGATGTGGAACAGTGATTAGGCTTGTTCTATTTTACCCCAGAGGGCAGAACTAGGAGAGAAAGGTGTTCCAGAGAGACAAATTTTGTCCCAACATAAGGCAAAAATTCCTAACTATCAGAATTCTCAAAAAGTAGAGTCTTGTGCTAAACATGGTGAATTTGCCTCCTTTGATGTCTTAAAGCAAAAGTTGGCATGATCATTTGTTCGATGTTATTTTCCTGGTCATACTCTGCACTTTGGCTGATCTGAATCATTTACTATTTTCTGAACATATTGTAGAAAAGATTTTTGTTGAATTGGAGTCGATGGCATCTGAAGCCCCATTCAATTTTGAGATGCTATGATTCCTCCTCTGGGACTTTGTTCATGGCATTTTCTTTGCATGCACGTTACTCTTTTGTCAGGCAGTCAACCAATCAACAAGAATGTATTTAACTCTTACTATGTACCAGGTCTTATGTTAAATGTTGGTAATGCAAAAAAAGGCCGAAATTTCACCTATCTTCAAAGAGCATACATTCTAATCGGGGAGGTAGTACGTAAACAGTGAGATACACACTGAGTAGATGGAGGGTAATGTCCAGATGCAGGACCTCTTGCAGAAAGTGGGATTTGTGGTGAGTCTTGAATGAAGCCAGGGAAACAAAGAACCAGAGGCAAGGAAAGAAAAATTTCTGGAAATGGGAACCAGCCAATACAAGGCATAGAGGCAAGAGATCGAGTGTGTTAGATGAAGTACAGCATATAGGTTAGGGTAGCTGGATCGGAGATGGTGTGGAAGGGAATAGAGTATAAAAACACCAGCATGGGGCCAAGATGACAAGAGTTTTAAATGCCTAACAGAGAAGCTTATGTTCAATCTTAGAAGAAATAGGGAGCTCATTAAGCAAGCATATGATATGGTAAATCAATCATCAATAAATTTAAAAAGCATTTGTTATGCACTTATGTGTCAGATACTGTGCTAAATTCTGGGGAAGAAAAGGAAGGCAATAACATGGTCCCTTCCCTCAAGGTCCTTATATTCTAAAGGAGAAAACAACATGCAGATAATTATATTTGCATAAAATATCCATCTATCTATCTGTCTATCTATCTATCTACCCATCTATCTGTCTGTCTACCTATTTATCTATGTATGTATAAACATATATATATATATAAACATATATAAAATGTATATATATACAAAATATCTATATATCTGTTTATAACTATATAGCCACATATTTATAGATGTGTAGATACATCTATAGTTTTAGCTATCTCTCTATATAATCTATCTGTACAATATAAGATGACAAGGTCAGAAGAGGCTAGGTTTTTGCTTTAAAAACCAAACAGATAACTTTCTATTTGATCCTTTAAAAAATACAAACCTAAAAGCAATGGAGAGCTATTGGAATTTATTGAGTGGAAGAAGTGACATAGTCAGACCTGTGAAGATCTCTGTGGTACTCTGTGGCAGAGTAGAAGATAAACTGGATTGGGGAGAGATTTGAGTCAGGGAGATGAACCAAAGATCTAGTGTGATAGTCTAGGCGTGGGTAGATAGCTATGATGGCAGGCAGGGTGGGACTTTTGGCCTTTCTTTTTCTTTAGGCGTGATTCTCAGCACTAAGGCAGTCAAATACTTTGATGAATCTTGCCTTTCAAATGTAATGGCAAGCAAAGTGGGACTTTTTGTTGTCTTTTGTTCTGGAATGCTTCTCAGAACCGAAGTAATCAAGTGCCTTTGATGAGTCTTGCCTTTGTTTCAATCAGGAGTCTTTGAATGAATCAAGAGTCTTTGATGACCTGCTTAAGAAACAAGAAAGCCCCTGGCCCCAGGCCCCACACCCCTTTTTCCAAGCTCTTGGATCTCCGAACAAGGTATATGAGCTGATTGTTAACCCTTTAAAGCTGCTTTTCTTAGAAAAGCAGATCAAAGAACTTATGCTAGTAGCCCTCCTGTGTGTTGGTGTTATTGGCCTTATATAGCCACAGTAGTGGCAAATAGCATTGTTGTTACAATAGCCTGCACTAAGGTGGTGGCTCTGAGTGGGGAGAAGAGTATTGTGAAGGAAGAAATGACAAGACTTGGCCCTAGATTGATAGTTGGTCAGACTCATTATTCATTCATTTATATCTATTTATTTGCTTATTTATTTAGTATAATTTTAAAGAAAAATCATGTCAGCTAGAGAACAGATTTGAAGAGGGAGATAATTGAGTCAGAAAGACCAATGAGAAGCTATTGCTGTAATCCAGACAAGAGTTGATGAGGACCTGAACTAGGGTGGTAGCTGTGTGAGTGGAAAGAAAAAGCTGTATGCAAGTGATACTGTGAAGTTAGAAATGAAAAGATTGGGAAATGGATTGGTTATGTAGGATGAATGAGAGCAAGGAGTTGAGGATAGCTGAGATTAAAGCCCTGGAAAACAGGGAGGATAGTGATGCTTTCAACAGTAGTAAGGCAGTTTGGAAGAGATGCGAGTTTTGAGGCAAAGCTAAGCATTTCTCTTTTGGATATACAGAGTTTAGGGTGCCTACAGGACATCTAGTTTGAGATGTTCAAAAGACAGTTGGTGTTTGTGATCATAGTTTAGATCTGTTGTTCCTTTGCCCCCCACCCCATCTCTACTTGCTGAAATCCTATAAATTCTTCAATATCCCATTCAAAAGTCATTTTCTTCATGAAGTCTTGCCTGATACCTTAATATCTTTTTGTCCTTTGAATTGTCATCTTATTTTGATTTCATGCACTCATTCTTTCATATACTCCAGTTTACATTATAATTATTAGTGTATATATTCTATTTCTCTTAGAATTTTGTCTCCTACTACTTAAAGGCAAAGAACATCTTTACATCTCCCTTAATACCTATATTAGAGTCTTTTACACAATAGAACCTTGATATATGTTGAAATAAAGGGAATGATTAACAAACAAAAGATGTTCAGTCTACAGAAGAAAAGAATGAAGGAACATGATAGCTGTCTTTAAATATTTAAAGGCTTATCATACAGAAAGAGTGGCCTTACATTCTTTGAGAGAACGGAAATGGGAACAATGGATGGAAGTTATGCAAAGGCAGATTTGAGCTCAAAATCAGAAAACATATTCTAAAGTAGAGCTGTCCAACAGCAGGACTTGCTGATTCATAAAAAACAAACAAAGCATTCTGCATCCTGTCACTGGAAATTTTCAAGCAGAGGCTAAAAGATTGACAGTCAAGTCAGGCACATTGTAGAGGGGATGCTGGTTTTGACAGGTATATCAACGTGGATGACCCTTCGAGTTCTATTTTGAAAACACTCAGGGTTGAAACTCAACTCAGACACTTAGTACCTGTGTTATTTGGGTGCAAACTGATGAATCATTCTGAGCCTTTAAGAAATAGATAATACTTATATTACCTACCTCATGGAGTTGTTATTCTGAGAAAAATACAGTTGAAAGTGTCCTTATATACATGACATATTGTTACCTCGAATAAATTTTATGTGAAATCCATTATGGTGATGGAATGAAAAGCACACAAATATAGTAGCACAGATAATCCTGAAACCCTCTATGCAAGATCATTTGAATTTACTTTATTACAGGCATATTTCAAATACTATGGTAGTTGCTTATGTCACAAAGATGGTGGATGTAGTTCTCAGCCCTATGTTATTTCTTGGGCAAAAACAATTAAGCAGGTTTTACTGGACCGGAATGGCATCTATACACTACCAGTCTTGTGTTAGGGAGAGAAACACATGTAGAGTTGGAGAAGTTTACATGATATCTAAGGTCTCTGTAAGTTCTAAGCTCACTGTAAGTGAGCTTACTCCTTTCTGGGCTTTACTGATTGCCTCCAAATAGTAGTAACACTACTTATTATTTACCCCTTATTGGAAGAGAAAAAGACCTAGACTAGGAAGGAGGAGATCTGAATTCTTGTCCTTGTCTTGCCATTTACTAGCTGGGTGACTTTGGGTAAGTCACTTACGTATGCTCCATTTTATTCAACTACAAAAAGAGAATATGAGTCTATTAGATTTCTTAGGTCGCATCCAGTTTAAAACATCTGTGACTCAATGAATCTCATTAACATATGAATCAACTATTCAATGAACATTCCTTAAGTACAGTGCCAGGTGCTGTGCTAGACAGGAATACATCCCTGACCTTAGAGAGTTTACTTTCTGAAATAAGACTAAAGTAAAATACTGGTGCTCGGCACATAGTGGGTTCTTAATAAATGCTGGTTGAATTGAACAGAAACATTCCCTTAACCCTCCCTCCCCCATTTCTGTCTGAAAAAAAAAAACTACAGTGTGATCAAAATGCCATTAATTGTTTATTATCTTCTGAAATGGTTGTTCTGGTTTATGGAACATTTTTAGTGAAGTTATCCAATTACAATAAAATCTCATTAATGAAGAATTAACTAATTTGGAAATTGTATTTATTTAAGCTTAACCTTACCTTTTTATAATTCATTAGAAAAGAGCCTTACTAAGCAAATGATTTTTGGACTCTATTTCACAGGGTTGTGAAAGACAAATGAAGTAGAGATGTACTTTGTAAACCATAAAACACTGTGTAAATCTTGTCACTGTTGTTATCTCATTCTTCTTGTTCAATGGAGGAAAGATGAAAGTAGTCCAGTATCCTGGTCTTTTTTTTTAAATTAAAAATATTTTATGGGCTATTTTTATGTAAGTGTATAAAATAACTGCCTTTTGTAGTAAAATAAATATTCAGTTCTTTGCTTATCCTTTGTAAGCTCACTGAAATCATCCTCAGTATAATTCTAGTAGCAGATAGGGTGGCAAGGTGTACCTCATTCCATTCTTACATAAGTTTGTTTGCCTTTTTGGTTGTGAAAGCTTTTCATGTAGCTTGGAAATGACAAGTAACTGACATGAAGGCATCCTTGAATTTCTATGTATTGCTATTATGTCTGAGTGATTTTTGAGCAACAGTTGATCTGTGCTGATGGTTTAGTTCTGATACATTTTATTGGCCAAATTCTCTAATTTAGCTTTGTATTTGTAACATGGGAATTTGTTGTCTGCCAATCAATGAAAGACAGCAAGCTTCTGATACATAATTCTATCTAGCAGACCATATTTTGCTAAGTATTTAACAGGTGCAAAATATTTTCATAGCCTGCAATGATGTATTGTAAAGTTTCTACCATATTCTTGAATATTGCTATGATTGTATTATCTCTAGTAATAAGAATCCTAAACTACAAGAATTTATTTTAAATTACTTTAGAAATACCAATTTATGTGCAATGTAATCATTATTTAAATAAAGGTTAGCTTTTAATCAGCTCAATGCTTTGACATATTGACTATAAATGATTCTTAGATACTTTTTATTATATTAAAAAGTTCCCTCTATGATGATACCTTGTAGAAGTTTTAGCATGAATGAGCATTGTACTTTTTCAAAGTCTTTTTTCCTATATCTATTGACATAATCATTTGTTTTTGTATGTTTTTGTTTAAATATGATTAATTATGTTGATTGTTTTCCTCATGTTGAACCATTCCTATGTCCATGGTATAAATTCAACTTGGTCATGATGAATAATTTCCTGGATGAATCACTGAAGTCTGCTTGACAGGATTTTATTTAAAAATTTTGAATCAGTATTAATGATATTAGTCTAAAGTCCTTTTGGGCTTATTCCTTCCCAAGTTTAGGTCTTAAAACTGTGTCTAGATGAAGCTTTATAAATGTTGTTAATCTTTTCAAAGAATAAGTTTTTAGTTCTGTTTATCATTCCTATAGTCTTTTGATTCCTAATATATCTATTTCTCCCCTATTTTTCAATATATCATTTGTACTTATTTTGGGTTTGTCTATTTGTTGGCTTTCTAATTTTTAAAATAAGTATTCAGTTCAACAAAGGATTCTTTTTTTTTTTTAGAAGGCAGAGGAGCTAAAGCATTTATTGAAACTCAAAAGCAGCAGACCCACGGACCAGTGTCCCCGATTCGACATCCTGGCAAGAACCTTCTAAAACCAGTGTGCCCATCTCACAATAGTGACCAGGAGGCCACAGAAAAACATTATGGCACCAAGCCAAGCCGTACTGGTGCTTCCCCTCCAATGCCAGGGCTCTCCAGCAAGATGACCACCCACTGGCCTCCAGCCCCTGCTCAGCACTCTCCGGTCTCCACGAGGGTCAGTCCTGCTTTTTGTAGCTCCAGTTGCCGCCGCTTCTGCCGCCATCTCCAAGTTTTGTTCCAGCTAGTTGACTGCATCCTCTCTCCTTCAGCTCTTGACTGTTCTCATCAACTGCCTCTTAGCTCTGCTCCAACCATTCAGCAAGCTCCTCCCACCACAGGCTTCCATTGGCTCCAGTCCTAGCCACTCCCCCCAGGACCCTGAGAGCCCCGCCCCTGAAGCCCACTCAAATGGTCAGGGAAGATCTTCCCATTCACTGATTGCCTTTACAGAGGGCACCAAGGTGAGTTTGGGCTGATAAAAACAATTTTTTAAATAAAAAAGAAAATATTTTCTCCTAACCATAGCTATGATAGGGCTCTCCTTCCTTTCTCCTCTAATATATATATATATATATATATATATATATTTTACTTTTGAACATCTATTTTTTTAAAACCTTGAGTTCCAAATTCTCTCCCCTCTTCCCTTCCCATCCACCCTCCCTAAGAAGTCAAGCAATTCAACATGGGCCACATGCGTAACATTATGTATAA
>CM053622.1:166980738-167046898 GCA_028646595.1 Phalanger gymnotis | reverse complement strand
ATTTTCTCACCCAACTTACTTAAACTTTGAGTTTTTCAGCAGGGTATGACTGCTTGTAGACTAAAGAGTTCTATGTTCCATGCTTGGGTGTTTGTGCTGCCTCACCAGCACTCCTCCTTCCCCAAGAACCCCCTAGCAGGACTGGGCTTAAATCTTCAGCAGGCTCTGTACTCCTGCTCTGATCAGCCACTTAATTCCTCCCACCAGGTGGGCCTGGCGCCAGAAGCAACTGCAGCCCTAGTTCTAAAGCTGCCCCACCTCCGCTGCCCCAGGGGCAGTGGCCGAAGGGCAAACTCAGTCCCCGCAGCTTTTCCCACTAACCTTCTCTGATGTCTTTGCTCTTTTTGGGTTGAGAGGTCTGGTAGATGCCACAGCTCAGTAATTCAGCATGTTAAGGCACTCTCCGGTCGTCTCCTGGTCTGGTAGGTCCACGTCTGGTCTGTTCGCGCCATGTGCGCTGGTCTCAACTCTGCTCCCCTCAGCTGGGGTCTGGGAGCTCCGTGTGGGACAGACCTTACCCAGAGACCATCCAGGCTGTCCTGGGCTGGAGCCCTGCTTCCCTCTGCCACTTTGTGGGTTCTGCAGCTCTAGAATTGGTTCAGAGCCAATGTTTTATAGGTTTTTGGAGGGACTTGGTGGGGAGCTCACGCCAGTCACTTCTTCCCAGTCACCATCTTGGCTCCACCCTCTACTCTAATCTCAACAAAGGATTCTTTATGAATTAAATTAGACCTGATATTTCCTGGAAGCATCTGGTAAGCATAGTTCTAGTTAAATACTACGTATAGTTTAAATTAATAAAATTGTATTTTAAATATATTTTAGTTATATGGTATGAAATAACATTGTCATGGAATTACAAAAACATATGTTTCAAAATTATGTAATATTTTCCCTTCCTTTCCATTATCTATGCTACCATCCTTGGTTAGGTCATCATTGCTGGGACTTTAATAGTGGCCTCTATATAGTTTTCTTGACTCCAGGCTCAGAATCATACAATTTCAGAACTGAAAATAACTTTGGAAGTCACCTAACCTAACTTCTGAGGAATACAGTACTTATGGAAGACTAGTACCTCTGGTATGAATGCTACCAGGCTATTTTCAGAGTTTCTTCCCACCTTTGGTTTCCACCTGCCACCCCACTCTCACTTGTGGCTCCAAGAAGCTGTAGCATGTGCATACCACTGTAGCATACCAGTACACATCCCCGTAAAACATTATGGCAGACAGACTAAACCAGGTTGATAGTAACCTATGAACCTCAAACCCTCTGGTGATTTAGGGAGGTGTCTACCCCAAGCATATTAAGCTTTTAGAATAGGCAAATGTGAACAATTTGTTCCAGTGGGCCATGAAAACAACACAAGCAGGTGCTGTGGAGTGCTTAGACCTTGGTTAGATATCAAAGATGCAAGGTCATCCACTCATGGCAACCCATCACCAGTAATCTTGATGTTTGTCTCGCCACTAGACTTTGATGACTCTAGCAGAGAGAGAGAGAGACAGAGACAGAGACAGAGAGAGAGAAAGAGAGAGAGAGAGAGAGAGAGAGAGAGAGAGAGAGAGAGAGAGAGAGAGAGAGAGAGAGAGAGAGAGAGAGAGAGAGAGAGAGAGAGAGAGAGAGAGAGAGTTTCGATTGCTTGCTTAATGAATTCCAAACCCTTTAGCTTGATATTCTAAGCAATCTATCATCTAATCTCAAATTACCTACCTATCCAGCCTTAACTTAATGCCTTATCCCAATTCTAGGTTCCAGCACAATTCATCTACTCACCATTTTGGAAACATTTTCCTGCCTTTGTGTATTGGTTTATGTAATTTACTGTAACCCACTCTTCTTCCATCTCTGGCTAATTCCTATTCATTCTTCAAGGCCCAGTTCAAATTTGATCTTCTCTGTGGAGATTGCCCAGAGTCTCACCTGTCAAAAGTGAACACTCTCTCCTAAACTCTCATATCCCTTGATTTGTTCCTATCTTATAGCAGTTCACATTCTCCCTTATGTTTTAAAATATTTATCTATATCTCTAGTAGAGACTTCAAGTTTCTGAAGTTCAGAGACTGTTTCTTATAAAGTATCTAGCCCAATGCCATGTGCAATAAATGCTTGTTGAAGGAAGGAAGGAAGGAATAATAATTCTGACTTTTCACTGACTTCCATTGGTTATTCCCTCCAAGTTGTTCAAATTTGTGTGTGTTACAACATATCACTAAATTTCATGGTTTCAGACATAGTTCTTGGTGAGTATAAGTGGTTTCTGAGCTGCTTCTGCATACTTTTCCCATCATTTTCTTGTGAAGTTGATTTTTAAAAATTTATGTAGCACTCTACATGTATCCCTATGTACATGTATCCCTGTCATGTAATTAGATTTGGCACATATTGTTAGCCAGTAAGATATTTTTGGAATCCTGACTCTACCCTCAAGCATATTGGCTATCTCTTCTAGCTCTAACACACTTAAACATTTAATAATCAGGCCATCTGGATTTGCATGGGACAACCACAAATCATTGAAGCATTCTGCTTGAGAGTTCTGTCCAAATCAACATTAACCTATTAATAACTACTCCTTAGGTGTGAATTTTTTTAACCAATTCCAAATCCGTTTGTCTAGTCCAGATCTCTCTACCACGTCCACCATGCTGGCATGAAGGACTTCTCCAAATGCTTTGCTAACATTTATATGAACTATATCCAGTGGTGGGATTCAGCTGTTTCACACAAGGTTGGAAGAACCAGGACCTAATTTTAGGTTAAGTTTGGTGAACTGGTTGTTGGGGGGAGGGGTGGAGCCTGTACCCTCCATGTCAGCAGCCACGCCTTGGCTCACTTCCATGGAGAATAGGTTGTTAATTTATTTGAATCACCCCACTGGCTATATCCATAGCATTCTTTGATCTGTCAATTTAGCAATCCTATTAAAAAAGGAAACAAGGTTCATCTGACACAATATGTTCTTGGTAAAGCCATGATGGCTCTTTTTGATTACTGCTCTTTTTTCTAGTTATTCACTAACCATCCTTTTAAGTAGCACATTCTTGAAGTTTTGTCAGAAAACAAAATCAAACTCATTAGCCTAGAGTAGGAAGATATAGCTTTCCCCTCCTACAGTTTTTTTTAAATGGAAATTACCTTTATTTTTTTTCAATTTTTAAAATTTGAAGTTGCCTTTATCTCAACTCTTATGCTCCTGATAGGAATTTTTTTTCCTTTTTTTTAAAAGTTGCTAAAGTTCTGGGTTAAAGTTTCCAGCTCATTTGAAGAAGTTTATCCTAATCAAGGGTCTTGATTAATGAAACAAAGCACAATTGTCAGGGTGGTACCAATCTAATAATGTGCCAAGCCACATGTTGCAAGAGAAATATAGTCTAATTACATAATAACTTCAATACTGAGAAAAATGAATATGTTCACTGAAAGAAAGTTATTTTTTCCCCATTCAATTCCTTAATATTTTTCTTTTGCAGCTTTGTTGGTAACAGTGGTAGAGACACACTTCCCTGAAAGTAATGGAGTCATTGGAGGAAATTTCCCACTAAAATATAAGGCATAGAGGCTGCTTCTGGTTTACTACAGTCAGCTCTTGCTTCTCTCCCGGCATAAGGAACAGTCATAGCATAATAGATTATGGAGTACAGAAGAAAGAGCAATGACACAATTTAAGGGATCTATGTTCAAATCCTGCCTTTGATGTTGACCCCTATGAGCTTGGAAAAATCGTTTAACACCTTTAAGACTCAGGTTCTTCTTTTGTAAAATGAGTAGGTTAGACAAAATGGCTTCTAAGGTCGCTTCTATCTTTTGAGCTATGATCCTCAGAAACTCATGGTTAAGCTCACATTTCCAGTTCAGTTGATTGTTTTAAACTTCTCTCTATAGATCTTCTATTAGACTAACATAGGGACTCTTAACTTTTTTGTGTGTCACAGACTCCTCTGGCACATTGGCAGTCTAATGAAACCAATGGATCCATTCATAGATCAATGTTTTTAAGTGCATAAAAATAAAATACATAGGGTTAAAAAGGAAACCAATTGTATTGAAATATGGTATATACACCTTTTTTACATACATGTGCTATATGAGTTAACAACTAAGAAAAGAATTTTATTCACATTTTACCTCTTCCCTTTCCATTTTGCGGAATGCAGAAAAACAAGTATTTATTCATTTACTACTATGTGCCATGTATGAACTAAGCACTTTACAAATATCTCACTTGATCCTTACAACAATCTGGAATGTAGGTGACATGCTTATTCTTATTTTGCAGTTGAGGAAACTGAGGCATATAGAGGCTAAATAATTTTTCCTCAGGGTCACATGACTAGTAAGCATCTGAAGATCATTTTGAAGGCCCAGTGCTCTATTCACTGCACCATCGAACTATCTTTGTAGAGTCATTAACAGCTAAAATGGTGGAAAGACCAGCAGTAGGAGCAAAGACTAGTAAAAGGAAGAATTCTGGAGACCTCTCGAGCTACTCAAGCTATTCCAGAAGAATCGAAAGCTGGCTGAAATTGTGACCCTTGAACACAGATGTACAGTCTGATTCCCAAGCATTCAACCAATAACCTATTTCTTCCAGATAGATAATTAGAGGCAAATCAGCCTCCAGCCTTGCATTTACATTCTAATATTTGAACTGGTTATTGGTTACTTGGAGAGGAAATATGGTTAGACAAACAAAGTTAAAAAGACTGGTTTCAAGTCTGACCCATGCTAACTACTCTTACCCTCTCGGTGACCTCTGGAAATTCTCTAAGACTATATGTTGCACAGTGAGTATTGAGTTATATTGGTAGATGAGATTTTCTTGGGGCGAGTTCCACTTTACAAGATGGAGAAAATAAAAATTGTTAAACAGAAGGCATGCTAGAATAACTTGTACAGCTGCCCAGATGATTTCCCAGAAAAGAAGACTTCTGATTCTTATACCACCTAAAATGGTCACAGAATCAATAAGCTGGTAGGGACCTCGAGAGGTCATCTACAGCTCAAAATGCATCCTTTCATATTTAGCAAGTCCACGCCCACAATAGCCTCAAGGTAGGTAAGATTTTGCATAACCTTTAAAGGCAAGTAGACTCCATCACATCATTTCCACAGGACTTTGCCCAGAACAGGAGGTGGGTAACTTGAGCTCTTTTTCAACTCTAGACCTTAGATTCATAAAAACAAGGATTCTCAATTTTTTGTTTGCTTGTTTGTTTGTTTCTGGGACCCCATTGGCAGTCTTCTAAAGCCTATGGACCCTTTCTCAGAATGTTTTTAAATGTGTAAAACAAAATACCCAAGATTACAAAGCAAACCAAAAATAAATAAACAAAAAGGTTAAAAACCCCTACTCTAAAATGAGTAAAGGGGGTGTTGGACATTTTTAGTTTAGAATTGAGAGAAAAAAGGAAGATATTTTGGTTTCCTTTTTCAAGCCCTAGCTCCTTATCTCTTGAGATACAGAACCAAGAATAAAACATGATATTCAAATAAGGGTTGGACTAGGCATGAATGTAATAGAAAGGCCTTTCACGTTCTGCTTTCTTTATTCCTGTACGTGTATCTTAGTCTCAAGTCTGTATTTTGAGCTACATTGCAAATTGCTGACTCCTACTCTGCTTATTCAACCATTATTGTATCATTTAGTCATCATCCAATAACTACAAGCTGGAGGTCCCACACAAAGCTGAACTGTACCGTCTATGGACAAGTTCAGGAAAAGGAAGATACTTCAGGTAGGAAGTACTACTCTCTGGAACCCCCCACAGCGTGGATGGGATTGTCTGCAAAGAAGTAATTCATCTTCTAATGTACTTCTGTGTTAGCATTTTAGGAAACGGGGAAGGGAAGGTCAGGGGTTTGCCTGCACATCTTACTGTTGCTCAGTGATTTCAGTCATATTTGACTCTTCATGACCATTTCGGGTTTCCTTGGCGAAGATACTGGAGTGGTTGGCCATATCCTTTTCAAGAATCACCCTCCACATTGAAGATGATTGTTTTGTGGAAGGATGCTGCTGAGAGATTTCATTTTAAATACCTCTCAAAAACTTTCCTTCACTCTGATAAAAGCTAAGGTAGGCCTGGATAAAACAAGATTTTAATAACAACGCAATAGCCCCTTCTCTGACTCTAAAATAATTTGCCCAGTCACCCTTCTTGTAAGATCTGTGGACCATTTTCAACTCGGGTCAGGTAGGATGACAGCTGATGGACTGACATGTCAGAATATGAAAGCACCTCTTCAGAGTGCCTCTTGTTTCTCTGCCAAAATGAAGGAGAGCTCAAAGGGGGAAGGACTCTTACCACAGCAGGATATTCTAATGGAAGTCAGAGACCAAGGACAAACAGGACTGCAACATGAAAAAAGGGAATAAGGTGTGAGGAAAACAGTTGCAAGAGACAAAGCCTTCAGTTTGGGAAGATATATTCTATATCTTTTCCTTCCTTTCCTACAGCCCCTCTACACTTTTAATTTGAAATCCTTGAAGCTGCCAGAGACGTTATCTGCTGCACAATGAGTATTTGTGTATCCTGAATTCTAGGCTTGGGCAGCTGAGCCTTCTAAATTATGAGTAGTTAATTGGTAGAGAAAAGAAGGTGCCTGGACTTGCTCTGGAGAAATTTAACTGTTCCTTTTTGCAGCTGGTCTCCTTGATAGTGGGTGTATGAGCCAAGGTGTGGTACACTGTGGCAACAGCGGTTAGGAGGTCCTGCCAATGATACCCCTGACAGAACTATGCTCCACACCTGTGTTTCAGGAAATAGGATATTCTTTGTTCATTTCTTGTTCCTTTTCCATCTTTGCTGGGAAGTGGGAGGAGGACGAAACAAATGTCAAACCATGGAATGTCTTTTCTTCTGTTTCTAGTGAGCATGAAGAAATCTTATTATGCCTGATCTTTGAGACCCAGTAAACAGTAAAAACCCAGGAAATGACGGAATCATAGAGCTTAAGATCTGATAGTAGCCTTAGAGGTCATCTTGTCCAACTTCAATCTTATATCCCTAACAGTTATTTATTCAACCTGTGCTTAAAGTCCTCCATTGGGGGGAAAATCCCTCGCTCTTGAGACAGGATATTTCATATTTGGACAGCTCTATTGTTAGAATGCTTAATTTATTTAGACCTGTGACCTTCCTCTGTGCAATTTCTACCAGTTAGGCTTAATTCTGTTCTCAAGGGCCAACAGTACAAGTTTATTCTCTTTTCTATATGACATCCCTTCAAAAATTGGAAGATAGCTATTTTTGTCCTCCCTAAGCTTTTTCTTCTCCACACTCAACATTCCTTCAACAGATGATCTTATTTTATGTTTTCTAACCATCTACTTCCTACCCATCCTGATTAACCTATAAATGCACTACATTGCCAATCTCCCTTCTAAAATGGAATGCTGAGAAATTGACATAATATTCTAAATATAGTCTGACCAGGGCAGAATATGGCTGAATTAAAACCTTCCTTGTTCTGGACATTTCTTCAAAATTTCATTACATTTCAATAATGTTCCTTGGTGATTTTCACTGGTGTTGGTATTCCTTCCACTATTGAAAATTGTAGCTCTTTTATGATTTAATTGATGGTCTTTGACAATTGCACTGGCCATGCATTTTTTTCCACAATGCAGCGACTCTGGTAATGAATCTCCACAAATTTAGTCAATCTGGCTTCTGTTGATTCAAAGCATTCATTCACTTCTAAGTCAGTAATAGAAGTCTTTCCAACTTGCCAGCGTTTACTCTTCCAGGCTCCCTTCTATATTATAGGAGGCAGCAGAGAAAGACTTTAATGGTGTTTTCAGGGAATGATGCAGCCTCATTTAATAGAGTTGAAGATATTTACTAGCAGGAAAGGAGAGAGGCAAATCCTACTTATACTCATCTAGGTACAGTGCTTTGTATTTAGTGAGTACTTAAAATGTTTGTTGTATGAATGAATAACTAGGAAATGTTTGAACTTTAAAGAAACATCTCTCAAAGCCAGTAGAGATTTTTTTTTTAAGGATTTGAGGTTAGCACTCAGAAGTCTAACCAAGGTGGGTTTTCTGGAATAGTTTTCTAATAAGCATCTTCCAATGATTTAGGGAAACTGCCCAGTATTTCATATGGAGAAGAACAGAAAAAGAAAAAAGATGATGACTGATAATGATTTTCTCCAATACTTTTCTACTACATGCTGTGAGACCCGGCATCCCAACATATAGTGGAGCAATTTACCTCTACCTTATGTACTGATATAAAGTGAGAGAGCGGGAGGCAGAATAGACATCGTTAGCTTTTTCTCTCCCTGCCCCCTCCATCTCTAAGAGAGACTTTTATTCCTGGAGGAAAAGCAGGAGGTTGGGGCCTGAGGTCACTACTCTGCTGACCTTAGAGAGAGGGATACCAGGCTAAAAGTATAGCTATCTGCTCCTTTGAATATTGTTTGTCTAGGTAGGGGATATGATCAGGTTCCATCTAACTTCTAATTGCTTTGTCATTTCTGGGTGGAAGGGGAACCCCAGTCTCTATAGCCAAGGCTTAAACCCTTTTGCACTTAATACCAATTCCACAATGTACACATATAGAAAATGGCAAAGAAATCCATTTATCCAAATCACAGCAAAATAGAAACCAAGCATATGTAGGAGACTATATGCTCAGCAATACAGAGTGAAAGAGCTCTCAGCTTGGCCCCAACATAACTTAGGTCAACCAAGAGAGATTGTCCTTGATTTTGCCCAAGTTGAAAGTCCCCAAAGTCTCTAGAGCAGCAAACTGAAAATAGGGACATGATAGAGACAACCTGCTCCTCTCATATCCTCCCCGAATCTTTGCTTTCAGCAACTTGACTTGGTGTTGGTCTCTTCCATATTTTCTCTTGAAGTGAGATAATATGCCTGAAGAAATTTGGAGCTTGACTAAGCCCAAAGGGCATAACCACTGAGAACTGAAGCTCTCTGTCTCTCAGTATGTCCTGTCCATCACACAGAACAGGACTTTATTTTCCACCAATAAGAGGAAAGTGCCATAATTTCAAATGGGCTCTGGAACAAGAGTTATACCTAATATTGTAATCAAAATGGACAGGGCGATGAGTTTGTGGGACTAGTCCTGTTCTATCACTGGCTACTGTAGATGTATCACTTTGAGTTAGCCACCTCACTGCTCAGTTTCCTCATCTATAAAATGAAGGGATTGGACTAACTCATATCGAGAGTGATTTACAGCTCCAAAGTGCCGTGATGCCGGACTCTATACAAAGGCCTGGGATTGTGATTGACCAAGTCAGGTATTTTTTAGTCTTAGAAGCATTGCAAGCCTGATAAATGAGCATCTCATTACTTTTGCTCATAAATGAGATCCTCATTGCCCATGTCCTTGATTTACCTGAAGCTTCACTATTCTCTTACTAGGTGAAGTTTCAGGTGATAAATGCTGTGAGTATCATGGTAAAGCTTCAATTCGGGGTAATATTTAAAAGGATACTAACACCATCATTTGAAAGCAAAGTGCCTAGAAATTCTCTTGCTTTGGTCATTTCCTTTATCTTACATCCCCTTAGCTAAATTTCCTGATTCCCTCTTAGTGCTAGTGCCCTCCCTCTGTTAATTATCTAAAACGTATTCTTTATACATCTTGTTTGTACATGGTTATTTTCATTTCTCTCCCATTACCCTGTGAGCTCTTTGAGAGAATAGATTGTCTTTTGCCTTTGTATCACCAATACTTACCACAATGCATTGTACACTATAGCAGGTATTTCATACATACTTATTGACTAATTCCTTTTGGCATTTCTTGCTTTGCCACACAGATATCACCTTATCGCATTCTATCTCATTCAACAATTATTTATAATATGGTATTTGATTGTTACACTATAGGCTCTATGGCAGAAGAGACGATGTCTCACTGAAACTTTGTACATTTCTAAGTGCCTCTCATAGTATTCTGTGCTTAGTAGGAACAATAATTTTTTTTCTCAAGTGAATGAGTGAATAAATATCCTCACAACCTTCTACTTTACATGTGTAAAAACTGTATTGCAAGCTTCCTTGAAAAGGGACTATGTCTTATGATAAAAAGGTTAATAAAATAAAAACACATATCATGCCTTAAGATTTCCAAGGTGCAGGGCAGCTAGGTGGCACAGTGAGTCAGGCCCTGGAGTTAGGAAGACCCAACTTCAAATGTAGCCTCGCATGCTTGACACACTTACTAGCTGGGTGATCTTGGGCAAGTCACTTAAGCCCAATTGCCCTGCCTTCCCCCATCCAAAAAAAAAAGATTTGCAAGGTGCTTTGTACAAATTATCTTAATTGAGCCTCAAAATAACCCTGTTAGGTAGCCACTATTATCCCCGTTTTGCAGAAGAGGCTTACATAAGTCTAGTGACTTGCCCATCATCATATAGCTAGTAAATGTTGAGGGCAGAATTGGAATTGAATTCTCACCTGCTTCTAAGTCCACAAGTACTTGGTGCTATGTACAGCTGCCATGCTTGGTGGCATGGCAGATAGAGCCCTGGGTGTGGAATCAAGAAGACCTGAGACCAAGTCTATCCTCAGACATCTCCTAGCCATGTGACCCTAGACAGGTCACTTAAGCCTGTATGCCTCAGTTTTCTAAACTATAAAAATGGGGATAATAATAGTATCTACCTGGTTTATGAGGGTCAAATAAGAAATTTCTAAAGTGCCTAGCACAACATCTGGCGCATAGTAGGAACTTAGTAAATGCTTATTCCATTCCATTCTAGAGGCCCTTCTACTGTACTGTAGTGCAGAGATTCATACTGGGTACATAAAAGGGAATTGATGTATAGACAGATGGATAGACAGACTGTCCGTAGGTAGGTGGGTAGACTGAAGGACTGTACTGTATTAGGTATGCAGGGGTTGGTTTTAATGAAATCCAAATTGACGGTAGTCTATTTTAAAAATAAAATTCAAGAATTTCAGACTCAATAGAGCATTGCAATTCTTACTTTTCTCATCCCCAGTTATTAGGGCAGCATTCATGATTTTTAAAATATATGCATGCAAATGGCATCATTAGTCTATAATTAATACAATTCTTTCTCGGGAGCTCTGTAGTGGCCTCTGGGTGGTTTGAAGGACGCTGACTGCACTGGTGGGCTCTGAAGTCTCCCTACCTGTTATTTACTGTGTGCGATGAGCATGGGCCTGCCCATTACCCAAGCTTCTGTTTCTGGCTATGCATGGCTGCTTCATTCTGGTGAGCAGGCAATAAAGTCAAATTTACAAGAATCCTGCTCTTCCAAAGAGGTCAAAACAATTGCTTAGAATTCATTTTAGGTTTTGCATACATGTTTCAGATGCAGAAAAAAGTGCCTTCTTGCTTTGGGATGAGTACTAAAATCCATTTAAGGTGGGAAAAGAGGACAAGTACTTAAGGAAAGAAACCTCATGAACTTATTAGCATATTAGTTTGCATATAATTTACATGTTAATAATCTAATGTCAAAATATAGCAAAATCCACCTGTCACCACTCTTTCCCCTTACAACTATCAGGATAGACTGACTTTGGCTACTTGAATGAATTTTTAGGCTTCTCCCAGGCTCTATTGCAGTAAAGTGACAATCTCATTAAATGACACTAACAGTTAAAATTTGTTCTGATTTTGATGAAAAATAGGGTCAACATGATAGTACTGAAAGACTATACTGAAATACAAGCTGACAAACTGAAATACAGAAAGACAATTTGGCTTTGATAAGAGCTATTGATGATATCATGTTTTCTACCCAACAACCCAGAGAGGTAAATATTTCAAGAATTATTATCTTGTGAACCATTTTTTTTTTTTTGCAAAGGAAGGCATTCATTACACTCCTCAAGAGAGTGGGTGCAGTGCTCATTAGGCACACTCACCTTGTGAACCATTGTTTACAAATGAAGGAACTGAAACTAAGAGAGGTAAAGGGTGGTAGAGCCTAAACCTGAAGCTAGGTGTTTTCTTCTAAAAAAGAAAAAGAATGGAATGTGCAAACTATCAGCCAATGAGCTTGATTTTGATTCCTGGAAAATTCCAGAATGCACTATTAAAGGCATAGTAAACATATAAAAAGAGAATCAAGTCACAAAGAACCAAAGTGGCTTCTTCAAAAACAGATCATGCCAGACTAACCTAATTTCATTTGGTAACAGGATTAGTAATAGATTCAGAAGAATGCTATAGATATTGTTTACCTAGGTTTTATCAAAACACGTGAGAAACTTTCGCCTGGTTTTCTAACAGAAAAGAGAGAAAGATATAGACTAGTTACAATTCAGAAGATTCAAACTGGTAACATAGATTGAGCCAGAGACTCGTCACTAAGGGTACATTTTTGTCTTGAGAGTAAGCGTTTGGTGACATGCAGGAATCTTCACTTGCCTTTGTGCTGCTTAACGTTTTTATCATATCAATATTTTTTTTTTGTCTTCAATAAGGTCTCGATGGTGTGCTTATCAAATTTCCTTATCAAATGAACCTGGGGTGGATAACATCCTAAGAATCCAAACACTGGCTAAAACTTTACATCTAAAACATATTAAATGTAACTAAGAGAAATCTAGTTTGTTATACTGAGTTCCAAAAACAAACTTCACAAGTAAAATATGGAGAAAGCATAGCCAGACTCCAGTTAATCCAGAAATAATTTTTGGGTTTTAGTATACTGCCAGATATATTTGCATCCAGTATTATGTGACTGCCCAAAACCAAATTTAATATTGAGCTGTATTAAGAGAGGAGCAGGATCAGGAGGGTGCCAGAGCCAACTTGTACCAGCTGCGAGAGCCGATTGTAAAATTTTCACTATGAGTATCTATACCTCAGAAATTGGCAAACACTACAAATCGGGGCTTGATTTATTGTTTTGTAGATTGTCTAGGCTTAAGAAAGTAATGGGAAAAAAACGTTCATAATCTCAAGCAGGGCTGTCCAACCTTAGGTTGTCTTCGGGCCACATTAAAATAAAATAATTACTTGAGGGTCCCACCCAGAATAAAAAATACAGCACACTAATTGAAAGCGGAGGAACTGGCATTATCAATGCGACAGGCGAAGGCATGAAGTGTGAAAACAAACACCAACTGACAAAGTGACAACAAAACAGTATAAAGCTAGCTGCATACTGACTAGTCTGCATGGTACAGACGGAATGCATTCCACAGATCGATTGAAAATTCTGTGTGATATGTTCCATATGTAATATTACTTAAAAACACCAAAGAAAATTAACATCAATGAAATTATTTATTAGTGATGGAATTTAAAAATATAATATGCATTCCATGCGAATTATAATTTTATTTTTTCACTCGTGAAAATTAAAACCCACAGGCGGTCCACGTAAAATGGCTCTGCGGCCACTTGTGGGCAGTATTTTGGACAGCCTTGATCTAAAACAAAGTTAGAAGTGTAATGCATACATTTCCTCCTGTAGAGCTGTGGCATTCTGCTTAGGTTACAATGGTATCATATCTTACATATTTTATTTGCTTCTGGATTCCATGTTTTTAAAAGGACATTGCTAAGTTGGAGAGTATTCTTAAGAATGAAATAGGGATGACAAAAGACTGCAAGATCATGCCACAGAAAGACTAGTGTAAAGAACCCAAGGCTGTCTGGAGTAGACAAAACTTAGAAGGGACATGGTATCTGACCAGTATCACCTGGAAGAAGTAAACTTGTTTTTTTTTTTCCTCCAAGGACAGAACTAGAAGTAAATGAGTTGAATTTGCAAAGAGGCAAATTTTGTCCAGATAACAAAATAATCTTTTAAGGATTACAGCTATCCCCAAATGGAATGGGCTGTCTGTAGAGCTAGTAGATTCACCTTCCTTGAAGGTCTTCAAGGAAAGGCTGGATGACTCTTCATAATAAATGTTATAGAAGTGATCCTTGTTCAGTTGCAGGTTAGACTAGATGGCCTGTGAGGTCCATTTGAAGATACGAGATTGCTATATTCCATTAAAACATATCGAGAATTACCCTGGATCTGCTGATCTTAATCCCTCCTAAACTCATCAACTGATCTCTCTCTCTCTCTCTCTCTCTCTCTCTCTCTCTCTCTCTCTCTCTCTCTCTCTCTCTCCCTCTCTCCCTCTCTCTCCCTCTCTCTCCCTCCCTCCCTCCCTCTCTCCCTCTCTCCCTCTCTCCCTCTGTCTCTCTCCTTTACTGTCCCCAATCCTGTCTCTCTCTCTCTTTTGCTCTTTCCTTCCATTTTTCTCTTTCTTTCTTTTCTTCTGTCCCTTCTTCCCTTCCTTTTCCTCTCTCTTTTTTTCCTTCACCCTCTTTCTCCCTCTCTCTGGATCCCACTTTGCAAACAAACAAAAGTCTTGTAATTTCGCGAGGTGAGGAAATGGAAGGTGACTCCAATTTCAGGGGTCTTTTTACAAGGCCAATCTCTCTCCTGCAATTGGTTGGATCCTACAAGTCAGATCAATTATATGAAGGTATATCACAGCAAGGAAGTAGCAGCAAGAGATTGCATTAGGCTATACATATTCATAAAAGTGGCAGTCAATCTCAGTCTTGTTAAATAAAAGGGGAAAAAAGATTCCAGATCTTCACCTTGTTTGGATCAGGAAGGTGTACACACAGGTACACACACACACACACACACACATACACCATTTATTTATAGTCTATTGTTGGTTAAAATAGAAATATTTGAAAATATAGTGGAAAGATTTGCTGTTGTTAAAAATTTGAGGAACATTGCCTTCTGTGCCCCAGAACAAGCAGATAAAGAATGCCTTTAGAGCTCTAGCTATCTACCCACCTACCTACCTACCTATCTTTTTTATTTATCTACATGTAAATGTAAATATTTCTACTGGATAATACTTGTATGCATATGTATATGTATCTATTTATATACACATTATATATGTATGAAATGTAAAGTGTCTCTACTGTGTAGTATACACACATGCATATATGTGTGTGTTTATATACCTCTTTTGGAGGTCTTTAAGCAATGGTTTGATGACCATAATAAATGCTATAGAAGAGATCTTTGTTCAGTTGTAGCTTAGGCTAGATGGTCTGTGAGGTCCATTTAAGGATTTAAATATATTGTATATATAATATTTATACATATTTATATATATGTATGTATAAATATACATATATTCAGTAGAGAGAGGGATAGTTTATTTATGTGGTCTGGCTCTCTGCTCCAAGTGACTTCAGGTGCGGTGGGGTACAGAATTGGCACCGGGTAGATCCAGCTGGATGCTAGACCCTTTCCTTAGGGGAAGGCTTGGTGGAATATTACAAGTACTGGTGTTCTACTCTATTCCTGTTTTCTGGCTGAGCTCTGTCACAGCACAGAATTCTAACTATCACAGCCATAGCAAGCTTTTGCCTTTTATATTTCCATAACATTGTGGGTGGGGGGAGAGGGAAGAAGAGGAGGGAGGTTCTATTGCCAGTGGGGATGTTGAGTGATCTTTTAGAAATTTAAGATTAACCTTCTTTGAAGTTAACCCATTGTGTTGTTACTTTGTTGTATTTCTTGGTGTCACACCAGTAATAGCTGAAAATTCATCATCTCTTGTACATAGTTCCTATCTTGTAGAGGTTTGACAGATTATGAGTACTGGAGAAGGCATCTATGGCCTCCATCTTGTTGGTCACATTATCCAGAAGTCAACCTTTTGCTACCCTGTTTTGCTCCATCTCCACACTAGGTGCCTGACCCCCTAAGGAAGATTCTATCCTGAACCTGACTGAGTACCTGACTGATATCACCTTATTGTGAGACACCTCAGACATGCTGCTCATTCTACATTTCTGGCTCACTTTTCAGTCTGCTCTAACACAAACCAATGGATCAGCTACCATGTGTTACTGTTCCCCTGCCCCTTTCCCATTGGCCTTTATGGTTTGTCTCCACCTATTAGAATTCTTCCTCTACTGCTTGAGATTAGGGGGAAAACTTATTTTCTGGTACTTAATAGTGTCTGGAACATATTAAGTGCTCCATCCATCCATCCATCCATCTATCCAACCATCCATCTATCCATCCATCTATCTGTCCTGTCTGTCTGTCTATCTATCTATCTATCTATCTATCTATCTATCTATCTATCTATCTATCTATCTATCTATCTATCTACCTATCTATCTCTAAACTTCTATAATCATTTAAAATAGTAAAATTATGATTCAATTTAAAGACTGTTAGAAGTAAGAGAGACCTTGAGATAATACAATTTAACTATCTTCTCTTACAGATTCAGCTGACATTCATTTGACACTTATTATGGGACTACAATATTCAAGGCACTGTGCTAAGCTCTAGAGATAAAAAATAAAAAAAAATACAGCCTTTTCCCTAAGAAGCTTATATACTACTGAGGGTGTATGACATGGACAGAGATAAGAATAATTTGAAGAGGGGAATAATGGAGAGAAGAGATCCAAAATGTTTGCTTTAGAGAACTTGAGAAACTGGGGAAACTGAAGCAAATAAGTTAAAAGACTCATCCAAGGTCACACACTTAGGTACCTGTGTAGCCTGGGTTTCTTGACTCCCAAGTTCAGCTGTCCATTATACAGTACTACTTCATTCCTCTCATCCACATCCACTTTATTTCAGCCAAACCAGACTATTCATCATTCCCTAAACTATATATTCAAACAAGCTTTATTTCCCCCATTCCTTTGGTCATGTTATCAATGTTATCTGTGATGCCTTGTGCTTTATCTTTCTACTGAAATCCTTTCAATTCTTCAAGGCCAAGATCAAAATCATACCTTCCCCCCGAAGCCTTGCCTGAACATCCAGACCAGAAATGCTGTCTCTCTCCTCTGTAGTCCTAGAGGGCTTAGTGTCATTCACATGCACTCTATTATATTTTGCCTTACATTCTTGTTATTTGTGTACTGGTTTTACGTCCTTCATTAGAGGGTAGGGACTTTATCCTATCCATCTTTATAATAGCATCTCCCATCCCACTGACCTCTCAATACTCCCACTCTGACAATCCTCCACTTTCAGTAACTGTCATCATCTGATTTTTCTGTTCCTGCTCTCAGTCTTCTGAGTGTTCCTGGAGAAAAAGTCACAAAACCATGCTGACTGGTTTTTTAATTATTAATTCTTTCTTTCTAATAACAGTTGAATACTTACTTCTCCTCTATAATCCTTTTAACTTCTCTTTTACTAGGTCTTTATCACCAGCCCCACAATAATTATCTAAAAACCCTTTTTTCTCCCCTTGAGTTCCCAACCCTCATAGCCTTTTCCTTTACTAAGCTCGAGGTCATGCCATCTGAGTTCCTTCAACTTTCTTCCTTCATACGTCAAAACTTCTCATAGCTTCCTTTGCTTCTCTTCTTCTTCCCAACCCTTAAATACTGAAATTTCTTAAAGGTCTATCTTTAACCTTCTCATATCTCTTCTCTCCTGTGGCAGTTGCATCCATGCACATGGTTTCAGTTATCTAAGTGGATGACTATTCTATGTCTCCTTTCCTAATGTGAGGTTCATCCTAATATTCTTTACATTATGCCAGACATCACAAGCAGGTCCTTCTAGAATCTCAAACTTAACAAGTCCAATTTAATTTGTCCAGAGATCAAATCCTTATGTTTTCCCCAAAGTCTGTTCTTTTTCTTCCTGACTTCCCTGTGTTTATTGATTGTATTATTTTCCTACCATCAATACATGTTCTAAATCTGAGTGTTTCTTTTTCTTGATATTTCATGCCTGCTCAGTTGTTAAATCTTGTTGATTCAATATCTCCAACATTTTTCACATCTTTTCCTTCCCCAACATCCTCCCTGCCATCACCACTGTCTAGGTCCTTATTATTACCTATTCAGACTTTATAATAGCCTCATTGGTTCACCTTCTTTAGTGTTTCTTGTCTCCAGTTCATCCTTTATGTTATTGCCATGCTTTTCTTCCTTATTCATAGGCCTCATGATGTTATTTCACTCCTCGAAAGTACTATATAACCAACTAAATGAAACTTAGACTTCTTAGA
The DNA here is from genome assembly GCA_028646595.1 of Phalanger gymnotis. Lineage (NCBI taxonomy): Eukaryota > Metazoa > Chordata > Mammalia > Diprotodontia > Phalangeridae > Phalanger > Phalanger gymnotis. The sequence goes on along the minus strand of CM053622.1, from coordinate 167,028,894 downwards.
CTGACATTTAAGGCCTTTAACATTCTAATTCCATCCAAATTTTGCATGTTTATCTCATACGACACACTCTATACTCCAGACATATTCAATTATTCCCCTTTTCCTGCTTTCTCACCTATGCTTTTTGCTTGTCAGTAGTCCATGATGCAAACCACTTTTCCCCAACTTTGACCACAGAAATTGTACTAAGACCTAGTTCAAATGCTATTTCTTTTATTGTATTGACTTCCCTAACTCTGCTCTGGAATTTCTCTCTCTGTTTTTTTTTTTCCTTTGGTCATTTCATTGTTTTCTATTGATACAGTGGATGACTTTATAAAGACGATTTCCAAATCTAAATATCCTCCCCAGTATCTGTACTGAACTCCAGTCATATTTTCAACTTCCTTCTGAGTCGATATACTCAAAATATAACACCTTTCACCAAAATTATTAATTTTCCTATCACCATGTCCCTAGCCATCTGAACTCAAAATTTTGGAATTTTCTTTGACCTTTCTGTCTCCTTCATTTTCCCCACATCTAATTCATTGACAACTTCAGTTGATGCCAACTCCACAACATCTATTTACTCTTCTTCACTCACACTTAACATTACCCAAGTTCAAGTCCTTGTCACCTCTCACCCAGACTGTTATAATAGCTACCTAACAATTTTTCCCATCTCCAGTCAGTTCTTCAGTCTGCTAAAATAATCTTCAAATTTTATCTATGCCTGAGCATGTTAAAAAAAACACCTTCTACTGGCCTTCCCCAGCTCCAAAAATTTTATTGACTTCCCATTGCTCTAGGATAAAATATAATCCATTTTATATACATATATGTTATGAAATATAAATGTCTATAATTTAAGGCCTCCCACAGTTCAACTTCAAATTACCTTTCAAATCTTCTTTCACATTACCTCTCTTCTCATACTCCAAATTCTAGGCAAACCAAATATCTAGTTGTTCTGCAGTCTCCTTCTGCCATCTGCTATCTCAATGCATTTATACAGCTTCTTAACTCATTCCTGTAATTTCTATTTATTGAAATCTTCTTTTATCAGAGCTCAGTTGCCACCTCCTCCATGAAGCCTCCTCTGACTTCCCCTAAAAGCGTACTCTTCCTCCATGAATTTTCCAAGATCTGCCCAGATCATCTCTTTGCCCCTAGCATTTTCATCCTTACATTATACTTTTCTAGGTACCTGCCATACATATTATAGTTTTACTTCCTCCTCCAGGCGATTATAAACTCTGAGTACAGGGACGGTCTCACCTTTAATCCTTATAATCTTAGTGCCCAATACTCAGTGTCAGTAGGCACTCAATGGCAATTGAATTGTATAATGGAAAGTCTTCCTTGATCCCTTCAAGAGATGTAGTTTCTTTTTCCTTGAACCCTTAGTAACACTGTGTTAGTATGGGATGTATCCCATTTCTTATTATTTTATTATTCTTTATTGTCTTATTTCTTACTGTTTTTCCTTTGGCCCTCAACTCAATGCCTTTCCACCGTGAGGTACAGAACCCAAATCATGCCCAATGCCCAACGTCATGCCATGCATGTGGGGGGTGGGGAGGCTCAATAAATATTTGTTGAATTGAATTACAAAAACCCTATAAGATGTACTGTATACCCTAATTACACAAGGACCCTTATGGACTATAAAGTATACCTACAGCACATAAAAAATGCAACATGATTGTGTCATAAATTTGACCTAAGATAATATGCTAGCTATGACAAACATTAATTAAACATTTAATTAACAGTAATTTGACTTGCTGCCTCAGAATTCTGAAGGTCCTTTAGGGGATGAGATGGATGCCCTAAGTCTCTTCAAAGAACTGGATCAGGGGAGCTTGAACTGGTGCCTGTTTCTGTTCTCAGGAAACTTTCTCCTTTTCAGCAGAGCCATGCTAAATCATTCCACTGATCATTCTTTTTCACAAAAGACCCATTGTAGTAGCTGAGGGTTTGAGCACATCCCTGAGGACTTGGGTTGTGAGGGCTCAGAGGCAGACTTCTCTTGGATCTTGTCCTTTTGTTCATCCTTTCTCTGGCAGTTTTTGCTGTGGTGATAGTGAGGGGAGTTCTTGGGGGTAATTGCCTTTATGAATAGCAGACTCAATGCTTTCATAAAGTAGTAGCTAGTGCGAGCCTCTTCCTTCACGTTATCTCCCTGAGGCCTGGCTCAAATAGGGCCCTACAACAGCAACTAACAAATGAGTAGGCAAAGATATTGACAAGTATTGATGTTAATGAGACAGCTCCAGAATGAATGGGCTGGGGAAATGCTAAGCCTCCAATTCCAATGGAGGCTGCTGGATGAATTTTAGGCTGCTTTAATCATAAAGAACTCAGTGGAGAGAACACTGAAAAGAAAAGGCATTTTGGCCCAAACAAAACAGAATACTTTGACCCAGCTTTAAGCCATTCGTATGCAACTCAGAGACAACGAGAACTGAAACATTCATTAAGACACGAAGTAGGACTAAAAAATGCAGTTGGCTTGATTTCTTAGTTTTAATGCCAAGACAAGCTTTATTACAAGGATTCTTAACCTGGGATATGTAAACTTTTTATGTGTATATAATGATAACTGCATTTCAGTATAATTGGTTTCCTTTGCAATCCAGCGTATTTTATTTTTATGTATCTAAAAACACTATTCTGAGAGGGGGGGCCATAGGCTTCATCAGACTGCCAATGGGGTCAGTGATACAAAAAAGCTTAAGAACCCCTGCTGTATACATAGGCAGAGAAAGCAGATGCCTCTGCATTGTGGTTTTAAGGGTGCCAAGAAACACCCATTCCAACTCCAATTCCTGTATTGGCTTCCTTTTCATTGATCAGTTAGAATTAAAGTTGTATGGTTGTAAATATTTCTAGGAAGAATAACTACTATTTTTATTCATATAAGAGAAAGGATAAGGTATTTGTAAGACCTAAGGAAAGTTGAAAAATAGTTCCTCCATGTTACTATCAGTGGGCAGTTTTAAACCTCAAATTCAGTTCAATTCAATTCAGTTAATTTCACCAAACATTTCACCAAATTCCTGCTGGGAAGAGAGCATCTTATTCAGCTAGGGGAGATAACGAGTTTTCATAAGATATAGTCCTTGCCCTTAGAGCTTATAGCATAGTAGAAAGATATGACAAATATGCCAATAACCATAACATTTTAATGCTATTTGGTGGGATCTATGATTTCATTGGTGAGGAAATTCTCTAGTGACGTAAAGCAGCATCTGGGACTTAATTTGTAATAGTAGAGAGTTGTCTGGCTGCACCGAGAGATTAAGTGAACTCGGACAAGATCACATTGCCAGCTTGTGGTAGAAGTATACCTTTAGCCCAGGTTTTCCCAACTCTGAGATTAGCTTTTTATCAACTATTCCACACTGACTCTCACTGTTATATGTAAACTATAGGGAAATGGACTACACTTGGGATTGCATTGGTATATGGAATTCCCTATGAACAAACTCCCTTTACCAATTAAGGCTGGCACATTCCCTGAAACTTTTGGTCTCAGTTGCCTAGAATACTGAGTGGTTAAGTGACATGCCTAGAGTTAGGCAATCAGTATGTGTCAGACACAGGATTTAAGCAAAGGTTATAAATATATAAATATATATATATGCATATGAGATAGAGAAATTGTTATTCATTATTTACTTATGGATGGGGTAGCGATGCTTCTGGGAGAAAACTATTTGAGTTGAGTTTTAAGGGAGGTACAACTTAATGCATTACATTGAGAGATATTTTCAGACTTAGCTTTAGTGACTCAGATCAGAACATTTCAGAAGTTTTAATGTAGGTAGAACACTGAGTACCTCTAAAACAGGAAAAGGGTAAGGGAAAGACTTTTCTATTTAGCACTTTTCATTGGCGGTTCAGTGGCTAGAGTGCTGAGCCTGGAGTCAGGAAGGCCTGAGTTCAAATCTGGTCTCAGAACTTACTAGAGCTTAGTAGCTCTGTGACCCTGGGCAAGTCACTTAATCCTGCTTGCCTCGGTTTCCTCATTTGTAAAGTGAACTGGAGAAGGGAATGGAAAACTACTCCAGTATCTTTGCCAAGAAAACCTCAAATATGATTGTGAAGAGTCAGATACAACTGAACGATCAAACAAACAAAATTCTCCACTATGGTATGGGGATTTGGAGGCCATAAAAGCAATTTCATCTACTTTATAACTTGACCCTACAGTCATCCCAGCTATAGGGTAGGGAGATCTTTGTGAAGGATCATTCCTAGGTCCACTGAGTCTGCCCTTGACAGAACCATAGTATGTCACTGAAGTACGTCACACCTGTTTTCGAACTTGTCTGAATTAACTCAGGGTAGATCATATATAGGCAGACTCTTTGAGCTTTCTCCGGTAAAGATGATTAAATAGTTTTTAAACAATCTAGTACTCAAATTATGAAAAACTCCCATTCCTTTTGCTTTCTTTAGTATTATTTTCATAATTGCTTGACAAGTCTTCCAGAAGTGCTCCAAAGAGAGAAACTATAAAAATGGAAGTGATAAAACTTTCTTTTCTTATTTCCATAGTAAATAAATGTTTGAATAAGTTTGAAAGCATTTTAAAATGAATTTAAATTTTAGGTCAAAGAAGATACCAAAGCACTCAGATGCTAGGAAAGTAGTATTCTAATTTCACATTTCTTATTACAGATTAAATTGTCTCATTAAAATGCCTGCTAATGTAAGCACTGTTTCACAGTTCAGCCACCTCTAACTACTAAGAAACAGCTGTGCAGAGGTCAAGTACAAAAGAGCACTGGGAAAAGAAACCACAGCAACCTACCTCAACTCCTAGGGTTTCCAGCCACCTCTGGTAATTCATTTCCTGACGTAGGTGCAACTTTTATAGAGTCTGACTCCCCCCGCCCCAGACTGATACTGTCTCTGGGACTCCTTTGGGAATGGACTTTGGCAAATCCCTGACTTTGCCCAGCTCCTCATTTAAAGCAATTTCTTAGGATGGTACTTAATGATTAAGGAGTATATCACTATTTCAAAAAGGCTTTAAAGTGGAGGGCCCCAAACTCTCAAAAAGCAGGCTTGCGAGTTGTAATGAAATGTTTGTTCAAGAATTTGCTTCTTTTATTTCTTCTTCCTGTCTGTGAGTACATTTCAGCAGGATTCATAATCCTGCTATCTTTCTTGTTCTATCTCAGAATGAATTCCATTTGGAACTTCCTATATGGAGTTTATTTAAAAAAAATATACCCTTCTGTGGAATTGCCTTGATTTGCCTTTATATACCCAATCTGTGATCTGGAAAAAGACTGACTGGTATTTCATATTCCAGCCATTCTTTCCCCCTAAATCACCCCCAATCTCCATGTACATATCTGGCCACCCCATACTTTCTACCTGGCTGCTGAGCCTGTGATAACACTTTCTTTGTCTTCTTCTTTTTCTTCTTCTTCTCTCTTTTTTTCCTTCTTGCAGCCACCATTCTCCTTCAGTTGTTGACTGTGACTGGAAAAAATAGGCATACAAAGCATTTTGCATTCTCTGAATGTACCACACAGTAATTCTGCTGTCTGAAAACTCTGTAATGTCAATAATTGATGCACTTGAGAAGTGGTAATTAAATTAGTTAATTATGCTGGTAAAATTACATGCAATTATGTGACTGCAGGGTATGTTTAGTAAATTAGGCTTTCCCATACTCACTACATATTGTGGTGCCAATTTTGTTCCTTGATGATTAGGTAGCTTTTGATACTTAATTGATTTAATACCTGGATCTTCATTAGCTCTCGATTGCTATGCAATGTATGTCTGACATTTTTCTCTCTGATATTTTACTGAATATCATTCAGCAGGAGAAAATGCATATACAAACACACACATACATGGATGTACACATATGCAGTGGCTTACACATGATATCCCTTTCCGATGCTAAGTCATCCATACTTGTGGGAAGTAATTTATTCTAAGAGTTGTTCTGACTCAAATAGAAACCACTCAGATACCTAGCCATGAACACCTTCAAAGCAGAAGTGGTTCATCTCACTTGTTTTCATTATGAACCAGCAATATAAATATAGATGCTCCAAAAATGGAGGGAAAGAAGAAACATGAAATAAGTCATGTCCGTCATTTGGCGCTGTGTTCACAATTTAAATGAAATCCATTAGCAATGGGAAGTTCAGAGTGAAAAGTCACAGGCCACAGCATTGAAAAGGCAAGAACAGTTTTGATTTCTAGAAAACTGGATTTTATGAGGATCAATCAATTTTTGGTTATATAATCAAATGGGGTCAGCTGTTCTGAGGATTAAGAAGGCCAGTCAGATGAGTAGAGAGAGAGTCTGGTCTCATTAGACTTGGGTTTTCTCTGAACAGAAGATACTGACATACTCTAATGAACGTTCAATCTTCTTTGCTCATGTTTGGGCCATGCAATTTCTTCTTGCTCTTTTAGTGGCAGTAGGCAATGTGATCCACTGAATGGTGCCATGTAGCAATCAGAGTGGTGGCAAATTATGCAGATGATGATTTTATGAATTGCAGATCAGCCCTCATCAGACCCCATCTGTTGGTATCCCCATAATACTCTTCTCTTTACCAGACTTCATGTGGAAAACTGTGTCTGGTTCTGATTGCCTCATTTAAGAAGAGACATTGATGATGGAGAATACACCCAGAGGAGGGTGGCCAGAATGGTGAAGGGATTTGAAGCTATGCCATGTAATTATCACCTAGAGGCAACTAGTGGATAGAAGACTGGGACTAGAGCCAGGAAAATCTGAGATCAAATCCAGCCTAAGATACTTACTAATTTTGTGACCTTAAGCAAATCACTTAACCTCTATGTGCCTCAGTTTCCTCATACGTAAAATGAGGATAATAGCAGCTTCTGTCTCACTGGATGTCGTGAAGATCAAATCGGATAATATTTGTACAATGCTTAGCACAATGCTTGGCACATAGTAGATACTACAAAAATGCTTATTCCTTCCCCTTCTCCAGTTGAAGGAAATGGGGATGTATATCCTGGCTGAGAGAAGACAGGAGCAAGACACAGTCATTGTTGTCAAATATTTGAAAAAGCTGTCATGTGGAAATAGGGTATAACTTTTTCTGCTGAGCCCCAAAGGATGGAATTAAGACCAATAAATGGGCATATTTTAGAACAGTTTGAGGTAGAGCTTCCTAAAATACTAGAGCTGTCCCCAAACGAAATGAGTTGGTTTGTGAGGTAGTGAGTGGTTGTGGCTATTGTTCATCCTTTGTTTTTGAAGAAGACCAATAATGTTATAAGTGATGTCTTGACTTGTGGGTAAATTGGATTCAAGGGAGACAGAGTTTTGTAAAGTCATCAGCCTTACTCTCCCTTTCTGAGTCACTGAAATCCAATGACAGGACAGAAGTCAAGATGACTGGCAGTGGCCCAGGATGCAGTAGGTGATTTTGGTGTCTTTGATGCCTGACCAAGCTCTAAGCATTCCACAGGGCCTGCTTCAGCCACCTTCATGGCCACTAGAACAAATTGTTCTCATCTGCCTATTCCATTGGGAGAAGTCTTCACATGCTTGGGGTGGACATCCCCCTAACTCACCAACAAGTTTGAGGCCTGTCAATTACCTTTAACCTGGTCTAGCTCATCTGCTAAAAACTGTTTACCAAGGTGTGGTTGCTGCACATGCTGTATTATAGCTTCTTGGAGCCACAGGTGGTAGTTGAGTGAAAGTGGACATCAACAATAGATGAGTAGCCCTGAAAAGGGCTCACCAAGCCCTTACACGAGAGGTTCTAGTCCTCCCTGAATACTCCATATACCCAGGTATACTGTCATTGGAGGTCTCTGTAGAGTTGGATGACTGACCCTATCAGATATGAAGAGAATTCTTGCTAAAGTCGGATGCATTTCAAACATGGTAGTGTAACCCATGGCTCCCATCCAGGCTCTCTTTTAGGAACATCAAAATTTACCTTGTTTTTCCTTCACCTAAGACCATGTGCATGTCACTGCACTCCCTATCATTGTGGCTTCATCTTTGTAAGGGGGTATGTTAATCTTGTCTTCTTGATTGGTCTACATCTGGAAGTTTAACTCTTTCAGTGTTGCTCAGAGGAAGAAAATGGTTGGCTCCTTCACAAACCCTTTTCATCCCCTTAAGGGATGTTAAAATGATTTCTATTTCTTCAGCCACTACTTCAAAAGTATCTCCATTCCTACTGTATCTGCAGTCTCACCACTCTCATTTTTATTATTCTCACAGTTAAGACATTCTGCCTGGATGAGAATTCTCTTTTATCATCACGTTGGATTCAGGGGCTCAAGAGTTCTTTCTCCTAAAGTTCCCCCCTCCACTTGCTAACAGTTCCTATGCATTCCATGTAACATGGAGGCCCTATAACTTCTCCCCAGCTTTCCATCCTATCCGTATTAGAAAGTTGGAATCTTCAGCTTAATCATGGTTCTCTTTCCTGTTCTCTGACTTCAACTCAGTCTGCTCCTGTCATTCAAATAGGGAATCTATTAGTCAAACATGGAAGAAAAAGGACCAAATGGTCTTATATCTCCTTTCACTTTCACATTGGGAAGTGGATCTATTTTTCTTAGGCTCATCTTTTATTTACAATTTCCAGATTTGGAAGATGGAAACTGTGTTATATATTAGATTCTATTGTGAGATTCTATTCAGAATCTCCAGTCCACATATCCAGGCGATTTGTTCTGTCTTCAAATCTTGAATCTTTACATCATCTTTCACTCTGAAGAGGCAAATCCCCCAAGAAGAAACAAAATGCAGTGGTTTTTAAAAAAATTCTGCTTCATCACACGGGACAAAGCATCAACGAACCATTTGTGCCAGGTGTTCCTTGGAGCCCATTATTTAGATCAAGGATTTCAGGGAGGCAATCACCTTACCCATGTGATAGGATTTATCCCCTTGGACCCAGTGTCCTTAATACCATGGAAGGTGTGATTTGATGATCAGGCTTATTTATCTCTATTACTTTAATTATTAGGATGAGCTAGACTTAGAGAATTTTGGTAACAGCTTAAATTTATGCAGCCCACTGGAGCTTACAAAGTACTTTTGCATATATAGTTTCATTCTTTCCTCATAATAACATCAGGAGGTAGGCAGTATTTATCCTCACTTTACAGATGAATAAACTGAGAATCAGAAAAGTGAAATGACTTGCCCAAGGTCATGGGATGATAGGATTTAAAGTGAGAAGCCCCTTTAGAGAGGATCTAATTCAACCTTTTCATTTTATAGATGAAGAAATTAAGGCTCAGAGGAGGGATTTAATTTGCCCAAGGTTTTTCACAGGTAAATAATAAACGATGATTTTAGGATTAAAATCCTGGTTTTCTGACTCTGAGTCTAGCAATCTTTCCATGGGATAAATCAAGTTGGTATTTTGGATTAGCAACAATATGACACTTTTCTCTATTCTCTATTTGACAATGACACACTTGAAGACATTGGAAAGTATATATACACTTATCTATGTATCTCTATATATGCCATTTTTTTTGACTATAATGGAGTTCTGGATTAGTTGTAGAATATCGTTCTGTGACATTTTCTTTTTAAAATAGGAGAGATGATGAGAAGTATAAGGTTGTTTTCCTTGCTATTCTTCCTCTGAAAGCATCAGAATGATCTAAATGACTTTTCTAAAATTCCAATCATAAAATGTATACCATGCATGCATATATGTAATTCACATGTATATCATAGGGGTTTAATAGGGTGGGCCTAAATCTACTCTTGCAAACTCTTGCAACCACATGAGTGCTAATTCAAGATCTGGATTGTTTAGGTATGACAAGTCCTTGGCTACTTCTGAGGATATGTGACTTAGTGCAGAAGGACCTTGAGATGATGGAATGACTGCCTTATTCACCCCTGAGTGACTCACTCAGTAGACCTTTCGAAATGGAATGACCACACTCCTAAGTTTTTTCTTTCTCTTTCCTTCCTGGCAGCAGGAAAATTTTGAAGGGTGAGGGAAGGGCAGCTTACCCTGTCTCCTAACCCAGCTCCCATATGGATGTTAACACATGACAGCTAAAGGGTAGATCCAGCATAGGGGATAGGGCTATCTGAATTTTGAGCTGCTGCTTCTGTGAAGGAAAATCAATCATGAGCCGGATATGACCAGGCTTGGAGGCCATGTTATGAATTCAAGAGGGTTCAGACATACTGAATTCTCTGGCAGGAGCTGACTGACATCAGAGTGTTGAATTGCTAACAACTAGCCCAACACTTCTTAAAGAAAATGATTCCTGAAAAGAGAATAAAACCAATCCTTGGTCTGGCTGGCCAGAAGACACCTGCCACAGGTAGGATGGGACACAGTGCAGAGCCAAGGTAAAATGTAGAATGACTACGTTCATCAGTCTCACAATCTGTTTTATGTTCTGATAAGGTTTAAGTATCAACCCCCTAGGAGAGACAAACAGCATATAAGTTGGGTTACTGAATCCTGTTTTGTCTTTCTGCCAATGTATGCTTATGAACGATTTGCATTTAGCATTTCTCTTGTGTGTAGGAAACAAATACCTCTCTCATACCTGATTCATGATGTACATTGAGCACCTCTTTATCCCCGACTTTTGGGGAGACTAACGTCCGTTATCAGCATGCTGGGGTAGGGGATATAATAAGCCAAAGAGTTGAAGGGAAATTAGTCTGCCCCCTCTTAAAGGTAATCAGGCTTTCTTCAGGCTGAACCTGGTGGGGTCAGTGTATATGGGTCTCTTAGTGGAAAGAAGATTGGTATAGTGCTCCTGCTACTGATCTACCTAACAATTCCTAATGTGTTATTTGTGTGTGTGTATGTATGTGTGTATGTATGTGTGTATATATGTAGATAGATAGATAGAAAGACAGAAAGATAAATAAATAAATAGGGATATATAGCATTTCATGGTTACAAAGTGCTTTATTCTACATTAACGCTTCTCTTCTTCACAATAGTCTTCTGATGTAAGCCACACAAGCATAGTTCTTCCTAGTTTTCAGATCAAAAAGCTGTATCTTAGAGAAATTAGCCACAGTGGTGACATTCTTTAAGGTCCTCCTAAGTAAGTGGCAGAGTTGGGATTTGAATTTCTCCTTTTGTGTATTGGCTGATTTGTTGGGAAGTATTACAGCTTAAACTTGGCAAATGCTATACTTTGCTGCTCCCTCAGTACCCCTGTGGCTTAAAGAACAATGTACTCAGAGCTAGGAAACCCAACTTTGAGTCCTGGTTCTGATACTTACTATCTTGGGGTGGGGGGAGGGGAGGAAGGGAAATGACAAGTATTTATTAAGCGCCCACTGCATGCTAGGCACTACGCCAAATGCTTTAAATATATCATCTCATTTGATCTTGATACCAACCCTGGGAGGTAAGTACTATATATTATTCCCATTTTATAGTTGAGGAAACTCAGGCAGACAGCAGTTATGTGATTTGCCCAGGATCACACAGCTAATAAGTATTCGAGGCTGGGTTTGAACTTGAGTCTTTCTGACTCCATGTCCAAAGCTCTATTCACCACGCTCCTTAACTGCCTCTGTGTATGACCCTAGGTAAATTATTTACCTCTCCTGAGCTGCGGTTTCTGTAATTATAAAATTGGACTAATTCTGCCAGTACTAACTCTACAGGGTTATTGTGAAGAAAGCACTCTGTAGGCGGAGAAGTGACAGAAATGTGAGCTCTCGTGGTTAGTGATATTGATTTCTTTGCTAGATTATAACTCAGATTCTTGATGTCACACTGGGGATCTGATAGAGTAGACAAAGTTAGGTTAAAGAAGTAATAGAACAAAAAAATAACTAATATTAACATAACCCCCTGAGTTTTATAAAGAACTTCAACAGTAGTCTTGAAAATGATCCAGTGAGGAAGGGACCAGAATGGTCATTAGTCCCATTTTGTAGGTGAAGAAGCTCAATCTCAGGAATAATAAATGGCTCATACAAAGCTGACAGGCATTGGGGTGCCATTTGAATCCAGATCTTCCTGCCACAAGGATAAAAGATGAATTTAAAAATTGGAACTGGAGCATGTCACCCAAACATCTCTAAGTCCAGATTTTGACTCAGAGAAGTCTCTGAGTCCATCAGTGTCATTGCCATCAAATAACATAAGGGCTCCGTCTAGTCCTAAACATCTCTAATACTCTCAGCGACTCTGTTAGTCCTCACCACTTCTTGATCTAGAACAGAGGTCCTTAATCTTTTTGGGGGGTACACGTATGTGTGTTATGGATTCCTTCAGCAGTCTGGTGGAGCCTTTCTCAGAATCATGTTTTTCAATGCATAAAATACATGAGGTTACAAAGGACTACAATAATATTGGTAAACTTATCAGAATATTTTTTAAAAACACAAGATTCCTAGACCCCAGCTTAAGAACCTTTGGTCTATACTTCAGCCAAATAGCCTTTCTCTTTGTTCCTCATGCACAGCACGCCTTCTCCAGCCTTGTGCTTTTACAGTGATTGTCACTTATGATGAGAACAAACTCCCTCATCTTCTCTGCTTCACAGGATCTTTTATTTCAGGGGTTCCATGGACCCCTGTGAAGTCTGGTAGAGCCCATAGACTCGTTCTCAGAATCATGATTTGTTGCCTATGTTCTTAATGAAAGGAAATGATAAATTTTTGGTAGATATTAGAAAAATAAAGATGCATTTTTTCCTGTCCAATTTCACTTGCCCCCTGAAATCCCCAGGTCAAGAACCCTTGATCTAGATATTGGAAGGCATATTTATTAAGAACAAGGACATGAATGCACAATTAAGAATAAACTAAATAAGTACTCCTGATTGTTGAGAGAGAGAGAGAGAGAGAGAGAGATGTTTTTCAGTTTTTAAAACTAGCTTTTATCCTTTCAGTTCTTTTAACTCTAAAGTACACTATGATCTTTAGTGTTCATTGCAAAATTTATTCTGGTAGCATTGGAAACTATAGAGTCTAATATACTAAAAATTAAATGACCTTTCTTGGCTCTTACGATAATAACTGGCATTGTTATATTTTAATCAGTTCAATTTAAAACAGTACAGAGGAGAGCCAGATGAAAAAAATTTCAAAAGTAATTCTCAGTTCAATCCAAACCCTATAGATTGTATGTGTATATATGTTTGTGAAGACTGAGGGAAAGAATCAAATATGGCAGTGAGGAAGAAGTTTTGAGGAGTAGAGGAAGGGGCAATGGAGGAATGGGTAGAATCCCTGCAGATCTCTCTTTTTCCTGCCAAGTGCCATCAGTTCCACCACCTGTCTGTTTGGCAGCCACAAGGAACTGTAAATGCTCCATGTACTTTCCCCTCCAGGTTTCAAGATTTGGATTTACAGACTTTACCAATGGAATCAACAGGTTAAACAAAAGACACTGGAGCAAAAAGCACTAGTGATGTTGCTGTCAGGATACGAGGGGAGAAAAACTGGGGCCTATAGTAGTTCTTCCAGTAAACAATCCCATTCAAGAGCTTGAGGAAAACTCCATTCCATATACAACCCTTTGATTGGTACCTATGCTTCAGCAAAGCTGGCAGGCTACCTTGTCATCTGGCCCTATGCCATACCAACAGATGGGCAGGAGTATAGGCAGCCAAGAGACCATGTATAAGCATCAAAAGTATGTGCTGAGGGCAGGATCCCTAGCCAGGAGCATGGAATCTATCTGCTTGTCAGTTTGTCCTGAGTCCCTGTGCATGTGGGATGAGGTGGCATGCCTTGGGAGTTTTGATTGCAATGAATTTTAAGGATAAATACCCATCAGCCCTGGCCTTTTTCCTTATACAAAAATGTTTTGGAATTCTTTTTTGTTTTAAAATTCCAGTGGTAGGGGTAGATCAGACAAGAGAGTAGTGAAGGGAATTTGGGGGACATCCTGAAAAAGCAAATCAGTGTCATCAAAAGGTGAATCAGTTAGCAAGCAGATTTTTTTTAATGATGGAAATTTAAAGATTTTGCCGACAATGATCATATCATGGCAAATCAACCAAATCCATCAGATAAATATTAGGCCCCAGTTACCTATCACCACATGCTAGGTGCTAGGGATACAAAAAAATGAAACAGTCCTTGACCTCAAAGAATTTACAACATGTATAAAGATAATAAATATAAATTCTAGTCAGTGGTGTGCTGGTGAAGAAATTTTGATATTTATTATTAACACTTTTTCCATCACTTTCTTAAGTCCAGGAGTGGGGAACCTCCAAGGCCACATATGGACCTCTAGGTCCTCAAGTGTGGCCCTTAAAATGAATCCAAACTTCTGTGAAACTGCACAAAAAACTTCATAGAAAAAGACTTCACAAAAAACTCCACAGAAGTTTAGATTCAGTCAAGGGGCCACACTTGAGAACCTAGAGGACTGCATGTGGCCTCAAGGCCACAGGTTCCCCACCCTGGTCTAGATAATAAAAAATAACAGCAAATCAAGCCATGATGTGTAGCATTTCCCAATTTCCAAGATGTCAGTGCACCTGCTAAACAATTAACAATAGACTTTTAGGAGACAATTCTTGCTGGCTTCAGCATACATTGGAACACATTCAGGGTAATAGAAATCAACATGAATAGGGCAAAGAGCAGTAATAACTGAAGGTCTCAAGAAAAATATTCTGTAGAAGATGGCACCTCAGCTGTGCTTTGAAGACGTTTAGGAATTCTTCAAGCTAGAGACAAGGAGAGGGTGCATTCCAGACGTGAGAGACAATCTGTGCAAAGATATGAATGTGGGGATGGAGGTGGGGTAGGGAATGAATAGTCCAGTTTAACTGGAATAGAGAGTGGGGAAAGATCAGCAAAATAAAATAAGACAGTCACAGTGGATGGGCTCCATATTATGGAGGGGTTTAAATACCCCAGAGAGGAGTTTGTACTTTTCCCAAGATTTTTGGTCAGGAAAAGACAATGTCAGAGATCATTTAGGAGACTGTTGAAAGAGCTTTTGAACTAGGATGTGGCCCTCTAAGTAGAGAGGAAATAGATGAGAGATATGTTGTAGAGGTAAAATTTATAAGAGTTGGCAACTGAATGTGGAAGGTGAGAGATTGGGAAGAACCAAAGAGGACTACAAAATTGCGGATGAAAATAACTGGAAAATGCTTTTGCATCAGCAGAAATGATAAAGAATCAGTGAGAAATACAAGGTTATTTGGCGGGATAAAATAATTCTGAAAATATCAAAAGTGCTATATCTATAGTATATTCAAGTAAACATTCATCAGGCAGCTGATGATGTAGGACTAGAGCTCAGGATAAAAATTAAGCCTGCCATATAGATTTAGGAATCATTTTAATAGAGATGAAAATTGAACCCACAGGAATTTGTGAAACACCAAGGGAAAGAATAAATAAAGGGAAGAGAAGGTCAAAGAAGGATCATTAAAGGGCATCCATATTTAGTAGGTGGGAAAAATAATGACAATCCTGTATAGGAGAACAAGAAGCACTGGTCACACAGGTAGGAAGAGAAACAAGAGAGAGCACACATGGAAGCCAGGGGGGCAGAGAGTACCGAGAAGGGATAAGTGATCAGAAGTGTCAAAGTCGCAGAAAGATCAAGCAAAATGAGGCCTGAGAAAAAGTCATTGGGTCTGGAAGTTTAGAGGCCACTGGTAATCTTAGACAAGTCATTTCAATCAATGGTAAGTTCAGAAGACATAACTTTCCCACTTACTAATTGCCAAAGAACTGGAAATTCTAGGGATGCCCGTTAATTGGGGAATAACTGAACAAGCTGTGGTATATGATCATGATAGAACAGTACTGTCCTATAAGAAAAGATGAATTTGATGATCTTAGAAAAACATGGACGGACTTGCAACAAAAAATGAAGAGCGAATGAGCAGAACCAAGAGAACATTGTATACAGTAACAGCAATATTGTTTTAAGAACAACTTTGATCGAATAAGTAATTTTGACTATTATAAATACCCAAATTAACTACAAAGGACACGTGAAAGAAGACACTATATGCATCCAGAGAAAGAACTGGTAAGTAGAAGTATGTATAGAATGATTTTACACACAGAGACAAAGACACAGACACATATATAATTGTGTCTAATGGTAGTGATCTCTGGGGGTGGGAAGAGAAAAAAGGGAAAAAAGAAATGTACGTGATAATTCTATTATATATTTAAAAGGAACAGCATAGTGTATATAAGAGATTTGCAGTCTCATGTGCAATTATCTTTTTGTTATGCTATGTTATAGAAATGCTTCTTTTATTCCATAAATTAAAAATAAAATAGATAAAACTTTAAGAAATGAACAAATATTACAAGGGATTGAGAAGTGAGTGGGGGGTAGAGAAGGGTGAGAAAATGGAAGCAAAAAGTATAGATGGAACTAGGCATTTAACTATGAAAAGGAAAAGTGATATGGGAAGGTAGCTTGAGGGGATAACAGGGTTAAGGAAAGGTTTTCTTAGGTATGGAGGAGACCTTAGCAAATTTTCAGAAACAGAGAAAGAAGCTAGTATATAAGGAAAGATTGAAATGGAAAACAGAATGGGATGATAAATAAGAAGACATTGGAATAGGGCAGAAGTTTTTAACCTAGGGTTCATGGATACCTTTCAGGGGGTCTGTGAATTTAGATAGAAAAGATGCATTTTTATTTCGATATAAGTCATTTCCATTGTATTCTATGTATTTTATTTTAGGCATTTGAAAGCATTATTCTAAAGAATCCATAGGTTTCACGAAACTCTCAAAGTGATCCATGACAAAGTGATCATCTGGGGATGAGAGGATCTCCGAGGGCTTCTCCAGCTCTTAGTCTTATGAATTCACTTAGAAATGGTCTTTTGCATGGCATTATAGAGGAAAGATGGCTAGGTTTCTTTCTTCAATCATAGAGAACATGCTTAAACTTCCTAAAAAGTCTCCCCTTGACCTAGTTGTTTTCTGCCTTTAACATTTCACTCGTTTTTCTCCTCTGAGCACATGACTGTCCTACTCAGATCCTTATGTTAAGATAATGATTCTGAAGCTCTAACCTTTGCCTTCTTCCATTCAAATCACTTATCTTTGTTGTCGGCTTTCTGGCTCTTCCTATTTTCTATATCGTGAGCAAGTTAACTCTTGCCTTTAATGTACCTTCACAGGATATCTCCTTCAGCCTTTGTCCTTCCTAATCAGACCTTCTAATCACTGTTTTAATTATCTGGTGTTACTCCACCTGCTCTTTTTTCCTGATTGTTCTTCATTTTGAAGAGTCCGTCTCTTCCTGTGCCACAAATTATTTTGTTTCCCCATCCCCCAAAACAGAAAGACAGACAGATGCACACACACACGCACACACACACACTCACTCACTCACTAATGGAATCTATTTGTCTAATGGTACTTCGATGGTGTTGATTTAGATTATAAGTTTCTCCCGGCATGGGCTCACAATTTCTTTGCTGCTGTTTGGTATATAGTTCACATTTCTAGTTCAATGAAAGACCTTTTAATTGTAGTATCCAAGTTTGTTTTTCTGTAATTTGGTGTTTGTGCACCATTACTCTCCTATAGGCTATTTCAATGGAACTCACCCCAAACAATGTCTGCTCACACGAAAGTGCCGTCATTTCTGCTTGCATCCCATTAACGTGCCTGATAGCATTGGGGATGAAGAGACAATCTGGGAGAGAAGTCAAGGGGAAGGAAACCCTCTGAGCCTGTGTTTCTTAGCTTTTAGCTCTCCCTTCATCTGTTTCCTTTTGTCTTCCTTTGAGCCCTTGCCATGCTCCTGAACATTACTGCACCTCTAAGAGCTATTGTAGGCCAATAAATCTGTATACTAAATGCCAGACTCGCTCATTTCCACTGATGACTGCATTTAGTTGCCTAGTTATTTGTGGGCATTTCTTGGTGGTACCTGTGGATTCCAAATATGGCAATATGTTAAATTAGAAACATATATAATACAAGAGTTAGGAACTTATGGAACACAAATGTTTCCTGATTGCTTATTTGATTAACTATAAATAGAAGCCAGCAGTCAATAGAGGTAAATACAGCCCTGTTTAGCACTCTTGCTCTTCATTGCTATGTATTTCCTGTACACACAACCAAGTTTTGTTTGAAGTGAGGCTGAAGAGCTGGGTTGCCATCTTCTTTTCAACAGGGTCTAAAATCATTCCATTTCCAAAATTTGAGCATACTTACCTTAGCTGCCTCAGGCCAAGGATAACATATCTAATGTCCTTTTCTTCCTCTCCCTTTAAGCACAACTTATAAGCTCGATTCCCAAGTGCTCAGAGATTCCAGTGTTGAAGCATCATGCATCAGGGAAGAAAAGAGATAAGGAACCTAAAAAGAACCCAATCTCTCAGCCCATTAATCAAAGCCCATGCATTCCCATTAAAGCAGGTGAAACAATGAATAGAGCTAAGAAAAAAAATTACTCTATATCAAGAGCATTTTTAAGAGCAAAAGTCAGACTCCATTGTCACAGGGCACACGAGGGACACAGAAAAGGCACAAGTTTTCAGACTCTCTAAGAGATGCCGCCTGCAGGCTCTGATAAAAAAAAATCGAGGGTGAGGGGAAGACTATGCCTAAAGCTCATAATTAAATGTAGAATATGTACCTTTTCCGCACCTTCTTTTTATGAATGAACCTACACCTTCCAATATGAGCGAAAAGATGCTTTAAATATACACAGTGTTCCAGAAAAGTCTTCGTGCAACTTTAAGTTATTAAAGCTTAAACTATACTACGGCTTTTGGTGGGCCCTGTATAAAATAGGACTAAATTTCTTTTCCATTTAGCAATCTACCATTCCCTACCTTGAACATGAATATTATTTGTATTATTTACATGCCAAATACTTAGGATAGATGGGAGAATCCAAATTCCAGTTAACGTACATGATTTCAATGGTATGAAAGTACCCAGAGTTCATGGCATGGTAGAGAAATGAAAAAAGTTCAAAACAAATGCAGTTGAGCAGGAAATGAGCCCCCTTCCATCCTTAAGTAGAGGTTGAGGAGTTCATGATTCCACCCTCCAATCTGAGGGGCAGGGATAGTGATGAGGTATAAATACCAAGGCTGATTGGTTCTCATAGGATAGTGAGATTTCCCAGTGATGCAGTTCCTGGGGGCATGGTGGAGAAATCAAAGAATTTCAAAATAAGTATAGTCCAATAGGCAGTGAAAACCCCTGGGAGGGGGGCAGGGGATGGAAAGGGAGTCCAGCCCTTAGCTTTCTAACAGCTGGTACCACTCTCTCTGAAGTAGCACTTTCCATTGACGTGGAACTTCTCTGAGCATATTGGTGAAGGAGGCTGCTGGCTTTCTTGCTTCCTTTGTTAAGCTCCATTTCCACCCTTATTCTGGTTTTGCTCCTACCTGTCCCAAACTGAATGACCAAGACTTTCAGACTTTCTCCTCTTGCTCCATATTAATTCTCTCCCCAAATCCTTCATTCAAATGCAGAGGTAAATAATAGATTTCAGCTTCATTCTCTCTGGAGTATTTCCAGTATTAATAGTGATAAGTCTAGAGATGATGTAATTTCAGCAGAACTAGAACGAACAATTGTGACACTTGAGGCAAATTCAATTGGGGGGGTGGCTGAAAGGTAGAAAAATATAACCCTTTCCCTCTCTCCAACACTACTGCTGGGGAGGCTGGCAAATACTTGTTCCATATCTCATATTTCCAGTGTGGCTTAGGTCATCAAGCCTTGTGATATTACACATAATACTAATATTACACATAATACACATACACTAGTCATGTGTAGTCATATCAGCATAGGAGTAGTGGCAAATGAGCCCTGGGAAAAGAGCCTGATGTTGACGAGTATCAGGGTTTGGGAGGTTGGTGAAATGGAGAGCAGAGAGGCTCAAAAAACTACATTGGAGGGAGGAAGTGCACCTTCTGGATGTTTGTGTTAAGCTCTGGCCATCCCAAGCCATTTATAGTTTTGCTAATCAAGGTGGAGAAGGACATCATGGAGACCTGTTGACTCTCCAGATCCTTGAAATCCCACCTACATGGGAGAGCAGCCCTGAGTACAAACAAATCTATCCCCAGAAAGCACCATTTGCCAAAGAAAGAAAGCTTTTCTAACTTTTACATATCTCTATGACCTGCTATGATTTGCTAACCATGACCTGGGGAAATCTTTAGTTTGCCAATTACGTCGTATAAGTCAGCAAACTGATGATAGCGATTGGGGATCCTTGGCAATAAGGCCTTGGTTGGTGGATGAGGACTACCAATATTAGAGTACTCTGTCTCCAATAGAGTCCCTCTTTTCATTATGCATCCTAATGAGTGTCAACAAAATCAGAAAAGATGATGTATTCTTTAATTAAAATACATTTGATATGAAAGTCATCAATCTAATAGGTCTAGCCCATCTTCGTAATCTTAAATTAAAATGCTTCCTGAATGTTAATCTGCACACATTTAGCTTCAATGTACGGCTGTGATGAGAGACCCTGTCATTCTATGTATGTATATTTAAAGAGTAAGAGCTCCTTCTCCCCTCCCCTTCATGTGTGGAATATTTTTTATTAGCCAATAGATCAAAAGTCACCTTAACTCCCCACCACCACCCATATAAAGGCATACTACATGTTTGTGTTCTGTGACTCATTTGGTCCTAGATGAGGTGCCAAACACAAATTCCAGTTCTTGTGTTTTACTTACAATAGCATTAGTGTTTAATCCTCCAGATTCAATCAAAAATACACTTAATATGGAGAAAACAAATCCTCCCTTTTATTGCCACACTAAATACTTTTGCCAGCAAATGCTTTTGGGGGCGCTTTTTATTTATGGATTTCTACAATGCCCGAGAGCTTTTGTCTTTTTTAGTACTCCATATTTATGGTTGGGGGATGATCATTTTCTGCTTGGCTTCACTTTGAGCTCTTTCAAAACTAGTTGGAGTAGTAATAGTTTCATACTGTTTATCCCTTTTCCCCCCTGAGTCCTAAGTTAAATCTTTTCTACTCTCTCAGTGACACTGCAGTATATTATGCTATACATTCTTAAGCTATTAACTCTGGGCATCGCTAATGATTTCTTTCTTTAAAAAAAAAGACCATCCAGCACATAAAACATGTAAATGTTTCTTATTAAAACCAAAATGAAAAACACAAACAAGCCTAACAGCAAAAGGAAAGAATTGGGGATTGTTTCAGTAAGACTGCAAGAGAGAAACTAGACTCTAAAACAGCCGTAACAGCAAAGAAAGGACCCTGAAGGGAAAGATTTCATTTTCCTTGTTGTACTAATTTTCAAAAAAGCAGAGGGGTACAAAGTCTGCAAACTATAGGGCGGGACGCTTAAATTTCCTGGTAAAATTCCAGAACAGATCATTAAAGAGATGGTTGGTAAGACTCCAGAAAGGGAAGTGGTGATTACGAAGAGCCAGCATAGATTCATCAAGAGTAGGTCATGCCAAACCAACCACATTCTCTTTTTTGACAGTTTTACTAAACTAGTAGATAAGGGGTATGCTGTAGATACAAGTCAGCAAAGCTTTTGATAAAGTATCTCATACTATTCTGGTGGAGAAGAGGAGATATATGAGTTAGATGATTATACAATCAGATACATAGAGAACTGGTTGGATGGTCAGACTCAAAGACTACTTTTTTGTTCAATTTCAATGTGGCAGGAGGTCTTCAGCAGAGTAACCCAGAGATCTGTATCCAGTATTGTGCTGTGTGACATTTTTTACCATTTTGTTATTAACTTGGATAAAGATATAGACTTCATGCTCCCCTAATACGTAAATAACACAATACTAGGAGGGATAGTTAAAAGGATGTGCTAGAGCCAGCTATAACTGGCTTGTAAGATACATTTGTTAAATTTTCAGTGTGGGAATTTACACCTTGGAAACTGGCAAATGCTACAAACCAGTGCTTTATTTATTGTTTTATTGATTGTGCAGACTTAAGAAAGTGATGGAGAAATATTAGTAATGTAGATTAAACTTAAAATTGTGTAACAGACACATATATTTTGAGAATTGATTATTAAACATTTACCATGACAACCCTGGATCACAACTAACACACTTAATGTCAGAATCTACGTCCACAAATATTTTGAGCTAAAGCAAATAAGATAAAATTCAACAAAGATAAATGGAAACTTTTACGTTTGGGTACGAAAAAACCCATTATCCTCATAAATACAGTATGGGTAAAGCATGGATAGACAGATGCTATTCTGAACAAAGATAAGGAGATTTTAGTGGGCTGTAAGTTCAATATGAGTCAATGGTGTGATATGGTAGCCCCATAAGCTAATGAGATCTTGGGCTATATTGAGGGATGTGGCTTCCAGGAATATGAAAGTGACACTTATACTGTACTCTGTTCCCATTAAGCCTCTCCTTGGATATTGTACAGATGGCTAAGTGGTGCAGTAAATAGAGTTTCAGGCCTAGAGTCAAGAAGGTCTAAGATACTAGCTATATGACCCTGGGCAAGTCACTTAACCCTGTATGCCTCAATTTATTCATCTGTAAAATGAGCTGGAGAAATAAATAGCAAACTATTCCAGAAGCTTTTCCAAAAAAAACCCCAAATGGGTAACAAAGTGTTAGACATGACTGAAATGACTGATTGAGGTATTATATTCAGTTCTGTACCCCAGGGCTTAATAAAGACATTAATAAGCTTGTATGTGTGCATGAAACACAACCAAGATGATAAAGGGTCTTGAGTCTATGACACATGAGGTTTAGTTGAATGAACTGGTCATATTTAACCCAGAGAAGAGAAGATTCAGGAGGATCATAATAGGAGACTTCAGGTATCTACAGGATGGTCACGTGGGAGGGTTTATCCTTGCTTTATTTGACCTTAGAGGGTTCATGTGGACATTGCAGGAAGGCAAATTTGGGATTCATGTCAGAAGAACTTTCTAACCAGTAGAACCATCCCAAAGTGGAATAGGTTGCTTGAAGAGGTGGATTCCCTATTTTTGGAAGTCTTTAAACTGTCTGGATGACTGCTTGTCAGTGATAGTATTACAGGGGGGATTATTTTTGAGTATGGGTTGGACTAGAATGGTCTCTTATAATGCTCAAGTTCCATAATTCTTCAAAAAAGTTTGTTGAGATTTTTCTGTTCTTCGTTTTCAAAGAGGACCCATGACATCATGGATAATGTTTTGATTCATACATGAATTGGATTAAAGTGAGGCAGAGTTGCACAAAGTTGTTAGCTTTGCTCTCTCTTCCAGAGTCATCAAAATCCAGTTGCAGAAAAAAGTGAGGATGTCTGATGATGTCCTGGAATTCATTGGATGACCGTGGTGTTTTCAAGGTCTGACCAAGTTCTAAGCACTCCACAGTGCTTGCTTCAGCTACCTTCAAGGACATTGGAACACATTGTCCTCATCTCATTACCCTGGAGGAAGTCTTCACATGCTTGGGGTAAATACCCTTCCCCATTCACTAACAGGTTTGTGGCCTACTGGTTACCCTCAACCTAATTTAGTCTACTACTGAGACAATTTACCAGGGTGAGGCCACTCTGCATGCTATAGTTTCTTGGAGGCACTAATCAAAGTTGAGTGCCGGGTAGATACCAAAGGTGGATGAAGGCAAAGGCTCAGGTAAGCCCACAAACCAGAGATGCTAGTCCTTCTTGAACACCCATATACTCCATTTGCTATGGAGTTTGCTATGAAATTCCAACTTCTAAAAACAAAAGATGCACTTTAATTATCACCATTTTTAATGACATTGTTTTTGTCAAGGAGAAATTTCCTGAATCGCTCAAAACACAAAAGAAAAGAGGAATGTTTTGAGGAAACCTAGAGCTACCTTGGGCTGGGTTTCAGCTCATTTTACTCTAGTAAGCATTTATTAGGCATATAAAAACTAAAATTGCTATCGTTTCTACCCTTAAGCACCTTGTACTCTACTGCATGTTGCTTTGGTCCATTTGTGCTAATTTTGTCTAGTTAACACCAAGAAAATAGAGGACCTCCTCCAGCCAGCACTATGCCATCTATACATGGAACCATCAGCTACAACAAATGGAGAAATTTTGAATGCTGTGGATAAGTTCACTTACCTTGGTAGTGTACTTTCCAAGGATGTACACATGGGTAATGAGGTTGACACATGCTTTGCCAGTTAGCTCAGCATTTGGGGGTCTCCAAAGGAAGAAGAAGTGTTAGACTACCTACCAAACTGAAAGTATACAGAACTGTTGTGCTGACTTCATTGTTTCATATCTGTGAAACCTGGACAGTCTACCAGCACCATGACAGGAAATTGAATCACTTCCATTTGAATTTTCTTAAGAAGGTTCTGAAGATCACCTGATACAATAAGGTACCACAGGCACTGAGGTCCTTTCTTGAGCTAAAACTGCCAAGTATTCAAACTCTACTGCAGAGAGTACAACTCCAAAGGGCGGGCCATGTTGTTGAAATGTCAAATATACATTTGCCTAAAAGACTATTTGACAGAGAACTTACGCAAGGAAAGTGCTCACAATAAAAGGACTCTCTCGAGGTCTCTCTGAAGAACTTTGGAATTGATTGTGTGACGTGGGAGATACTGACAAAGGACTGCCCAGTGTGGTGTGCCTGCATCAAAGAAGGTTCTGTGATCTATGAGCAAAGTAGAATTGCAGTAATTCAAAAGAAATGGGAGATGTGCAAATTTAGAGGCATCTCCACTCCAAATGTTCATGTGTACTATTTGTGCACAACCTGTGGTAGAGCCTTCCAAGCTCTTATTGGTCTGATAAGCCACAGTCAGACATGCTGTACCTTGACTCCTACATAGAGATGTCATTTTGGGTCTCTTCAAGAATGTAGGACAAAAACCAACCATTTATAACTGAGGGAAAAGAAAAAACCCAACAACGCTGGATTAAGAGTCAAGGAAATTGGGCTTGAATGCTTCTTGTGCCATTTACTACATTAATGACATCGATCAAATTATCTCACTTCTTTGGACCTTAATTTATTCATCTGTAAAATGAGAGGGTTGGACTTTGGAGAAAAAAGTCCTAACAGAGGACCTAGGTTTGAATCCTAGTCCTATAAGACCTTGGGAAAGTAACTTGCCTCTTTGTACCTCAGTTCCCTTGTCTGTAAAAGGGGCAGGGGCTGTACAAAACTATCTCTAAACTCTCTTCCAGATAGAAATACTTTCATTTTATAATGCAGCCAATTGAATTCAGGGTGAGTAGTGGCAGAGTAGCCTTCTATAAGAACTTGAGGTGTGTTTGGAGGGAGTAGAGATTGTGGTGACAGTCAGCTGATTAGTCAGCCATTTAGCATTTATTAAGCATCTACTATGTGCCAGGTATGATGCTAAGTAAGGAAGAAAGCCTTTCCAGCCCCTCTTACTTCCAGTTCCTTCCCTCTTATTTATCCTGTATGTAGCTTGCTTGGTATATATTTGTTTTTATGTTGTCTCCCCCATTCGATTGTAACCTCCTTAAGGGCAAGGGCTGCCTTTTGCCTTGTTTTGAATCATTAGTGCTTAGCACAATGCCTGGCACATAGTAGATGCTCAATAAATTTTTATGGAATTGAATTGAAGTACTTATGATACAAAGAAAAGTAAAAGATAATCCCTGCTCAAGGTCTATTGGGGGAGATAACATTCAAACAACTATGCCCTAATAGACTATATGCTGGATAAATTAGAGATAATTAGTAGGGCAAAGGCACTAGAATTAAGAGAGATCAGGAGAGACTTCTTGTAGAAGGTTGAATTTTAGGTAGGACTTGAAGGAAGTCAAGGAAACACCAGGAAGGGGATATGAAGGGTGAAAGTACTGTAGGTTTGGGGAAGAGCCAGTGAAAATATCTGGAGACGTAATATCTTGCTTGAGGAAGAGCAAGGAGGCTAGTGTCATTGAATCTAAAAGAGAGAAAGAAATAAGCATTTATATAGCAACTGCCATGTACCAAATACTAAGCACTTTACAAATATTAGCTCATTTGATCCTCACAACAACCCTGTGAGATAAGCGTTATTATGATACCCATTTTACAGTTGAAGAAACTGAAGTGACTTGTCTAGGGTCACACAGCTAGTACGTGTCTAAGGCTAGACTTGAACTTGGGTCTTCCAGGTTCCAGCCCCAGTGTTCTATCTGCTGTGCACAGTCTATCTTTGGTGCCTGAGTGGTGTGGGAGTAGAAAGAATAGGGAGGGGTTATGAGGGACTTTGAATGCCAAACAGATTTTATATTTGATTCTGAAGGTGATAAAGGACCACTGAATTTGATGGAATGGGGTAAGGAATGACATAGTCAGACTTTAAGAACATCACTTTGACAGCTAATGGGAGATAGAATGAAGTGGGGTCAGAATTGTGACAGGGAAACTGACCAGAAGGCTTGGGGAGGGTGATAAGCACCTGTACCAGGCTGGGTGCCAGCATCAGAGGAGAAAGGGGGCAGAGACAAGAGATGTTATGAAAGTAAAACTGTCAATAGAAACAGATGAGACACAAAAGAAAGTGAGTAGTTAAGGATAACACCTAGGTTGGTGTGTGTGTGTGTAGGTGGGTGGTAATAAGGGTTGAGACCACTTGTAGAATTGTAAAAGTAGAGGCACAGGTACATATAAATTAAATGGGCAACAAGAACCCTTGGATGCAGTCTAACTACAACAAAAGACTCCATGCAGCCTGAAGTTTCAAAATGGCCAGAAAAACAAAAACAATTTGGCTACTTAATGTGAGTGAGAGCCTTGTAAACCACCCAGCTTCCCTTTCTTGTATTCTCACAGCTGGAACCTATAAACAAAAATAAACCCTTTGTAGCCAATGGTTTTAGACTTGCTATATAGCTCCTTTTCCTTTACGCCAGGATTTATAAACAAAAGAAACCATTCTGAAAACACCTGTCAAGAAGAAAGGCCTAAAGTGACCATTTCTCAGGCAATTCACTAGTCAGGATTTTTGAGGGGAAGGACAGACCAGGCGAGACAAAGGAAGGAAAAACATCCTGGGTGGCTCAGTGGACAGTGAGCAGATCATAGGAGTCTAGACTTAGAGCTGAAAGAGATCCTAGAGATTATTTAGTGCAGGGGTTCTTAACCTTTTTGTTTTTGTAAAGGATCCAATTGGCAATGGAACCTCTCTTCAGAAGAGTGTTTTTGAATGTGTGAAATAAAATACATGGAATTACAGAAGAAACCAATTTTCTCAAAATACAACCATTACATTATTTTGAAAGTTCGTGGACCCGAGGTTAAGAAACCCTGATCTAGTTCACCTCTGTCATACTGTGGACGAGATTGAAGCTCAGAGAGATTTAGGTGACTTGCTCAGTGTTGCATAGGTCCTAAGTAGTAGAGATGGGGTTGGAACTCAGATTCCCTGAAGCAAAATCCTGTACTTTATTGTTGCTCCTGGTGTTTTCTTCTTATGCAAGGGATGACAGTGATTTCATTTATAATTTAGAATCACAAACGTTTAGAGCATTCCTACTTAAGACATCATCACATACAACCCCCTGATTTTAAAGGGGAAGAAACCAGGGTCCAGAAAAGCAATTTTCAAGTCAGCTGCAGCCTCTTCTGACTCAAGGGCCAAAGCTCTTGCCAGCAGTCTAGTGCAAAGCATTCACATTATGTGATTTGAAAATTATAGTAAACAAGTTCCTATTTTTTGAATCCTAGTGGAGAGATTTATGGTGACTAAATAAGAAAAATGACCATTTTCATTTATGTAGAATAAAAAGTTTTTGTTTCAGAACTTTTCAGCACATTGCATGATCATCACATCAACACTTTGAGATTGACATCACTCTCCCTGTTTCATAGAGTGGGACTCTGATGCTTGGAGAGGTTAAGACTTATGTTCCAAACAAGACAGAGTAAGTTCTCTTATTTGGTGCTGAAGAATTAGGAAATAGGATCTAATACCACCAACCTCAAGCCCAGCCCATTTCTTTTTCTACCACAGGTGGAGAGGCTCTTGGAAGTAAATATTGCTGTGGCAAAATCAACAAAGCAAAATTCACCCTTCTACACAAAGTCTTTCCTGATCCCTCTTAATTCTGGTGCCTTTTCCCTACTGATTATACAGCCTCCAGCCTAGGATGGAGATTAAAGAAAGGAAAGGATGAACTCCTATTTTATAGATTGGGAGCATGAAACATTCAAACTCATTCTGAGATAGGGTTGCCCCTTTAAGCTGGAGATGTCTGCGCTGCGTCTTACTCAGTTCCTTCCTAGTTCAATTTTTACTGCCCTTGGGTGTGAGAAGACAGTGAGAAATGCTCTATGACTACCTTCATTACTATAAGGCCTATCTCCCAACCAATATGTTGGTCTGTGAGCTCACAGACACTCTTCTGTTCCCTATCCTAGAAGGGACAATTCACGTTGTTTGCAGCCTCCACCCAGTTTGATTCCAGATGAAATCTGGTTAAAATGAACCTCAAGGGCTGCCTTGAAGAGGAAAAAGTTTAAAATGGACCTAGGTAGCCTGAGAACCATCACCTTACCTTCCTGATTCTGTGTGAATATTTCAGAAGTTCATTATAAATCGTATATATGTATATGTATCTCAAGGTCTGTGTTGCTGTTGTTGAGTTTTTGTGCTCCTGTTTTTATGTGCTTATATTTGAAGCACTAGCTGATGGAGCAGCTTCCTTCCCACTCACAGTTAATAAGTAACTTTAAGATCCGTTGTAACAGCAAAACCTGGGACTCAGGATTCTTTTGCTTCTCCCACATCTATGCCCTGGTAGGGGATTAGAGATGATGTAATTCTTAGGTACCTGTTTTTTTTCTCTTTCAGATAGAACATTCCTTGCCAAAATTTGACACACTTCCTGGCCCTACTGTGGTGCAATTGCCTTCACCTTCATGCTTTTGGTCCACTCCTCAACTCTTTCATCTCCTCAGCACATTTCCTGGGCACCTTCCAGTCTTATTGTCAGCCAATATATATTTATTAAGAGCCTACTATGCATCAGGCATTGTACTAGACTCCCACCATCCCCTTAATAATTAACAACTTATTCAGAAAACAGAGATACTTTACTGAAAAGAGAATGACAAGGAAACTCACTTTAACTGTAACATGAAGAATTTAGGGTAACTATAAGGAAGCAATCAAAGAGCAAATATTTATTAAGTCCTTACAATATGCCAGGTACTGTACTAGGTACCAAGGATACAAAGACTAAAAAGAAATGGTCTGTGCCATGAAGGATCTTATATCCTTTCTGGGGAAACAATATGCAGCTACGCCTTTTTCATTGCACTTCGCTTTATTGCATTTTTTTCACAAACTGAAGGCTTGTGGTAATCTTGTGTCGAGCAAGCATTTTCCCAACATGTGCTAACATCATGTCTCTATGTCATATTTTTGGTAATTTTCACATTATTTCAAACTTTATTATTATTGTTTATTATTATAACAGATATGTTATGGTGATCCGTGATCAGTAATCTTTGATGTTTTTTGGGGGGTCATCCTGGCTCACTTATTTATTTAAAAATATTTTATCTTACTCCCAATTACTTGTAAAAGCAATGTTTAACATTTTTTTTTAAGTTTTGAGTTCCAAATTCTTTCCCTTCCTCTCTCCCCTCCTTCCTCCCTGAGATGGTGAGCAATCTGATACAGGTGTAAAACATTTCTATATTAGTCACTTTGTACAAGAAAACTCAAAAAAGAAAAAGACAAAGGATGGAAAAAGGGAAGCAAGAAAGAAAGAAAGAAAGAAGGAAAGAAAGGAAGGAAGGAAGGGAGGGAGAAAGAAAGGAAGAAAAAGAAAGAACAGAAGGAAGGAAGAAATGAAGAAAAAGAAGGAAGAAAGGAAGAAAGAAAGAAGAAAAGAAAGAAAAAAAGAAGAAGAAAAGGAAGAAAATAAGGAAGGTAAAGAAAGAAAGTTAAAAAATAGCATACATTGGTTTATATATTCAGACAACATCAGTTCTTTCTCTGGAGGTGGATAGCATTTTTCATGATGAGTCCTTTGGGATTATTTTTGATCATTTTATTGCAGAGAATAGCCAAGTCATTCACTGTTCATTGTACAATAGTGCTGTTACTATGTACACTATTCTCCTGGTTCTTCTCACTTCAGTTTGTATCAGTTCTAGGTTTTTCTGAAATCATCTTGCTTATCATTTCTTATAGCACAATAATATTCCATTACAATCACATACCACAACTTGTTCAGCCATGCCCCAATTGATGTGCATCCCCTCAATTTCCAGTTCCTAGCCACCACAAAAAAGCTGATATAAATGCCTTTATATAAATATGTTCTCCTCCCTACCCCCCTTTTTATCTCTTTGGAATACATACCTAGTAGTTGTATTGCTGGATCAAAGGTATGTGCAATTTTATAACTCTTTGTGCTAGAAATTTGGCAATAGTTCCTAATTGCTCTCCAGAAAGGTTGGATCAGTTCATATCTCCATCAACACTGCATTAGTGTCCCAGTTTTCCCACATCCCCTCTAACATTTATCATTTTCCTTTTTTTTTGGTCATATTAATTTGCCAATTTGATGGGTGTGAGGTGGTACCTCATATTTGTTTCAATTTGCATTTGTCTAACCAATAGTGATTTAGAGCATTTTTTCATATTACAATAAATCACTTTGATTTCTTTGTCTGAGAACTGCCTGTTCATATCCTTTGACCATTTATCAGTTTGAGAATGACTTGTCAGTTCTCCATGTATTTGAGAAATGAGATGAGAAATCAGAGATACTTGCTATAAAATTTTCCCCTAGTTTTCAGTTTTCCTTCTAATTTTGGTTGCATTACTTTTGTTTGTGCAAAAGCTTTTTAATTTTATATAATCAAAACCATTCACTTTATATTTTGTAATGCTCTCTCTTTCTTACTTGGTCCTAAATTCTTCCCTTCTCTGTAGATCTGACAGGTAAACTGTACTATGCGCTTCTAATTTGCTTATGATATCAGCCTTTATGTGTAAATCATGAACCCATTTTGACCTTATCTTGCTATATGATATGAGATATTGGTCTATTCCTAGTTTCTGCTGTACTGTTTTCCAGTTTTCACAGAAGTTTTTGTCAAATAATGAGTTTTTAAGTCATTCATCTCCTTAACTTCTTTCTTTCTTTCTTTTTTGTTAGATTTATCTGGTTCTAAGAGGGGAAAGTTGAAGTCCTCCATTAGTATAATTTTAGTGTTTCCTCCCATAACTCATTTAATTTCTTTAAAAATTTAGATGCTATACCATTTAGTGCACATATGTTTAGTATTGATATTATATTCCTGTGAATGGTACCTTTTAGCAAGGTACAGTTTCCTTCTTTATAACTTTTAATTAGCTCTATTTTTGCTTTTGCTTTGTCTGAGGTCAGAATTGCTACCTCTGTAAGAGTTGGGCTCTGCACCTACACTGTCTGAAGCTTCTTGTGCTGAGTCTTGGAACCTTGCTGCTGGCTTGCACCAGACCTCAGAACCTAGCTGCTGGATTATGCTAAAGGAAACCTCTCTGATGGTTTGTAGTGGTGGGAGAAGGTCCTTCCCATGGACTTGCCCTGGGTGTGGGATTGCTTTGGGGTCTGTTTCAGAGGTGGGGCTTTGCTGCTAACCAGCAATGGAGTGGAGCTTCACTGATGGCCTGTACTAGGAGTGGGGCCTGGATGCCCTATCGGGACTGCCGGCTTTCCCTTGGGCTGCTGGCTTACAATGGGTGGGGGTGGTGGCTTTCCACAGGGCTAGAGGCTCATTGGAGGCCCCCTTGGGTGCAGCCTGCTGCTCCTACTCACCAATTGAGCTCCTCACCCACCCCAGTGAGACTGACTTTTCCTGCTGAGCCTTCAAGCTTCCCTTAACTGGTAAGTTGCTTCCCTGCTCATAAATGGGTTCGGAGGCATTTTCCAAGGTTTTGTGGTTGGGAATTTGGAAGGGCTCTGAGGAGTTCCTGCCTCACTCCATGATCTTGGCTCTGGAAGTCCTGATGTTACTATTGTAATTGTTTTGGGACACCGTGAACCATGCCCATAAAAGCAAGAAATTTAATCAATAATGTATGTGTTCTGACTGCTCCCACTGACCTGCCATTCTCTCATCTCTCTTCCTTTCCTCAGGCCTCCCTATTCCCTGAAACACAACAATATTGAAGAGTGTCATACAAACTTAGTTGATAAAGCAATGGAAGGCTTCGAAAGGATTGACTCTAAATTTGAAAGAAATTCTATTGTGGGTAAAATGCTATCAAATAGCATCACATATTACAGAGAAATCTTTCATGACAGAAAGAATCAATCCATGCAGCAAACTTCATTGTTGTCTTATTTTTTAAAATTGTGACAGACACCCCAACTTTTAGCAACCACCACCCTGATCAACAAGCCACCATCAACATTGAGACAAAACCCTCCATCAGCAAAAAGATTATGACTGGCTGAAGGCTCAGGTGATGGTTAGCATTTTATTTTAGCAATAAAGTATTTTTAATTAAGTCATGTACATTGTTTTCTAGATATGATATTATTGCACACATAAAATACTACAGCATGGTGTAGACAAAACTTTTGTATGCACTGGGAAGCCAAAAATTTTATGTGACTCAATTTATTGTGATATTTGTTTTATTGAGGTGGTTTGGAACTTAACTTGCAATATCCCCAAGGTAAGCCTGTATATGTAAATAAGTAATATGCACTATCACATATGAATACATATGTATGTATTCATACATATACACACAAAATAAATATAAGGTAATTTTGGGAGGGAGGGTAGCAGTAACTGAGGGAAACAGGTAAAGCTTCATGTAGAAGGTGTTGCATGATTTGAGTCTTGAAGGAATGTTGTCAATGAAGAAGAAATGCCTTCGTGGTGGTGGTGGGGGGTGGTTATGGGGAACAGACAGTGCAAAGGCATAAAGATGGAAGATAGAGATTCATGGGTGAGAGAGTGCCAAAAGGCATTTTTTTTTCTAGATCAAAGAATGTGGGAATGGAAATAATGTAAAATCAGGCTGAAAATGTAGTTTGTGGACCAGCATGAAAACGGTTTTAAATGCCAAAAAAAGAGTTGTTTTTTGTAGTTTAATCCTCAAGGTATAATTCTTAGCCATTTACATCATAAACCTCTATGTCAATATAGTGAAACCTGTGGACCCCTTCTCAGATAATGCTTTTAAAAATGCATAAAACATGAAGAATTATAAGGGAAACCAATTGTGTAGAAATAATTTATGTATACTATATATGTGTGTGTTAGTATGTACACATACATATACATGAATGCATACATATACATACATGTGTATATTTATATATGTACATATACATATATATGTATATATATACATATTACATATATATAAACACAGACATACACACACACAGAACACAAGGCTAGACACTCCCCCCATCCTAGATTAAGAATCTACTGGGTTTAATGAATAGAGAGATGAAATAGTTATATCTGAGCTTAAAAAAATCATTTTGGCAGCTCTGTTGATTGGGATTGGGAGGGATTTGCTGATAATGTAAAAGAGCGAACTTCAGAATGGGCAACGATAGTTTATAGGATCTTCTTTTTTGGTTTCCCTTTAAGAAAGGCTAGATTTTGGTCTACCTCCATATGATATTGTCTGATCAAGAGAATGAATGAGATCACAATCTCTAACCATTTTATGGTGAGGAGGACTACCACATTCCTCACCTGAAGGCTCATGATCAACACCAGTCCTACATGCTCTTTCAAGGATCCTTCTATGATTCTGTATACTTTTCTGGCAACTTACAAAGATGATAATGATGGTCTTGACACACGCAAAAAAGAAAAAATAGAAGAGATCACTGAATTATCTGGCTATGGTGTGGCATACTTGTTAGTCATGAAAACAGTATGTTCTCTGAAAAATTAAAATTGAGGATTGCCCAGAGGGCAATGGTAAAAAAAAAATACATGGTGGGTGTGAGCAGACTATAACCCATTGTGAACAAGGAATTATTTAGAAGTGAAATAAAGGATATTATCAAAGGAATGTGTGACTGAAAAAGAAGAACTCATCCTTTAGTGCGAGTAAGAGGAAACTTATGGACAGTACATATGCTCCATTGTTATCCTTATATTGTGAAATATGAGGAAGGTACCTGATGAACCTGCCCTGTATCAGCTAGAAAGTCAAGTCAGTAACATTACCTTGGCATGCTGAGGTCCAGAATACAGAATTTCATAGGTAGAAGGAAGTAAGAAGATGGGAGAGAAGGGGAAAGGACTGAACTCACAGACTGACATCAGGTAGTCAGAAAGGCTTATTAGCAGCAGAAAATCTCTGGGAATCTTAAATACCTGGGTTGTTTTATTCTATACCTAACCTTGGCTCCTACTCTCGTATTCACAGGATATCAGAGAAAGAATCACCTAGTTCATGTTATGGATGGACTACTTTCCTTTTGTCTAGATATCTTTAAACCATTCTGAATCCTAGGGCATATCCCAAATGAAAATTTTCAGGTTCTTGCTAAAATTTCCTGAGATAAAGGATGATGCATATGACTGAGGGTTTTTATAACACAAAACAATTTATAAAAATCTACAGACTTCAAGATCTGACTTGCGTGCCTTGTCCTTCTTTGGCATTGCATGGACTGGGAATCAGTGAATTTTAGTTTCTAGGAGACTGAGGAAGAAGTAAGTGAAATACTCAATTCCATTCTCTTGTCACAGAGTTGAAAGTGAGGTTTACATAGGAATGGTTGAGGAGATTTACAGACCCTAATACAGGTTAAAATTGCTCATTGGCAGCAGCTAGGTGGCACAGTGAGTAGAGCACTGACCCTGGAGTCAGGAGGACCTAAGTCCAAATCCGGCCTCAGACACTTGACACACTTGCTAGCTGTGTGACCTTGGGCAAATCACTTAACCCCAATTGCCTTGGCTTCCCCCCTCCAAAAAAATATAAAAATATAAAAAAAATAAAATTCCTCATTGGACTTAACGATGGTATGTAGTACGTTGGTACCCCAGAGTCTTTTGTGTCTGTATAGCTTCAAGATGCATGATCTTGGGCACTAAACATAATAAAGGGAAAATGAAGCCATTCTGGGTGTGTATGGCAGTTAAGCTTTTAAGAATCTATGCCGCTGAGATGTTCCACTTCAGATCTAAATCTGAATGGCCAATCTCTCTGCCACTGATTGAGAACTGGTTGAAGTGTATCTGTACCATGTCAGATACAGACCACTGACTTTTTGATGTAGAAGGTAGAATAGATGATCCATGCTAGAAAATTCATAAAATATAAAGACATAGCTCACATCCTCCTGGAGCAGACATACTCAACTGCATAATAGACCTATAAACATTTATAAGTAAAGTATTCAATAAAAATATATTAATTTAAGAACCTTTATTTGTAGTCATATTTTACTTATTTGAAAAATCATTTATCTACCAGGCTCCATTTGAATCATAGCCAAGAAGCAAGATCTAGGCAAGAAGACCTCTAAATAGCAAACATATGCCCAAAATTCAGTCACAAAGTTTATGACTTTATTCATAGGCATAGATGTTTGCATGTTGTTCCCCTATTCCCCCCCACCATTAGACTGTGAGTTCCATGAAAAGAGAGGCTGTCTTTTGCCTTTACTTTTATCCCCATATCATATCCCACTTATCATAGGTCCTGGCATATTGCAGGTGCTTTAAAAATGCTAGTAGACTAATTTGGCTGAATGTTAAGGAATTTCTAGGCTTCATCAGACTGCCAAAGTGGTCCTTGGCATAAAACAGGTTAATAACATCAAGCATAGCCTGATAGTCACTGGGTACCTAACTAACTACATGACAGTACAGACACTATAGAATAATAATCCTGGACCATCAAGTTCAATGTCCCCACTTTAATAGGGCATGGCTGATATGCTCACTGTTAGAAAGTGGGCAGAGTAGTTCTTTCACAAATTCCACCAACCCCAAAATCTGAAAAAATATGCCATATATGGAGTAACTAAAGCAGAATTTACCAGAAAAAAGAAATACTACCTAAGGCAAAAATAACATTGGAGTACATAAAAACTTAAATCCCCCCACTCAGTGTCCATACATCCAAATCCACTTCACATTCTAAGGGCAAGTAGCCCAAGAAATCTGAATGCTTGGGCTTAATGGTTAGCATGTGTACATTGCAGCCCAGATAGAGACTCAGGCTAAACATTTTGTGCTGCAGGAGATGAAAGAACCTGATTCTACTCAAGTATCCAAAGGGAAGAGACAGCGACTTGGAGAGGGTAAAGACATAGGCAGCACAGAACTATCTAGGGCCAATCCTCTTTCCTTGGAATTTATTTTGACCAGGAATCCAAGATGGTTCTCCACACCCTGGATATAAGGCAGCTGTCAGTTTAGGGGTATATATGCAAAAGTGCAAGGGGAAGGGACAATATAGTAATGAGAAAAAACAAAGACAAGCTGTAGAAATACAAGAGTGATTAAGTCAGGAAGACCCGAATTCATATCCAGCCTCAGACACTTACTAGCTGCGTGTCCCTGAGCAAGTCACTTAACCCTGTTTGCTTCAGTTTCCTCATCTGTAAAATGAGCTGAAGAAGGAAGTGGCAAACTAATCCAGTACCTTTGCCATGAAAACCCCAAATAGGATCATGATGAGTCAGACACCACCAAAACAACTAAACACTAGTGATGACAATGATGATGATGGCAACAACAGAATCAGAGTGAAGTAAGCATAACCAAGAAATATACACGCACTGACTGTAACAATGTAAATGGAAAAAACAACAGCAACATTTAATCCTTTATAATTACAAAGGCCATACTTGGCATCACAGGAAAGCCGAGAAAATGGACCTCCTCTTCCTTTTTGCAGAGATGAGGGACAAAAGTTTTGAAATATTGCATTGACTGTCAGAATTCGTCATTAGGTTGATTCATTTTGTTGGATTGCTGTTTTTCTTTTTGAAATCTCTATTACAAAAATAAAACTACGGAGAGGAGATGGATATTCTTGGAAAGCAATGTGATCTGAAAATAAAAGTCATTAATTAAAAATTGCATGCAAAAATAAAATGACCCACGGGAACATGATTTCTTAAAAGTTTCCTTTTAAAAACAGTTAAAAGAAATTGATGCTTAAAGGAGCAAACCATATTGGTTTGGCAAAATTCACTTTTGTTGAATAAATGCTGTTAGATAAATAAGGAACATGCAGAGACAGTTTCTGGTTGTCTTGTTTGCATATCCTACTTCACCTTTGGGCATAAAAGGCCTGGATTGGGGCTAACTGATTTCCTACTCAAATACTTTAGAGAATCAATCTCGTTGATATCGTAACTCCCTCCATGAGAGAAGATTGAATCCCATTCTCACTTCATGCTCTGAAATTCTTATCTGTATCTTCCCAAAATTTTTCTATACACTATCTACTCAATGTACTGATTTTTTTTCCACTTAAAGTGTTCATATGTTGTATTTTGCTTTTATTATTTTGGGTACATTTCTGGCTTTTTCGGTTATACATGTCTTGGTTGATATATTTTATTATAGTTCTCACATACTATCATTAGGAAAAAGTAGCAACTTATATATATCTACCACGTGCCTTTATTACTGCCCTTTAAACTACCTACAATTTTGATACTTCTTACATCATGGCATTCTAATGTTTCTAGCTATTCACAGCATCATTGGGAGAATAGTGATATTAAATAGATGGAGTTTTTTTGACTGGAGAAAAAAAATCAACCATTCCATATTTTCCCCCAAACAATCCTAATCTCCTTCTGTTCAATTACAGAGTCAATCTATACTGGGAAAACCAAATTGAGGAAGAATACATATTTCATTTTCTGAATTATCACTGCTGCATTGATTAGGAAGAGCTCAAGGTAGACTATTATGTATCTAAAATCTGGTCCTTCCTTCTATGTTCCCCATTTTCAAGTAAAAGTAGTTGTACAATACGTACAAGGATTAGGAATAGGCAGAGTTCTTTTGTACAATTATCTATTTTCACAGCTAAGTTTTTCCAAAGTGCTCTGAGAAGCATGGCTGATTGGCACTTACTTTTCATCTTAGAACATCTATGTATTTCTGGGTCCTAATCCAGACTGGGAAAATTATGTTAATAACAATTAAAAAAAGCACAGCAAAGCCAATAAAACACCTTCCCAGGAGGGATGACACTTCTGAAAAGGGAAAGGACAGAATGGTAAGAGAAGAGAAAGCCAAGATGCTTAGTCATCATCCCAAATCAGAATGGGGACTTGGAAATTGTTCACATCATCCTTTCTACCCATTCCTTCAACTTGTGTTTTTGAGTCAGCTGGAACAGAGAAAAAGAAAAGAAAGATGCATCAATTTTCTCTTAGAAGATATGGTAAGTCATTGTTCATAAGTTTTTACAAAATGGACCTACTGCCATGAAGTCTGCTTCTCTCTTGTATTCCTCTCTCTAATACTCTATAGATTTCATTAATTCCTATAATTGGTAACAAAACAAAATATTGAATGACACTTTAACATACGTATTTTCCCACAGTTTGGAAAGCAAGCTTAAGCACCCAATTTTAATTTTAGATTTGGTCGCAGAATTTTATGATATCTACACCAACCATGTCAAAGATGTACTTTCGCAGGTATGTTGCACTTACGTGTTAAAACACCAAAACATGGCACTGACAGAACCTGAGATGAAGAATAAGGGAACAGACCAGGGATGGGGAACCTGTGGCCTTGAGGCTGTGTGGCCCTCTATATCCTCAAGTGTAGCCCTTTGACTGAATCCAAACTTCACAGAATATTTGAAGTTTGGATTCACTCTAAGGGCTGCACTTGAGGATCTAGAGGGCTACATGTGGCCTCGAGGCCACAGGTTTCCCATTCCTGGAATAGACCTACATTTTCATATATCTATGGAGTCATTTTTATCTGTAACATGCAATTTCATGTCTCATGCATTGACATTGATCATGGATGGCATTTTTCTATCAAAGTCAGAACTATCTGGTGAGAGATCCTATAAGGATCAGAGGAAGAAGAGTAATGGTTATTGGTGACTATTCACTTGTACCCAAGCAATTATTTAAAGGCCTGATAACAGCAATAAAGTCTCTTGTCTTTCAAGGGCATGTATCCAAGACAAGTCAGAGAACTTCCCAGGAATTTTTGAAACAGATTACTACAATCTGCTTCTGATCATTCATGTAGACACAAATGATTCTGCCAAGAGGAACCCAAAACTGAAGACTGTAGGGGCTTAGGTTGTATCTGAGAGTAGGGTTTGGATTTCTGGACTACAGCTTAAAATATAGGAATCATGGACTTCTGACTAGGTATAGATACAACTAACTATATATTGAGGATGTTTTAATGAGGATTCTTTCTGGAGCCTGACTCCATCGCCCATTTAACTATGTCTCCCATCTTGGTGTTATCTGTAAATTTCATAAGGATTCCATTCATACCTTTATCTAAGTCATTAACGAAAATATTAAAGAATGCAGGACCAAGCAGAGATCCGTGGGGCATTCCATTAGAGACCCCATGACAAGGTGACTTGAATGATTAGTAACTTTTCTTAGAGTCTTGGTTTGGTTGTTTGATATATTGAAAATCTAACCAAGATGACTTTAAAATATAAATAGAGATATTATATATATATTCATATACAGACATACATATATAATAGACATATATACACATACAATACATGTATATGTGTGTACATATACATATGTATCTACCTCACCTAATAATAATAACAGCAATGGCATCCATATCAGCATTTTAACATTTGCAAAGTATTTTATGAAGGTTATCTCCTTTATCCTTACAGTAACCTTGGAATAAAGTCACTATTATTAGCAGTCATTTTATTGTTGAAGAACCTGAAGAGAGGAGAGGATGGGCAACCTCCCAGTTAGTGAGGGTTACCCCCCTAGTAAGTAACTGAAGTCAGATTTGAATTAAGGTTTTCCTGACTCTAGGGCTAGAGTCCTATCCAATGTGCCACATAGCCTCATAGATAAGATAGATTGGGGATAATCAACAAAGGCAAGGTAT
Organism: Phalanger gymnotis; assembly: GCA_028646595.1. NCBI lineage: Eukaryota > Metazoa > Chordata > Mammalia > Diprotodontia > Phalangeridae > Phalanger > Phalanger gymnotis. Next base: position 166,988,898 of record CM053622.1, on the reverse strand, counting down.
CAGAATTAAGGGGGGTTGTAAAATGCTTCCTGTAGAAGATGAGATTTTAGCTGGAATTTAAGGGAAGCCAGGAAATTCAGAAGGTGGAGATGAGTAGTGGCAGAGCTTAGACATGCCTCTAGTCTAGTTAGCATAGCAAAATGCTACTGGGAAACACACCAAAAACATCATCTCACGAGCAGCATATGAAATTGCCAACTTCTATCTTGAAATTGAAACCTGAAGATCTTCCAAGGGAAGAATAGAGAGATTGTCTTTCTGTACTAATTAACATAATAGAGATTAATTAATTAATGATTACTTGACTGATTGACTAAACAATAATTCAATTGGATAGGTTTGGAATTGAATATAAAGATTCCAGGTAGGTGGTGAAGGGGCAGCTAGGTGGTACTATAGATAGAGTGCTGGGCCTGGAGTCAGTAAGACTCATCTTCATGAGTTCAAATCTGGCCTCAGACGTTTACTAGCTGTGTGATCCTGGGCAAGTCACTTAATGATGTTTACCTCAGTTTCTCATCTATAAAAATGATCTGGAGAAGGAAATGGAAAACCATGCCAGTATCATTGTCAAGAAAACCCCAAATGGGGTCATAAAAAGTCAGGCACAACAGAAACAACCAAAGACGCCAAGCAACATTACTAATCATTCAAGTCACCTTGTCATGGGGTCTCTAATGGAATGCCCCACGGATCTCTGCTTGGTCCTGCATTCTTTAATATTTTCGTTAATGACTTAGATAAAGGTATGAATGGAATCCTTATGAAATTTACAGATAACACCAAGATGGGAGACATAGTTAAATGGGCAATGGAGTCAGGCTCCGGAAAGGATCCTCATTAAAACATCCTCAATAGGTGGTCAAATAGCTTCTGCTTGAACCTCTCTAGTACAAGGGACCACCACCACCTCCTGAAGCAGCCCACTTCACTTTGGCACAGCTCACATTGTTAAGAAGAATTTTCCTGATATCAAACCTGAATTCCGTTGAAACTTCTACTCATTTCTCCTGGATCTGCCCTCTGAGACTATGATAGCACAGTTTGAATCCCTCCTCCATGTAAGAGCCCTTCAAAATACTTGACAATTCTCTTGTCCCTACTGAGTTTTCTCTTCCATAGGCTAAACCTCCCCAAATCCTTCAGAACTCCTTGTATGGCAAACTTAAGGTCCTTCATAAGCCCAATTGCTTTCTTCTAGATGCTTTCCAATTTATTAGGAGTCCCTTTAAAAATGTGGCATGAAAACCTGAACAGAGTTCTCTAGAGATGGTCTGACCAGGACAGAAAAGGAGGGGTGACCAATCACCTATCTTTCCAAAAGCTTTGCCTCTTTTAATTCAGACCAAGATCATCTTAGTTTTTCATTTCTTTGTTTATTTGTTTGCTTCTTTGTTCAGTTGTTTGTTTCTCTTGTCTATCACACTATACTGTGGATAGAGAAGCAGCTAGGTGGCTCAGTGGACAGATCACTGGGCTTAGACTGAGGAAGAATTGAGCTCAAATCTAGTCTCGGACACTTAATAGTAACTATGTGACCATGCTCAAGTCATTTAAACTCTGCTAGCCTCAGTTTCCTCAACTGTAAAACAAAGATCATGATAGCACTTGCCTCCCAGGGTTGTTGTGAGGACGAAATGAGATAATATTTGCAAAGGACTTAGCACAATGCCTAGCACACAGCAGGTGATTAATAAATGTTTATTATCTCCTTTTTTGATTCACATTGAGTTTAAAATCCACTAAAACACCCAAATCTTTTTAGGGAAACAACAATCAAACTACTTCTCTTTAACCAGAACTTCCCCATTCTGTACTTGTGAGGCTGGTTTTTTTTTTTGGTCGTGAGGTTTTACAATTTTCCCCCTAAAATTTCATCTTAAAATATTCAGCTCAAATGCCCTAACTTCTCAAGATATAACTCTAGAATCAATGAATGATCCTACCTTGAATTGTACTTATCTTTGTATCTTTGTATGTCAAGTTTTCTCCTAAATCTAATACATTTTAATTTAACAGGCACTTATTAAGCACCTATTGTGTGCTAGACACAAGTGGTATGAAGGCAAAAGTGAGATAGCCCCTAGCACAGTGCCATAACATGATTTATGATTAATTAACATTTGTTAAATTAAATAGCTTACTTTTATAGCGCTTTAAGGTTTGCAAAATGCTTTTCCAAGCCAAGTGCATTATGGGAGTCCCTGTTGCTATGGAGACTAAGGCCATTGAATTGCTTGGGATGAGGTATTCTGAGCTTCAGTAGAACCAAAGCTCATTGGGTTTTGGAATCACCCAATATGGTGAACCTGTAGGAACATAAAGCTACAAGGTTGAGTAAGGAGGAAAAAACTGGCTCAACTTGGGTTAAAAATAAGTAGGTTAAAGCTTCTGTTCCCATCAGTGTCGGCAGCTGCCTGTGAGTGGCCATTACACTTCTAGCCTAAATGAGATAAGGGGACTCAGTCTCACAAACAAAAAGAAAAAGAAAAGAAAGCTAGAAAGAAAGAAAGAAAAATGTTTTTCTAGTGCTTAACACAGTGCCTGGCACACAATAGACACTTAGTAGATGCTTGTAGACTTAACTTGCCTTACATTCCTCTCAGGTAGTTGGCATAAGTGTTACTACTCTTATTTTGCAGATGAGGCTGAGAGGTTAGTTTCAGATATACACGGTCAACATGTGTCTAAAGTAGAATTTGAATTCAGGTCTTCCTGACTCCAGGTCCGACACTCTACCACTATAACATAGAGCTTGTAAAGGGCCAACCCAAGTCAATGATCTCTATACTCTGTATGCCATCCATTCTTCTTCCTCTCTTCAAGTCCTCTAATTGGTTTGCCTTGGAGTTCACTGCTTCTTTGCCTCTCATTATTAAGAAAGTTTCTATGTGTGCTGCCAAAATGCTATCATAGAAGCCCAGAGAGGGATACCTTTCAATGATAAATCAAGTGATTCTCATATGCTTACATATAAGTTGTAAACTGCCTTGGGATTTATGAGGGATGAAAGATGTTTTATTTATTGTCCTTCAAGATGAAAGATGCATAATTTACAACACCAGGATCACTATTTTATTTACTTTCAACAATGCTGAAATCACATTCCTTCCCAGTGATGGAACGGCAAAATGCCTACTAATTGGTTAGTAAAGAGCTTAATAAAAGTTATAGGGTTGGAGGGGCTTCTTATCCGACAGTGATGCAGTGATGCAGCCCAACTGCTTTGTTGCTAAATAAAGGCTTTGTTCTCCTCCTTGTGAGAATTAGTGAGACATTAAGCATGTGTGCATGATGTCAAGAGGTTGGCTCAGGAATAAGTTCTTGTAGGCTCATGGTTTATGATGACATCATTAGATATATTCTGCAATAATGGGTATAATTGGACTGAATGTTTTCAAGGTTGTTTCTCCCAAGGCTGGTAGAACTCCTAAGCAACACTGGAGACCTCTGTAAGGTCTTCACCACCTTCAGGTATTTATGTTTCTAGGGTGCAAAGGCAATATTTTCTGTTCTTAGTAGAAATATAATTTGCACAGTTAGCAGTAGCTATCCTTAGCTGGCAAACCTGCCCCTGCCATCTGAGGGAAGTTGAAGTTTCTTTTGATGAAAAGGTACCGAAAAGTACATTCCATGATGGCAGGTCTATGTCAAAGTTGGCTCATGAAGGAAATGCTTTAGTACCAATATCAGGTTCCAGATGTTCTTGTTACAACTCAGGTGTTGGGGCTTCTGGATATGTTGCAGAAGCTGCGAGTTGGGGTGGGGGAGGATGAATTAAGCACGGTTTGTCACCTGTTTGTCAGTATCTCCATTCTATTACAATGACCTTGATATCATATATCCAAAAATTTTCATGATCATGATGGTGAAATGTGCAGAAATGAGTTCAGGGGAGTTGATTACCACACCTCTAGAATATCCTTCCTCTCTCCTGCTTACTAAAATAAGAGATAATATGGAATAGCTGAACAAATTATGCTATATGAGTGGAATGGAATATCATCACGCCGTAAGAAACAATGAATATGATGAATTCAGAGCAACAATGGAAGATACATTTGAACTTAAGCAGAGTGAGAAGTAAGAACCAGGAAAATGATGTGCATAATGGTCACAATGATGTAAATTAATAATAATAGTAATAATACTAACATTAATATAGCACTTACTATGTGCCAGGCACTGTGCTAACCCCTTAACAATTATTATCTCATTTGCTCCTCACAACAACCCTGGCAGATGAGTGCTATTATGATTCCTATTTTACAAATGAGGAAACTGAGGCAGACAGAGGTTAAGTGACTTACCTAGGACCACAGAACTCAGGTCTTCCTGACTCCAGCACCTGTGCTCTATCCAATGCACCATCTGCACTAAACTAAATTGACTAAAATGAAGCCAAATTCCATGTGATTATATTGATAATTTTTGGTTCTAGAAAGGAGATAAAGAATTACACCTCTGTTCCATTGAAGAATTGGATGCATATGGATATACAATGTTGGGCATGCTAACTGCCAGGGTCATTGTGTTAGTTGGGTTCATTACAAGGAAAAGCTTCCTGAGAATAGAGATATATCTAGAAATGAGTGATATAAAAATAAATTACATCAATAAATTAAAAAAATGTATTTGAAAGTCAGTCAATAAGCATTTATTAAGCACTTATAATGTGCCATGTCCTGTGCTAGCAAGTGAGAAACAAACAAATAAGGGGCGAGGATCTGACAGCAGCAGTTGTCTGTGCTCTGTCCCTACCCTCCTGGTGGCCAGGAAGCAATGACAGGACAAGGGACTTCCTTGACGCTCAACATGGTGTGGTGGGAGCATGAGTTATTCTTCCATTCTTTGCCTGCTCACCACATAGCACCCCAGGAATCAACTAGGTTTTTCTTTCCCTTTTTATAGTGTCCTTAGCGGGAATGATTCTTTGGTGTTTGTTCTTCAGTAACTCCCAATTTTTTTATAGACACCTACTTCCTTTCTTGCTCAGAACCATTTATATACTTCTTAGAATGTTCCACTGAAGATCTGTAAAAATGCTTTTCGAGCATTAAGCTGGTTCTTTTTCTCATGACCTCCAGTGAGTCACTACCATGTTTGTTTTACAGACGCAGAACCTGAGTTTCAGAAACTTATGAAAGTTGCTTATGATGAGCTCATTAGTCACAGCTGTTGCTATCACGGCACTGGGGGAGGGCAGGCCCTAGTCAGGATGCCAGCATTCTTTCTAGCATCTGGGGAAGGGGAGAGGGAGACCTCACAGGGAGTCTTCCTTTCCTCTCCAGACTCAAGAGATTCTATAGCTACCAGACAGAAGTAACACAGAAACAACTCTTTCTTTCTATGTATGTATCTGTATGTATGTATATATGTATATGTATATATACCCATATATGTATATGTATATATACCCATATATGCCCACACACATATCTATACAGACATATACACATATACACATACATACATACATATATATATACATATATTTCAGACCCCAGTTTAAGAACTGCTGCTCTAAGTCAACATGAAGAAACTGAGACAAAGCTGAAACTTGCTCAAAGTCATATAGCTATCTAGTAGCATATTAAAGAATAGAGCACCAGCTTCCAAGTCCAGAGCTCTTTCTACTATATTACATTAAGTTTTTGTCATTTTTTTAGAGGAGAAAAGAAAAGTTTTATGATTTCTGGAGGTTCCTTCCCATATTTCTAAATGTTTATGTTAGACTTTGACCTGCTAAGTCTAACCTCTCTAATTAACTCACTATCCCACTCACCACAATGGCCCCTCAAACTCCCTTCAACCTTCCCATGGCTTTCCTTCTCCCACCTTAGCTCTTTTTTTGGAAGGAGAAAAGCAGAGTGACTGGGATTAAGTGAACTTGCCCAAGGTCACACAGCAAGTAAGTGTGTCAAGTGTTTGAGGCTGGATTTGAACTCAGGTCCTCTTGACTCCAGGGCCATCTCCCACCTTCTTAGATGAGAACCTTACTTGATATTTTACTGAAGAAAAAAAATTGAAGCCATTGGCTGATAGCTCCCTCTTCTCCCCTGCCCCTCTTATATCACTCAGATTCTTTCTGCTACTATTTCCTCCTTTATTTCTATTTTGAATGAAGAGATAACCTTTCCTTGCCCTATTGCAAACCTGTTTACCTGTTATCAAGTGATCACATCCTATCCCATCTCCTATAACAAATTGCTGCCTCTATCATCCATACTCTCACACTTAAGCTCAGTTCCTCCCTGTTTGCTCCCTAAATACTTTCCTACTGCCTACAAACATGCCCATGACTCCTCCATCCTCAAAAAACCTTCACATGATCTTTCCACCCTCCCTATCATTCTATATCTCTTCTGCCATTTTGTGCCTAAACTCCTTGAGAAGGCTGTCTACAACAGATGCCTCCACTTCCTCTCCTCTCTCTTCATTCTCTGAATTCCAATTTCACCATACAACTGGAAGTGCTCTCTCCAAAATTACTAATGATCTCTTAATTGTCAAATCCAGTGGCCTTTTCTGAATCTTCATGCTTCTTGACCTTTATGCAGACTTTAACATTGTCAATCACCCTCTTCTCCTTGATACTCTCTTCACTCCAGGTTTAAGAACTCTACTTCCCCTCATTCTCCTCCTACCTATCCAATTGCTCCTTCTCAGTCTCCTTTGATGGATGCTCATCTAGATCATGTGCACTAGCCCTGAGTATCTCACAGGGTTCTGTCCTGGACCTCTTCTCTTTCCCCTCCATTCTACTTTACTTGGCAATTTCATCAGCTCTATCCTGACAATTCTCAAAACAATTTATTCAACCCTGGCCTCTCTGCTGACCTCCAGTCTCACATTTTCAGCTACCAATTAGACATTTTGAACTATGACTTCTAGGTATCTTAAACTCAAAGTCCAAAAGAGAACTCATTATCTCCCCTTCCCCCCACCCCAATCATTCCTTTTTCCAAACTTCCCTGTTACTATCAAGAATACCACCATCTTTTCAGTCCCCAGGATCAAAAGCTAAGTGTTGTCCTTGACTTCTCATTATCTGGAACCCCTCCCCGATATCGACTTTACTTTTGCAACATCTCTCATGCACACTTCTTTCACTCATCTCATACTGCCACCACTCTGGTGCAGACTCCTCATGCCTGAAGTATTGCAATAGCCTTCTGGGGCTGGGGTGGGGGGGCGGTCTGCCTGCCTCAGGTCTCTCCCTACTCCAGTCCATCCTCCAAATTCAACCACCAAAGTACTTTTCCTGGAGGTCAGTTCTGATCATGTCACCCCTGACTCAATAAACTCCAGTGGTTCCCTATCACATCCAGGTCTTTAAAACCATATCCTAGTCCATTTCCCCACCCTGCCCACATTCTTTAGTCTTCTTACACTTTTCACACACCCAACTCACATACCTACATAATCTTCATTCTAATGGCATTAGCCTCCTTACTGTTCCTTAATCTCTTGGTTCTGGAATTTTCAGTGGCTGTCTCTCTTGCCTGGAATTCTCTCTCTTCTCTCTCCCCTGACTTCCTTCAGGTCCCAGCTAAAACCCTTTCCCAATCCCTCTTTTTTTTAAAAAAAAAAAACATTTTATTTTCATTTCACAGAACAAAACAAACATTTCCATAAGACGGTACAATAAAAAAGACAATTTGTGCACAAAACTGCAAATCTGCCATGTACAACTTTCTATTCCCCCAAATATATAATAATTATTGTGTAAATTTCTTTTTTTTTTCGGTCCCTCCAAGAACCTATGAAAAAATGGCTCTGAACCAATTCTAGAACTGCAGAACCCACAAAGGGGCAGAGGGAAGCAGGGCTCCACTCCAGGTCAGCCTGGATGGTTTCGGGGTAAGGTCTGTCCCGAACAGAACTCCCAGCCCCCAGCTGAGGGGAGCGGAGCTGAGCCAAGCAGAGCCCAGCGCGCGAGGCGGCACGGCGCGGCAGACCCACAAGACCTGGAGTGGAGTGGAGGGTGCCCTAGCACGCAGAATTACTGAGCTGTGGCATGTACCAGACCTCACAACCCACAAACAGCAAAAGGTTAGTGGGGAAAGTGGCGGGACGGGATGGGAGTTTGCGGTTCGACTACCACCCCTGAGGCAACGGAGGCGGGGCGGCTTTAGAAATTCAGCTGCAGTTGCTTCT
>CM053622.1:166956836-166980238 GCA_028646595.1 Phalanger gymnotis | reverse complement strand
ACGGAGGGGAGGGCAAATTGGGGAACAGGGCAACCAGAGTGTACGCCATCTTGGAGTGGGGGGGGTGGAAATGGGGAGAAAATCTGTGATTCAAACGCATGTGAAAAATAAATAAAAAAAAAAGAAAAAATTTCTTTTTTTTCTTCCCTCCCCCCACCATGGCTACCATTAGACACAGTCATGTGTGTGTATATGTATATGTACATAAAATTATTCTATACATATTTCTATTAATTCTTTTACTGTGTGCAGACAGTGTCTTTCTTCATATGTACTTTATTTTTTGTGTATTTATAATAGTCAAAATGACTTAGTCACTCAAAGTCTTTTTTAAAACAGCATTGTTATTATTGTATACAATATTTTCCTTGCTCTGCTTACTTCACTCTTCATCATTTCCTTCAAGTTGAGTTAATCATTTCTTATAGCACAGTAATATTGCATCACTAACATATACAACTTGTTCAGCCATTCCCCCATTGATGAGGATCTGTGAGATTTCCAGTTCTTGCCACCACCACTATACACAGCCCATTCATATTCAAAGTTTAATTACTATTTGTAAATTTCCCACCATCTTATTTTTACTATTTTCTTTCTCAGCCTCTCTTCTTACTCTATCTCTGTTACCCAATCCTTCTTAAATCTAGTGTTTTTTCACTTATTTCCTTTTTATCCTATATACATCATGTTTGTACATATTTGGTTTTTTATTTTATTTATTTTATTCTGAACTTCACAGATAAAACAAGCATTTCCATAACATAGTAGGATAGAAAAAGATGATTATGCATGAAACTGAAACTGAAAATCTATTATACACAACTTGCTATTCCTTTTAAATATATAATAAAGTTAACATGTATTTTTTCCCTTTTTTCTCCTCCCCCCCCATGGCTACCAGTAGACATAAACATAGATATATGTATGTATATGTATATGTATGTATGTAAAACTATTCTATACATACTTCTATTTATCAGTTCTCTCTCTGGATGAAGACAGCATTTTTTTATTTATTATTGATATTTGTTTGCATGTTGTCTCTCTACTAGATTGTGAGCTCCTTGAGAGCAGAGACTGTTTTCTGCCTCTCTTTATATTCACAGCCCTTAGCACAGTTCCTGGCACATAGTAGGTGCTTACTAAATACATATTGCCTGACAAAGGGTGAATTAAGAATTTCAATGTACAATTGGATTTTCCAGTCCTGGGTCTACACACACATAAATTTTTTTAAGTGACTTGTTTTTTATAGTGATGCAGCAACAAGCATTTGTTAAAACTCATTATGTGCCAAGAACTCTGATGGCACTGGAGATATAAAGACAAAATGAAATAGCCTCTGCCCTTAAAGAGTCTACTTCTTACAGGGGGAGACAGCATTTGCACATATAAATAAATACTACAAAATTAATAATAATATCTGGGAGTAGGGCACAGATTACAAATGAAGGGCAGTTTGTTAACCAAAGAATAGAAATTACAGAGGGTATGTGCCTTCTTAAATGTGAAATTAATATGATTATCCAAATAATTCAGGACTGAAACCACTTTTACCTTGATTAGATATTTTTAGAAGAGAATTTGGGGACTTAATTATTTAGATCTTCCATTTAACTTTGCTTATACATAGAGTCATAGATTTAGAGCTGCAAGGGGTCTCTGAGGTCATTTAGTTCAATTCCTTTTATTTTATGGAATGGGGAAACTGAGGCCCAGGGATATTAAGTGATTTGCTCAAAGTCAAATACAAGTCCTCTGACTCCATAGCCAGGGTTCTTTCTACTATAGTACAGCACCTGCCATATCTCAAATTTCTATTCAAAATGTATAAAACTATCATGTCTCTCATTTCTATTAATTCTTCATTTTCCTTTCTTCTCAACTTAAATTAAGGATGGAACCTAAAAATATTTCATCATGTCGTGGTCCCTCTTTGTTATTCTCCCAACTGAAACTCCTAAGTTTGGTCACAATTAGTGAAGAAGGGCAACTACCACCAGGTTCAAGAATACTGTGTAAATCCACAGTTCTAAATGTATAGCTCACAAGCCCCCTATCAGTACATCTCCCTTTAATGGTCGGCAGGAAGACATAATTAGCTCAAAGCAAGAAATTAATAAGGTGGTATAGTAAGAACATTAGCCATAAATCTGGATAGCATTCTCTCATAAATATATACAGTATATATACAGTGTGTGTGGAGAGAGTAGGCACAAAGTCAGAATATAGTATTAGTATAGTATTAGTGAATCTCTCTCTCTCTCTCTCTCTCTCTCTCTCTCTCTCTCTCTCTCTCTCTTTCTCTCTCTCTCTCTGTCACACACACACACACATACACACACACACACACATAGAACATATATGGACTTCATAACTCAAACAACTCAAGCTTCTGGCACTTCATGGTCCCAGAGTATTTTCTCTTCTTGTGGTGTTCTCATACTGCTCCTTAACGGGTACAGCATATCTGTCAAGCAGGTTGTTCATCTGGGCTCCTTGGGCATGTGCCTCTCCAGTTTTATTCCTGACCACATAGTCTAATTCTCTTATGAATCTATAGTTGTCTCTATTCTCTGCTGCCAAGTATCACCCTCCTTGGAATCAATCCCACTGACTTTTTCTTTCTGCCTCTGTCTTTCTCTGTCTCTGTCTCTCTGTGTGTATGTGCGTTTCTTTCTACAGAGATGACAAGTTAGCTTTAAAAAGAAGCCAGGAATATGGCCAATCTCCAGCCAACGATTGACCTTTAATTCCAATAGGTTTTTCTAACTTCGTTAAGGGTTAACCAGGTGTAGACACAGGTTTGTACATAGTATTTACATCAGTGGTTTCATTCATTGTGGTAGTAGTGGCTGTGTGATGAATTCATGAAGGCTAGATGTTCTGACCACTGTCCCCATTTCATTAATAATTAACTGTTAGTACATGGAATGAACTGACTCAGAAAGTGGTGAGTTATCAATCTTGAGATCCTCAATCTGTAATGTTAATGGAATAGGAAGATCTTCCATGTCCATTAATAGGACTATATGACCCATGTGTTCAATCACAGCTGTGATACATCCTGAGTCACATAGAACCCATTGGGGGAGGAACTTGACTAAGGAGGAGTTGCTTAGGGGGAGGTTAGCTTGTAGGAAGGCTTTCACACCTTTTGGTACTAAACTAATTAGGTGTTGAGTCAGAGGGTTTTGATGCCTTCTGGCTCTGAGAAGTGTATATGTATTCTGATGTTGGTATTTTGCTTTGGGAGTTTGCTCATGAGAAGGACCTTTTGATTCCCTGAATGGGACTCTGAGTAGCCATTTGTTCAGAGCCTCCCTGACTACTCAGATGTATCTGTGCTATCCCAATCCAGTGGTGTATATAGGTGGTTGTGTTACTTTGATCGGTTGGTTTTTGTGCTAATTTCTCTGCTTGTATTTTCTCCATATTCAGGGTGCTGACCTTTCCCCTGAACTAGTGAATGTAATTAAAGGAAGATTTTTGACCCCTTTAAAGTTACTTTCCTTTAGAAAAGCAGATCTAAGAACCTGTGCTAGCAGGCCATCCTGGGGGTGCCACGGTGCTTGCTGTTACACAAGCAAAAAGAGTAAGTGGCCTGTTCAAGTCACATGGGCAGTGCATCCCAGATGCAGGCTTTCTCTAAGATCTTATGGCTACAGAAAAAGTCCTCTTTTCACTATATCATATTGTCATGATTCATAGATAACTCCTCTTTAGGTATGAGTTGAGTTAGATAAACTCTGTGATCCTTTCTAGCTCTGAGATTCTATGATTCTATGATCTCTAACTTCCTCCTAATAGCTCATCATTCCTAAATTAATCTACATTCATTTTTACCTAATTTATTTCATATTCAAAATGGGTATAGCTGTCAAATATTTTCTATCCATCATTTTCCTATTCTTCCTAACAATACTTTAAGCTTCAAGGCATTCTCCATATGTATAGTATCCCCATTACATCTTCATCTTCCCTATCCCTCCAAAGAGACCTGCTACAGTGAGATCTGGGGAAGAAGTCCATGCCTCTTCTATCCACACTCCTCCCTGCTCCCTGCTCCCTGCTCTGTCTCTTACATCTTTTCATCATAAAGAGCTCCACTTGTCTTCAACTCTGCTAAAATGGAAGCAGTAGGTAGAAGTTATTGGGGCAAGTTTGAGTATAAATAACTTTCTAATAATTAGAGCTGTCCAAAAGTAGAATAGACTCCTTGTAGATACAGTAGATACCCTCTCACTGGAGATCTCCAAGAAGAGGCTGCATGACCCTTGATTACAGATGTGGTAGCGGAGACTGAGTTTTGGGTAGACTGAGTGGGCATTGAATCCTTTCTTACTTAAAAATTCTGTAATACGAAAAACAAATACTGCTCAAGCCTCCTTTTCTCTCTCTTTCCCTCACTTTGCCCTGCCCCCAATCCATACTTAGGGCTCTGGATTTTTCAAGCGTTAGCTTACTTTTCTACAAGTACAGTAACTGGAGTTGCATTCAACAAACAGAGTGCAGGTTCCTCCCCACTTTGTACAAAGCTTAGGGTCAAAAATGAAACCAGTAATCCACTTGATCTTCAAGAGAAGCTCTTTACTTTTGAATTCCTTCACAGGGAAATTCATTCACTCTTTTACTTGAGAAATTTCTATTTACTTAATATTTGATGTTAACTTTTTCTGGCCTTTTTATAGTATTCAGAATGAAGAATTATGTTTTTGGCTGGTATATAATATTAAGGTAATTTCTTGCAGCTTGGAAAGCTTCTATAATCGTTCAAAATGGCATCCCCATGGGGCTGCTGACCTACGAGCATGGCTTTAACTCTATCATATATTAGAGAAGCTGCAACACACATCTGCTTTTCACTATGCTTTTGCAGTATTTGTTCAGAGGCCATAGGTATGTATAGAGCATGAGCCTCCCATGATCAGGAGTGTGCCAGCACACCCAGCCTATGCTCAGTGCATGCCTATGATTTAAGCTGATTCTGGAGGATACTTATTGAGTGTATCCTAGAGAGGCTTTAGACTTGGGATAAGGGCTGGACTGGATGACTTATAGGTCATATAGATGACCTATGAGAGTCTTTGATTCTCTGTCAAGGCTTATAGACTAGATAAGATTTTATTCAGCGCCATAGAAGGGAGAATTTGTATAGCCGGTCACCACAGGCCTGGTCTGATCAACATCTCAATAATAATCAGTTCACTGATTGATCTATAGAATTGATCTCTAAAAATGCTTTCCATGGGTTTAGAAGAAAATCTTCCTGCCACCTGACTTTCAGATTCTCTGAGTTGTCAACAGCCTATAAAAATTATAATGCCTTATATTCTTACACTGCTTTGGGGGCAAGTTCCTTCTTTTTTATTTCAATAACAGCACTCTGTTGTTTGGTAGGGTGGTTATCACCCCCATTGAACATCCAAAGAAACAAAAACATGAGGAATTTAAGTGATTTACCTAACAGCATACCTCTAGCTAGTTGCAGAACAGAGGCTAGAACTCAGGTTTCTCCATACCCAGTGCTGTGTACTCATCTAGACTGTATCACCTCTCCAATTGACAGAAGATAAGAAATGCCCTGTTTACAGAGGATGGAAATTTCCACTTTATGGGTAGGAGGGCAAAACCCCAGGATACATAGCTGCACTGTGCCCAGCTCTGCCCCTCCTCTGAAAACCAAAGTCCTAAAGCACATGGATGAGAAGTGGGGGAAGGGAGACATTTCCCCCCTTTTTATGGCCTAGTGTTCCAAAAATCTTCTCTCCACCTAAGCACAGAGGAGACAATGGGGCTCTATCCCTCCCAAGTAGCATCTGACTTCCCATTCCTTAATTTTACATCTTTGCTTGACATTCGGGAGAGGGCAATGTAAGATTTGCATGTGAGATCTGCAGAGTCTGCTAACATATGCGCAGTTATTCTTTATAAATAATAAGCATAAATGAAGGGGAAATATTGTGTGTAGAGAGGAATCACTTGTGTCAAACCTCATAACTTACAAATTTCTTGGTGTTTTACTTATACGTGTAACTATTCCGAGATGTGCCTGCTCTACCTGCCTCTGTGTCTGACATAATTCCCTTAGGATGACCCCTGCCATCAACACATAACACAGCGGTGTTCCACTGTTGTGGCAAAAATCTGCAATGTATGCTTCAGTCTCTTCCCCACTATGAAATGTACAGGGCAAATGCTTGGCTTTTGGAAGTTACTATCTCTCTCCACTGCTAAAGGCATTAATGACTCTCCCTGTTGACCACTTCAAAGGTGAGATCAAAGCGTCTCAGAGTTGGAAGGAACCTTACTGGTCATCTAGTCCAAAACCATCTGAATAGTTTTTAAAGGTACAGCTGGGACTAGCCCTGGGCAAAACTGGGACACCACGGATGTTGGTCTTTTGTGTCTTTCCACGTCTGCTGACTGGCCCCTGTCATAAGTACCTAATTTGAATAGTGTCACCCAGTTTTCAAGGTAGAACCTTCTTCCCAAGAAGCCATGTGGCAAAGTGAGTAGAGGACTGGAAAGACCTGGGTTGGAGTGTTAGCTCTGATACCTACTAACTATGTAACCTTGGATAACTGGACAAGTCACTCAGTCCTCCAGAAAATTTTCTAAGAATATAAATTGTAGAATAATTGCAGATCTACATTGATGGTGAGAGCAAAAAACAAAACAAAATAAAAAATTAAAATGTCCATTTAAAAGGGCACTTTTGAATAGAGAAAAGCCTAAGTCTTCCTCCCTTCTTCCACAAAGAGACTTTAATACAGTTGGGAGGACTGAATAAATGAAGATTTGGCAAGTTACTTGTGAGAACATGCCAATTCCTGGCCTAGTTCATCTTTCAGACTACTTAGAACTAAAGTTATACTCTTCTGAATTTAGACCTGTTGGACACCAAGTTATAAATTAAACGTTGTTATTGTTGTCCTTATTATTCCAGTCTTGAAGGCTTAAACTAGTCTGTGGTTTAGGATCTGATGAAATAAATCATTATCTGCTCAACTACAAAAATAATAGAGGCAAATTGCTGCTTTGAGGACCTGCCTCGTCCATTCATGTTGGCTTATATTGACCCTTAGTCAAGTGAAGCAGGGACAGAGAGGTGAAAGAACAGAAAGAATGAAAATACTTCTTGCAGTAGAAGCCTGATGCCTTTTTGTATAGAGAACTGGACCTGGAATTGGGAAGACCTGAGTTCAATTCCAGCCTCAGACACTATATGTGACCATGGACAAGTCACTTAAATCATTGCCTCAGTTTCCTTCTCTGCAAAATGGGGTAGTAATAGCACCTACCTTCCAGGGTTGTTGTGAGGACACTATATGGGGTCATTCTGCAAATAAAGGAGATTACAATTTGGTCCATAGTTTCATATTCACATTGTCAATTCCTTGTCAGCATTTTAATCTGTTCTTTCTTAGTTCTAATGCCAGATCTTCATAGCTAGGTAACACATAACACTTTAAGATTTGAAAAATCTCTCATTTTGTCCATATAATGTACTTTTGCCAAATCCAGGGCTCACTAAATTGAGAAAGAGAGAGAGAGAGAGAGAGAGAGAGAGAGAGAGAGAGATAATAGACATATATGTATACGTGTGTATATTTTAAGTGTGCTATGATAGATAGGAGGATAGTTAGGGATCAGTCAGGGGGACCTGGTTTCAATTTCTACTTTTGACCCAAACAGCCTATGCAATGTTGAGCAAGTCATTTAACCTCTGAGAACCCTATGCATCTCTCTAAGGCCATAAACTATGGATTTGCATCACAGCAATTTCTATATGAATATTGTCCTACACCCAAAATTGTGTTGGAATCAGTTTAAACAGGCCAAAATTTCCAGTGTGATCATTTACACCTTGGAGATTGGTAAATCCCACAAATCAAAACTTAATTTACTGAGGCTTTTTTATTATCTAGAATAGACTTAAGAAAGTAATGGAGAAAATGTTTACTAACACAGATTAAACTTTAATGTGTTGAAGCTGAGGCTCAAAGAGAAGTGACTTCCCCACCATTTTACGGGTAGTACCAGTCATGTGAATAGAATGAGTATCCTTGATATCTTTGTGGGACATTTCAGAGAACATACAGTGGGCTGGAGAAAAACTAACAGAGTTATATATGAAGGGAGGGCCCCTACCTACCAAGAGTAATTAAACAAGAGCAAGTAAAGGAATTTAAAATTATTATAGTAATAATAATTTAAAAACAGATTTGTTTTATTATTCTCCCTAATAATTAATTTTATTGTATTTTTTAGCTTTACTATATTCATTTTTTTAGTTATAAAATTTGTCTCTTGTTTTTTCATTAGTCATGTCTGGATACATTCCCTCCCCATCCACCCCACCCCTTAATATTCGTCCTCACTCCTTTATACTTGATATTCATTAAAAGAAAAAAAACAGTATCTGATCATAAATGGAACTGAGATGCACTTTAAAGGAAAGATATGACTCTTTGAGAGCTGAATAAGATGTGCTCAAATAACTCTTGCCATGCATATATACAAATTGTATCTTTTGTTCTGCTGCCCTGCTTTTATCAATTCAAACCCAACCCATGTTAACAGCTTGCAACCCTTAGGCTGGCTAAGAAGCAGTTGGCAGCCCTGAAAGGGCTAGGCCATAATGGTTTGATTATATTTAGTTAGAATTTAATGGCTTTCTGAAAGTTCTAGTTCTCTTAAGTGGGGAGGGTTGTGGGGAGAGGAGAAAATCAAACTGATGACAGAATTTGGAATGGGCATTCATAGCTAACATTCATCTTTAGAAGTGTCTCCAAATTCTATAGTATTCATGGCATTACCTCTAGTGTTTACATATCTTTTTACTGATAGAAACTTGGTGAGGGTCCACCTTAGTGGTGTCTGCAACTACAGGCTAAAAAGAGTTTTTCAGAGAAAGTCTAAGTACCTCAGGGAATAGTTGTGGAGTAGATTACAACATTTTGGTAAGTTATTACCCTGGATAAAGGAGGCACAGGCCAACAGAAAGGTACTGAAAATATTGATTATACCCTTTAAAATGAGAATCCAAAAATGGAACTTGTGACAGTTACTTTTCATAAAAGTAGGTATATAAAAAACTTTTTTCCCATTTGAAAAAGTAGCTCAGAATCTAATGTACATCTTCCCTTCTAGGTATTACTGGCCTCCTTCAGAAAAAATCAATAGGAAAGGTGCAAAAGTAAACAGAGAATAAAGCAAATTGACATTCTCCTTCCTGAATCCTCTTCCAAGCAGATAATCTGCTCTTAGAGAGTCCCTACATATGGGCAAATGTCTGAGAACCAGAAAAAAAATCAAAGTATACCAGGTAAAAACTAGAAGAAATAAAGGCAACTATACCAAGAAAAGCAGAGTCCTAGAAATAGCCTGAGCATTTGTAATTATGTACAACTGTGGGCTTCCCCACTCCATTAACTTCTCCATTTAATTGTTGCTTATATTTTAGCTCTTCCTTTCTTCCTAGTAGATGCAAAAGAGGGAAAAGGTGAGAAGGCAGAACTCAAATCAGCCAAAGTTACAGAAGCACAGACTATCAGGGTTAGAAGGAACATCGGAGATGCTTTCAACAAGATATGCAACAAGTGGTTATTCAGCTTTTGCTTTAAGACTTCCAGTGATGAGGAATTCATTGCCACATTCCACTTTTGGACAGTTCTAGTCAGAAGCGTATATCTTAATTTTAAGCCTAATAATCAAGTCTCTTGGCTGCCAGCTTCGATCCCTCAGTTCCACAGAATAGTTGATTAAGGGTAATCCATCTCTGCCATGAGAGCTCTAATGTTCCTTCCCCTTACCGAGCATGTCCTCTCTTCAGTCTAGGATTGCCAGTCGGGGTTTACTTGAGCCTTGTTTTGAGGCATTCTTTAGAGTCCCCTTATTATTCTAGTTACCCTCCTCCAAAGATATTGTAATTGGCCAATGTTCTTCCTAAAATTAAGTGCCTGGGACAATAGCCCAGATGTGGAAAATGTCCCTGATGTGGTCTGACCAGCAAGTCCCATTGGAACTACCATCTCTCTTGTTTGAGATACTATGCCCCTCTTGATGAAGTCTAAGATGACATTAACTTTTTTTGCAGTAGTCATGTTTGACTGCTGACACACAGAATTTACAATCCACTAAAGTCCATGAATGTTTTAATAGTTAGATTGTCTAGCTATGCCTTCTCTGTCTTGTAGTTATGAAACTGATTATTTGAACCTGATCATAGGACTTTACATTTATCCCTAATAAGTGTCAGTTTCTTAGACCTAAACCATTATTTTGTCTTGTCAAGATGTTTTTGGATCCCAGCTCTGTTGTCTAATATATTAGCTAACTCATGAAATGATATGTTATCTACAAACCTGACAAGCATGCCATCTGTGCCTTCATCAGTCATTGACAAAATGTTTAACAGCATAAATCCAAGTAAAAACTTTCAGGCTGACATTTTCTATTAATGACTATTCATTGGGTCTAGTCATTCAAGATTTTTCAAATTTACCTAATTATGTTTTCATATAGGCTAAATCTCTCCATCTTGCTCTCAAAATAGAATGAGACTCTGTCAATTAATTTACCAAATTCCACTGCATTTACATTCCCCTGATCTACAAGTCTAGTTACCTTGTCAAAAAAATTTTTTTCTATCATGATCTTTTCTTAATGAACTGCCATTGGCATTAGTGATAACTGTTTTCTTCTCTAAATGCTCATTAGTCATCTTTTTAATAGATGCTCTAAAATTTTGCTTGCAATAGAATTCAAATTCAGTGACCTGGTGTGCAGATTCAACATCCTTCCTTTAGAAAAAATCTATGAACCACCAGGTTAGTGAGAGATTTGTGGGGATAGTAGAGTACATTTAAATTAAAAGAAAAAGTTTGGGAACTACTTTATTGTCTATTAAGGGTACATCATGGTATGACTGATAGAGAGATAGCCTAAGCCCTAGGAGATAGGAAGACCTGGATTCATGTCTTGCCTCTGACAGTTATTGGCTAAGTATAGACAAGTCACTTATGCTTATGTATTCTACTATATTTTTAGGCAGCTCTGTAGCATGGTGCAAAAATAAATACTGAGCCAGAGTCAGAAAGATCTGAGTTTAAATTCTACCTCAGACATTTGTTAGTGGTGTGATTTTGGGCAAGTAAGTCACTTAACTGCTGTTTGTTTCAATTTCGTCAACTCTAAAATGGGAACAATAATAATGCCTATCTCCAAGGGCTGTTATGAGGATCAAATAAGATAGTATTTATAAAGTACCTGGCACATAGTAGGTCCTATATAAATGCTAACTTTTTTCTTGGAGCTTTTGGTAACTCTAAGTTATAGCTCTTTCTGAGCTCTTATTAATAACTCTTATCTGTTGATGGCTTTTGTATACTGGAAATTCCTCACACTAAGGAACTCATAGCTCTGACCATGAACAAAAGCAAGTCTAGCCATGGATAAAATTTCAAGTAAATAAATTTCATTTCCCTTCTTAGCTCTCTTCCTTGACCTCTCTCCCTCCTCCCAACCCCTTAGTGCCTTATTTGACTTAGAATGTTCAACAGTATTCTACCTCCATTCTCTTATTTGTTCCCTACCTTTCCCCTATAATTCTAAAATCCAATTGGAACAAATATTCAGAAGTAACTCCAGTGGTAGAGGGTCTCATATATAGGATGGAGAGCTAAGACTGAAACTCCAAGGCAGGGCTGATAGTACAGAATAGGGTTTCAGTATGGATGCCATCTGGCGTATATATGCATGTGGGGCTATGTATGTATATATGAATATGAATATGTGTATGTATGTATATACATGTATATTTGCATATATGTATGTATATGTGTGTGCATATGTGTGTATGTGTATATATATGTACATATAAACTTTATATCAAAATAGAGCCCATGGTCTAGAGCTAGGTGAGAATTTTAGGGTCAAGGGAAATAGAGTTACTATAGGTTAGCAAGGAAGTGCTTTTATGTCAAGTGAACCACATGTTCAAGGGAAAGAGCACTGAATTTCAGATCAAAGGACTTGGGTTCAAATCACAGATTAACCACATGTTTGACTCTGGACAAATCTTATTAATCTGGGTCACAGTATCTTTACCTTCACATTTCCCACTTTGAGAAATGATTCTCTAAATACATGAGTCATATTACTAAATCTCATCTTAAAATGAGGAAATTGGGGGAAATGGTCTCTAAAGTCCCTTTGAAGCTTTAAATCTATGATCCCATATCCTTGGACACAGTCAGCATCCAGACATGGCTGTTGCTAGGAGGGCACAGGGTCCATAACCGTCCGCTGAGGAGCTTACACAATGTATGCTCCTCCCCAACACTTAGCATTGTCGTGTGGGTAAAATCAGGTGAAAATGAGTAACCAAGGGCAGCCTTAAAGGGAAAAATGGAGTCACAAAAGGGCAAAACAGAGACTGCAGCAAAGCAATTCTTCTACTCCTTAATCCATGTTGATCAAATGTAAGGAAAGATAGGCAGGCAGTTCTATCTGCATTGCCTTGAGGAGGTGGTTTATAGTCAGATTATATGATATGCATGAATTGATGATGGGTCACTTTAACACTTCGTCCTGCATAGGTTGTCTCCGTTAGTAATTCTAAAGCTTCAAGAAGTTGGAAGAGCAGTCCTGTTCTCTCCTCTAGCCCTGCTTCCCAGCACCTACCCAACACTAACTATGTAAGAGGAGGAACAAATACATCATTCCATACATATGCCTTATATATACATACATATACCTTAGGGACCACTGTAGCCATCCATAACAAAAGGTGGAAGCTTTCAGTGATGCTTAAAGTCATGGATGTATGGGCAGACAAGATGCCTTCTCCAAAGACTCTGGGGTAATCTATACTTCTGTTTGACCTGCAATCCTAACACTATCAGGGAGCTCTACCCTTGAATCTTTTGCTGCTGTCCTGTTGCCAATATTGCTTTGTCAAACCCCAACCCTGGATTATTACTACCATACTTTGCTCCTATTCCCATGCTACTGATTGAAGCTGGAGGAAAACATGAAACTGTGCTGAATAAATCCAGTACAATTTTATCTTATCTAACATCAGTTGGGCTCTCACTGCAGCAAAGCAATTCTTCTACTCTTCCTTAATCCGTTCTCTATCCCAGTCTTCATGGTGTCTATTCCAAACCTTCTCAACTCTTCTCATGCCTTTCATTTTACCACCCCCATCCTCTCAGCTGAAGACCCCCCTCCATAATTCAATAAAAATGAAGGTCATTCACAGAGAACTCCCTCTTCTCCCTCCTCATCTGATGTCACTCACACATTTCATTCGGCTATTACCACCTTTATTTAAGTTTTAGATGAAGAGAGGGTCCTTCTTGTTAAGGCCAGCCCCTCAACATGCACCCTTGATACATAACTTGGTTCCTCTCTTTCAAGTCTTATTACCCTTACTCCATTCACTCTGTGATACAGCTACAGTAGTCCACTTGATGTTCCTTAAGTATGGTACTCCATTTCTAATCTCCATGCTTCCTTCAAGACTTAGTTAAAATATCACCTTTTCAGCAGATCATTTCTGGTCTTCTGAGGTCCTATAACCTTCCCCTCAGAGATTACCTTCCTATACTCTATACATATCTTGTATGCCTATAGTTGTTTGCACATTTTCTCCCCTCTTCTTCTTTCTGAAGGTGGGTTTTTTTGCCTTCTTTGAATCCTCAAACCTTAGCATGGTACCTGGTACATAATAAATGCTTAATAAATGCTTGTTGATCAACTGACTAGTGCAAATTTCCTGGAAGCCAATGACAAAAGTGTCAGAAATCTAACCCTGAAAACAGTAGGAAGAGTGGCAGGGCTCTGCCAACATGATATCCTTCTAAGTTCTTCTCTCTTTAAAATCCTTGCATTACAGAAGCCCTGCAAGTTCATCCACCCAATAAAATTCTCTCTAACTACCTCATTTCTCTTCCTCAAGTTCCATCTGGGGAACACATGGTTGCATCCATTCCAAACAATGAAGTCAGGAAAATAGATGCTAGACATTAGCAACAAAGAGATCTTGGTACTAAGACAACTTTTTGCTCCATACTCAGATAGGTCCTCTGAGCAAGTCACTTACCCCTGTTTGCCTCAATTTCCTCATGTGTAACATGAGCTGGAGAAGGAAATGGCACACTACTTGAGTATCTTTGCCAAGAAAATTCTGAATGGAGTCACAAAGAGTTAGACACAAATGAAAATGACTGAACAACAACAAAATAGGTAAGAATAATTCTGTCATGGTATCCAGATCATAGTTTTGGAGTCAGCCAACCTAGATTCAAATCCCATTAGCTATGTGACCATAGGCAAGATTTCTGGTCCTCACGGCATAAGTTCCAAAAATGAGTGGATTAATTTCCTCGGGAATTGTGGGGATGAGTTCTGGTAGTCCTCTGTAGAGGGTACTGGTTGAGGTGGGGAGAAACATGGCAACATAGGTAGGAAGATGGCCAGATGACCAGTGTTGATTAATACTTTGTATTAAGTCCCCATAGCTAGTTCATGATCTTCAAGGACTAGTTTCCTCACTTGTGGGTTATCCTCTTTGTTCTCTGGCTACCTATCTTTCAGATGGTTCACCTTTCAAAACTATAGCTATGTGAACTGTTGGTAACTAGGTGCAGCATTTGTGGAGAATAATATTTATTGCTGTGTATACTCTAAATGCCTTAGAACAGTTGTGCCTCCATAGCTCTTTCCCATATCTCCATTCTTTCCACATTGGCTAGTGGTTCTTTTACATCCCTACTGCCACTTCTATCCCTAAGACTCTCATCAACATATACAAGCATTGCTGCAGTGCCGCCCTGCCATCCATCTTGTTCTTTGATGTCAGATTAACGTTTAATCACTTTTGTCATGTCATTTCCCCACTCAAAAAATGTTAGTAATGCCATTAGCCAGTAGATAAAGTTAAAACTCCTTGTTCTCATATCCAGCTCCCTCTCTACATCACAAGTTCCCAACCTAACGTATCCTTGTCAAGAGGATGGGAAGGGGGGATATTTAGTAAGTAACCATATTATTCTATCAAAACTTAATTCATGTCTATGTGTCTGATATTCATATGAATGGTTAACTTCAGAATTTATTTCTATTCATATTGAATAGCAAATTTTTAATTAAATAGAAAAAATTTGAAGTAAAATAATTTAAATAGGTTTGCTGAAAGCCAAGGAGAATGGGAACTGAAAAGAGTTGGGGACTCATACTCTCCATTCTGGCCCTCGCCTACCTTTCTAACCTTATCCCCTAGTACTCCCTATTGAAATCCTCTCCCCTAATAAATCCCACCTACTAAAAATTCCCTGACCATGCCATATGCATTCCCAACTTTACTCATGCCATTTACTACTTCCTACACTACAAACTCCACATTCTCCTCCTACATAAATCCTCTTCATCCTTTAAAGTCAGGCTTCTCTGTGAAATCATCCATGAAGCCATCTTTGATTACTATAGTCCTTAGTCATATGACTCACAGGTGTTTGTGTTTGGTATCCTCATTTGACACCTTAACCACAATCTATAAGGATATAGAATCATAGATTTAGAGCTAAAGGACCATTAAGAGTCATCACTCTAATCTCTTCATCTTACAGACTAGAAAACTGAGGCAGGGAGATTAAGTAGCTTGCCCAAACTCATAGAGATATTGAAAATGTCAGATCTAGTATTATTGTTTTATATTAATAAATTTTATGTTCATCTTTCTACATAATGGAGAGAGTCTTCCAACCAGAATCAGGAGAGAACCAGGTTCAAATCCCACCTCTGACCTTGGGCAAGTTATTTACTTCTCCAAGCTTCAGTTTCCTCTTCTATAAAATGGGGGAACCAATACCTGTATAGTGTCTAACACAGGAACTGTTGTGAGTACCAATTTATACACACATACACACACACACATATATATAGTGTGTATAGATATATAAGTATATGTGTATATATGTATATATATACATGCATATATGTGTGTATTTGTGTATATGTACATATACATGCATATATGTATATATAGGTATATAGTTGTTCTCTGTGTGTAGACATATAGTTGTTGCTATTAATCTATTTCAGTCACGTCTGACTTTTCGTGATCTCATTTGGGGTTTTCTTGGCAAAGACACTGGAGTGGTTTGCCATGTCCCTTTTTAGCTCACTTTACAGATGAGGAAACTGAAGCAACAGGGTAAAGTGACTCTCTCAGGGTCACAGAGCTACCAAGCGTTTGAGGTCAGATTTGAACTCAGGAAGATGACTCTTCCTGACTCTCCAGGCCTACTATCCTACTATCCCCTGCACCATCTAGCTGCCCTACTCTCTCTCTCTCTCTCTCTCTCTCTCCCTCCCTCCATACACACACACACATATGCACATGCATACATATATACATACACATATAGAGACACACACATATATGTGTGTGTATATATATATATATATATATATATATATATATATATATATATATATATATATATATACCATACATGCATACGTAATGGCAACATGGGTAGGAAGATGGCCAGATGGTCAATGTTGTAGTCACTATCTTGTCACATTTAATCTAAGATGACTGGGGAGGAAGATTTGGGTAAGACACACCAAGGACAGTGTAGATCAAGAGTATTTGCCACTTCCAAGCAATTGTCTTTCATTAGAAAAATCAGACTATTATTTCTTGAGATAAATAAAGATATAAAGGATTAAGAAAGAATTAGACCAGGAGCACATACCAGTTAACTAAGAAAAGGTCTATTTTATAGTAGATATACTGTATCCATATTTATACACACACATACACATATGTATTGCTTGTAAACCTTAAAACGTGTGAGCCAATTATAGGTTGTAAGCTTTTCGAAGGCAGAGACTGCATGTAACAAATATACCTGGTGTCTTACCCATTAAAACATGAACTTCCTGAGGGCTGGAACTCTTTTGCTTTGGTCTTTATTCCTTCTGAACCTAGCACAGAGCCTAGCACTTAATAAATGCCTATTAATTAATTGATTTACCCCACAGTAATTAGCAGGGTTTTGCATTTAGTTGCCTAGTAACCACTTGTTGAAAATATTAATGAGTAAATGAAAATGTTTGCATAACCAGAAGGTTTTTAAGCAGTGGCCAATGGCTAAATCACAACAAACAATACCAAAAAAGATCTAGTAACTCATATTTTCTACTGTTCCTTAAAGTTTGCTTTAATGGGATCTGGCATCTATTTATAATGGGATATGAAGAACAGAACACTCACAAATTACGATACATAATCTGCCAAATAACTGAGGACCTAAATGAGAATATAGAAATAAATAGGGAATCTGTTAAGTTATTGGCCCTTCCTCCTGCCATATAAGAGCATCTTCAGTGTAATTAGCACCCTTATTGTGTGCCTTCAATTAGTCAGTGTTTGCAGGCAGAAGTAATTATAATTGAATTTTAAAGCACATTATTTGGAATGCTTGATTCTCTGGTTCACTGATGGCTACATTTTAGTTGGAAAATGGTTTTCTTTTCAATGTTTAAACTCTTTTTGCTATTAAAATGTTCATAAAGTTAAAAAGAAACTTCCCAATAGACTACCAGCTGTGAAATAATACAAACTAATGGGGTAAAAATAACAGGAAATTCAGAATAAAATAAAATGCAGCACAATATTATATGTTATTAGAAACTTTTGGTCCCTTAATTTACGTTCTGCATAAATGAGCTCCCAAGTTACAATGTCCAAAGATAATACAAATGCAAATCCAGATAAATTAGATCTTGAAGGGTATGAATATAGGAAAGACCAGAAAATTTGAGGCAATTTTTTCAGGCCTCTTCTTTGAATGGAAAACAAGCCATAGTGAAAAGACAGTCTCCTGCTTGTGTTGTTGCACTAGGATTTCTGTAGTTGTATAGTTCTGAAGTAGGGTGACTAAATTAGATTTGGAAATAGGCAGGACCTAGATAAACCCGACTGTAATGAGTCTGTAAAATTTCAATAATCACAAGTCTGGAAATTGCAGGCACGTTGATGTGCCCTTCCCTAAGGAATTCAGTCTGTTTTATAGGTTTAGCAGTATCTAAATCAACCTTGTAAATTGGTGGGTTAAACAAATAGTCTCATGTTAATTTTAGTTGGTAAACAATCTTTGCATATGCACATTACAACCGATGTCCACAGTCACATACTAATACACATTTCGGATCATCAGCACCAGTCGAAGGTCATTATCAAATCAACACCATCTAGGCCTAGCAGGCACAAAAGGTAGAGAAGAAGCCAGAAATACGTGAGCAAAACAAATAACTCACTTCTTACCTGCATAGAGAATCCATTCTGGGTGGCCCTACTGAAAGTCGACATTTCCTAGACTTTTTCTTAGTTAACTAGTATATGCTCCTGATCTAATTTTTTCTTAATTCTTTGAAAATTCATCTCAAGAAATAATATTCCTATTTTTTAATGAAGGACAATTGCTTGGAAGTGGTAAATGCTCTTGATCTGCACTGTCCTCAGTGTATCTTACCCAAATCTTCCTCCCCAGTCAACTTAGATTAACTGTGGCAAGATAATAACTCAAAATTCTTGGTACACAGCCCTCTTTACTATGCAGAAGAAGCAGTTTGATCGGTTTGAAACCTAACAAGGAAAAGTTCTCCATTTACCCATGCTGAAATATTTCTCACTTTTACAAAGAATTCTCCATATGGACAATACTTGAAAGTCAGGTAGGATTACTGAACTTAAAACTACCATTAGTTTCAGTATGTCTCCTGATAAATGTGGGTGGCTTTTGAGACTAAGTTGAAGCACCTCTGCCTCCTGATTATCTGGTATAGTCCAACTGCCTTTTGAAATTTGACCTGACTTTAGATATTTGGGTTTGTAAATTCACCACTTAGGTTCCTTATTCCTACTAGGCATATGGCTCCAATTTCAACATCAAATCCAACTCAACTCAATCCAGTCTCATCCAAATTTATTAAGTAACTATTATGTGTGAGGGACTGTGCTAGGTTTTGAAAATAAAAAGACAAAACAATGCATAGTCTCTGCCCTTAATGAGCTTACTTTCTTCTGAGAAGATATAACATATATACAGATGAATCTGTACATGACAAATTGAGGAGGAGAGAAAGAATGTTAACAACTAAATGGATCAGGAACAGATTTTTGTAGTAGGCAGCACATAAGCTGATTCTTGAAGAAAGCTGTATATTCTAAGAGGCAGATGTGAGAAGGGAATACCTTCTAGGCATGGAATGCAGCCTATGTAAAGGTACAGAGGTGAGGAATAGAATGCCAAGTTTTATGGAAAAGCAAACATTTCAGTTTGTCAATAAGGGTAGCAGGAAGGGTAGCAATATGAAAGAAGCCTTGAAAAACTAGTTGGAGCCAGATTGAGATGTTTAAATATTTAACTGAGGAATTATTTTATCTTGGAAACAAAAGGAAGCCACTATAGTTTCCTAAGCATGGGAGTAATATGGTCAGATTTATGCTTTAGGAAAATTATTTTGTCAGCTGAGTTGAGATGGAATAGTGAGAGGAGAGACTGGAAACCAGGAACCAGGAAGGCTGTTAAAATATTCCATGTGAAAGGTTGTAGAGACTTATCTAGGATGATGTCTATGTGAATGGAGAAAAGGAGACAGATGTATAAAAGTATAAGTATAAAAGTATAAGATGTATAAAAGAGTATAAGGCCAATCTGTAAGTAAAAGATTTTTCCTGCCTATTGAATAGGCCTCAGCTGGGGACAACAAAGGGAGGCCAGATTAGAGACAGGCCCACACCCTTTCACTAACTAGGTATGATGCCCCACACCTTTTTGCTAAGTAGGCTCTGAGCCCTAAGGGCCCTGAGCAGGGTATAAGAGCTCTGAAGTTGGTGTTTTGCCTTTGAGGGTATAGTCATTGAAAGAGTATTGGTGACAAGACTCTGGGTAAGCCATTGAAGCAGCCCCCCAGCTTTGAAAATCCGGATGTTGGTGCTTCTCTGGTAACTATGTATTGTGATTTGGCTAGACAGAAATGTTGATCTGTTTATATTGTCTCTGTTTGTAATTTCTATTTGTATTTGCTCTGAAGTTCAGGGTGCTGGCTTTTCCTCCTTAATTAAGTGAATGATATAAGTATGTTTAATTAAAGTGAGATTGTTAACCCCTTAAAGTTGCTTTCTTTAGAAAAGCAGATCAAAGAACCTGTGCTGGCAGCCCTTCCGTGTGCTCTTGTTGTTGGTCTTATGCAGCCACAATAGCTCCTAGCAACATTGTTGTTACAAAGAGATGTTATGGAAAGAGGATTGACAAGACTTGACGAATGATTGGATTTTGGGGATGAAGAATAAGGAAGAATGAAGATTGAAAAAAGGATGATTGTACACTAAACAGAAACAGGGAAGTTTGGAAGAAGGGTGAATTTCAGGAATGATAATAAGTCCCATTGTCGACATATTGAGTTTGAAATCAAGGTGGATATGTTCAACATGCAGTTGGTGATGTAAGACCAGCAACAGATGACACTAATATGAGACATATAGATCCAGGAGTCATCTTCATTGACTTGGGATCTTCTATGAGATCTAAGGAGGAGACTAAAAGTGAAAGGAGCAAAGAAGAGGGCCCAGAACAGAATTGTTTATGGAATAGGACATGAATGACAATTCAGAATATACTGAGGAGTGGCCAGACAGAAAGAGAAAAAAGAGAGAACAAGGTCACAAAAACTCAGAGGATAGAGTATTAAAAAAGTTGTAAATTGTATCAAATGTTGTTGTTGTTGTCGTTGAGTCATTTTTCAGTCATGTCCAGTTCTTCATGACCGCATTTGGGGTTTTCTTGGATACTGGAACGGTTTGCCATTTCCTTCTCCAATTCATTTTACAAATGCAGAAACTGAGACAAGCAGGGATAATTGACTTCCCCAAGGTCACACAGCTAGTAAGTGTCTAAATCAAATTCTATATACATATTAAGAAGGTGTGAAGAGGGGAAAAGATCATTGGATATCATTGGCAATCTTAGAACAGTTTCAGTTGAGTGATGAGGGGAGAAATCAGAGTGCAAGGTATTGAAAAGTGAGTGGTACAAGCGGGAAAAAGACCCATATGTACAAAAATATTTATAGTGGGTCTTTTTGTGGTAACTAAGAATTGGAAATCAAAGGGATGCCCATCAATTAGGGAATGGCTGAACAAGCTGTGGTATATGAAGGTAATGGAATATTATTGTGCTGCAAGAAATGGGGATGATACAGACTTCATAACGACCTGGAAAAACTTACATGACATGATGCTGAGTGAGCAGAGCAGAGCCAGGAGAACATTATACACAACCACAGATATATGGATTCTGTGAGGACCAATCCTGACAGACTTCACTCTTCTCAGCAGCACAAGGTGTAAAGACAACTCCAAAGGACTCACAATGGAGAATGCTTATCTACATCCAGAGAAAGAACTATGAAGTGTGAATGCAGATTGAGGCACACTTCATGCTAGCCTTCCCGCCACCTTTTTTTTTTCTTTTTCTCTGTTTTGTTTTTGTTTTCGGGTTGTTGGTTTGGTTTTTTTTTTTTTTTGGTCCTGTTTCTTCTTTCGCATGATTCATTTTATTGATCACAGCTCTTCTCCATAACTTGACTAGTGTGTAAATTAACTCAATGCGAAGTTATACGTGGAAGCTATATGGGATTCCATGCTGTCTTCGGGAGGGAGGGGAGGAGGGACGGAAGAAAATCTGGAACTCAAAATTATGTAGAATTGAATGTAGTAAACTAAAAATAAAAAAAAAGTGAGTGGTAGGAGAGGAAGTATTCAAAAGAACATTAGGTTGTGAAAGGGAGGGAGTCTGTAGAACAATAAATTGAGGGCACAACCTAGGGATGCTGGGATGCTACCACAAGCAGTGTCTGGGTTATGGCTACATGCTTTATATTTAATAAGTGCTTAATAAAAAATTGTTGTTGAAGTTGCTTGTCTCATGTTATAATCACCTAATCTCATAAACATAATTAATTCAGTAATACTCCCCTATTGGTCACCACAGGGGAGGTGGATATAACACATTCTTCCCTTTCTCTTTTGGTCTACCTCACCTTACATTTCTTCTACTGCAATAATTCAATTGTATCACTTCTAAAGTGCAACCCATTAATGGTCTATCATTTTGTGCTTACTTTAGACACAGAGGTGTCAAACTTATGACCCATGAAACTCCTGAGTGCAATGAAGCTCAAACCAGATTAAAATGCAATTGGGAAATGTATAACGAAATAAATAAAAATGCAATATAATCTAGATAATGTTGATTTGTGGTTATCTAAGTCATGCATCCCACAAGGATTCATTTCTATTTGCATGTGACATCACTATTACAGTCTAAGTTGTCTCATAAAACTTATACAGAGAGTCTCTATACATGGCAAAGACATTAGTATCACATGGATAACATTGCTGCATTTTGGTAGACCATCTGTTGTCACTTATTCTTTTTTTTTATGACCAAGGCAGTGCCTTTTATTGTTTCTCATGTAACTAAGGGATACTTAAACAAATGGTGGCATTTGAATGTATGAATATTTTCTTTCATCTTTTTAGATTTTTAAAGTTTTTTTTCACTTAATAGTATTTTTTCTAATTACATGTAAATATAGTTTTCAACATTCATTTTTATAAGATTTTGAATTCCAAATTTTTCTCACTCCCCTCCTCCCCAACACAGCAAACAATCTGATATAGATTACGCATGTACAATCATGTTCAATATATTAACACATTAGTCATGTTGTGAATGAAGAATCAGAACAAAAGTGAAAAAAAAACAGAAGAAAAACAAACACACAAGTCAAAATAGTATGCTTCAATCTGCATTTAGACCCCACAATTCTCTGGATGTGGCTAGCATTTTCCATCATGAGTCTTTTGGAATTGTTTTGTATCATTGCATTGCTGAGAAGGGCTAAGTCTATCGAAGTTGATCATCACAGTATTGCTATTACTGTGTACAGTGTTCTCTTTGTTCTGCTCACTTCACTCAGCATCAGTTCATGTAAGTCTTTCTAGGTTTTTCTGTAATCCGCTCGCTCATTTCTTTTTTTTTTTAATGGGTCTTTTTTTAAAAAAATTTATTTTTGACATGTTTGGTTTTCAGCATTGATTTTCACAGGCGTTTGAATTACAAATTTTCTCCCCATTTCCTCCCCCCCCAACTCCAAGATGGCGTACACTCTGGTTGCCCTGTTCCCCAGTCTGCCCTCCCCTCCATCGCCCCATTCCCCTCCCATCCCCCTTTCCCTTCCTTTCTTGTAGGGCAAGATAAATCTCTATGCCCCATTACCTGTGCATCTTATTTTCTAGTTGCATAAAAAAA
>CM053622.1:166940292-166956336 GCA_028646595.1 Phalanger gymnotis | reverse complement strand
AACCAGAGTGTACGCCATCTTGGAGTGGGGGGGGGTGGAAATGGGGAGAAAAATCTGTAATTCAAACGCATGTGAAAATTAATGCTGAAAACTAAAGATGTTAATAAAAAAAAATTGAAAAAAAAAAAAAAGAAAACAGAATCCAACAATATATTGTTTATAAGAAACACACTTGAAACAGAAAAATAAACACAGAATTAAAATAAGTGTCTGGAAAAGAATCTGTTACACTTTAGCTGAAGTAAAAACGACAGGTGTAGCAAATATTAGCTTAGACAAATGAAAAATAAAAAAAATTATCTAATTGAAAGAGATGAGCAGGTAAACTATATTTTTGCTAAAAGATGCCATGGAAAATTAATAACAATACTAAATATATATGCACCTAATGGAATAGCATCTAAATTCTTAAAGAAAAAGTTGAAGGAGTTTCAAGAAGAAATAGACGGTAAAACTATATTCATGGGGAACTTCAATTTATCCCCTCTCAGACATAGAGAAATTGAAGCAAAATAAACAACAAAGATTTAAGATTCTAGAAAAAGTAGATATTATAAATTTCTCAAAAATATTGAATGAAAATAGAAAGAAATATATTAGTTTCTTAGCTGTACAAGACATATTCACAAAAATAGACAGTATATTAAGGAATAAAACCTCAAAAACACATGCAGAAAAGCAAAAATGTTAGATACATCTTTTACTGATCATAATACCATAATAATTGAATTCAATGAAAGGCTTTTGAATCAAAGTTTAGAAACTATTTGGAAACAGTAACTTAATGCTAAAGAATAGGTAGGTTAAATAACAAATTCTAGAAATAATCAATAAAGACAACAGTCAACATATAGTAATTAGTGGAAAATTCATATCACTAACTTCTTTAAATAACAAAAGAGAAAAGGAGCAGATCAACAAATTGCACATGCCCCCAAAAAATCCTAGAAAGAAAAATTTAAAACCCCTAATTAAGCACCAAAATAGACATCCTAAACATCAAAGGAGAAATTAACAAAATTGAAACTAAAGTATAACTATTGAGTTAATAAATAAAACTAGCAGCTTTTTTAAAAAAATAGATATTTTATTAGCTTGTTCATTTTTATAAAAAGAAACTGGAATTGCCAATATCAAAAATAAAAACGGTAAAATCATAACCAATGAAGAAAAAATGAAAGTAATTATTAAGACCTATTTCATCCAAGTACATGCCAATAAAACTTAAAATCTAAGTGTTATAATTGAATATTTACAAAAATATAAATTGTCTAGATTCACAGAACAGGAAATAGAGTACTTAAATAACCATCTTAGAAAGAACAAGCCATAAATGAACTCCCAAAGATAAAAATGTTCAGGACCACATAGGCTTATAAGTGAATTCTACCAAACATTTAAATGATTAATTTAAATACTATGTAAACTGCTGGGGAAAATAGGTAAAAAGAAGGATCCTACACAATTCCTTCTATGACAAATATATATGGTCTTGATACTTAGACCAAGGAAAGTTAAAACAGAGAAAAAAATTGTACAATTTCCCTAATTAATATTGATGCATATATTTAAATAAAATATTAACAAGAAGACTAGGAATATATCACAAGGATTAGCCTGAATTTATACCAGTAATGTGGTGTTGGATAAAAATTCAGAAAATGGCAAACATAATTGACCGTATTAATAACCAAGCCAACAAAAATCATGATTATTTTAATAGATGAAGAAAAAGAATCTGACACAATACAATACATTCCTTTTTTAATACTAGGAAGCATAGGAATAAATGGAGAATTTGGAACTGAAAGTGAAAGAAAATTGAATTTAAAATAATCAGTCATTTATCCATATATGTTAATAAATAAAAAACCTTTGTTTCAAGGAGAAATTTGCACATATAATTGATTAATAATAACAACAACAGTATAAATAGCATTCATATAGTGTTTTAAGGTTTACAAACTACTTCATGTATGTTGTTTCATTTGATCCTGATCACAACCCTGGTGGTAGTTATTACATATATCATACTCATTTGAGAGATATGAAAATTAAGGCACAAAGAAACAAAGTGACTTGTCTATGGTCACACAACTAGCATGTTCTAAAGGCATGATGCAAATTCAGGTCACATTATAATTATAAAGGATTCAGTTTCACCAGCATCAAAAGTCTGGAAGCTTGGTTCTTCTGAGAATTCGAGAAGTAGTCTCATTAACATTTCTGGTAAAGAACACAGAAAATTCCAGGTGAACTTATTATCTATCATAAAAGCTTCCTAGTCTGGAGCAGCACCTGGAAGGGATGGCTATCATGCATAGATGTAGAGACTGAAACAAAAAAGCCTAGGCAGGTACACAGATGATTGAGAAATCATGGGTTGGAAAAGTTACTGAATGGATGTGACCCTGCTTCAGTACTCTTTCAATGATGTGTAATAGCTGTGGGGTTTTGTAATGGAAGTTCTTCACTTGAAAGCAGGTCACACATATTTCCCAAGCCATGTAAAATAAAAAAGTATGCCAAAAGTGCCAAACAATATGCCCCTCCACTTTAGGATGAAGACACAAGTTAATCACTTCAAAAAAATTGATTTAGCATTTCAAGCTAATCACTCACGTTTATAGAGAGAAAATTTTAACATTTACAAAGTATTTGTAATTGTAATCAAATGTATTTGATTATCATAATAATTCTGTGAAGTAAGTGTTCTTATCCCCATTTTACAGATGACTAAACTGAAGTTGAAAAAGATTATGACTTGTCTGGGGTAACACAGGCCGGAAACGTCTGAGGCAGTTTTCAAATACAGGTCTTCTCGAATCTAAGTGTAGTGTTCAAACTATTACCTTAATGAGCTGCCTTCTTTGGATCTATGATTTCATCTGGGTGGGTGTCTGTCCCATTGATGCAGTTGGCAACTCTTTGAACAACCTTAGATAGTTTCGTGAAGTCTGTGGTCAAAACTATCTATCATCTGGCATCTCTGCCTCTGACAACGAATATCTCCAAACTTATTGAGACCGCTCCCACATAATATGTTATCAAGCCCAGAGCCAAAGCCTTCCAGTCTTAGTAGCGCATGTCAGAGTTTGTATTCCGTCACATAGCCTTTTAGAAGCCTGGGTGACCTTTGTTCCACATTGAGGCATCAGAGGAGGATTTTGACGGGACAGTTGAGTAGGCGGGTTCTTTTTTTTTTTTAATATGGGTGATGGGTTATGTCAAACAGTATACAGTTTCTTGGCCCTGCAGGCATATAAGGCAATATGGCTGGCAGGGATCAGTGTGCAATCTGTGGTCTCTGATGAAGATGTTTCTCTACACCTTCCTGGCAGCTCTAAGACAATCTGCCCACGTACATCTGCTGTATTGCTGTGAAGTGTCACCCCCGCATCCTTCATAACACCTGTTGCTGTATTCACTGATAAGCAGATATTTGTAACTTGATCTTAAGCACAGAACTCTTGAACATCACAGCTGGGAGGCACAATGGAGATCTGGTTGTCCGACCTCCTCAGTTTACAGAAGAAGGAAACTGAGGCCAAGAGACATGGGTTGCCCCAGGCCGAGTACCAAGCTAATGGCAGAACCTAGACTAAAGCCCAAGTGTGCACATATCCAGTCCTGTGCTCTAGGGTGGCTGGAAGCAGAGATATGGATAAGAGAAAAATGGGGAGAAAGAGGACTGACGAAAAGAAATTTAAGGAAAGAAGATAGGAGTGACAGGTTCCTGAAGGAGAATTCATGTTGTAAAAAAATTGAATAGAACAGTACAGGTCAAGTGATCAGTAGGTTTTTTTTTTATGGACAAGGTCCATTAACTATTTTAAATAGGCTCCAGTTCTCATTGCTTCTCTTCCAGAGATCTGTCCATGAAAACAGTGATTCCTCAGGCACATTTTTGGCAGCAGCCTCAGCCCAGCTATGGCTACATGCCTTTACTCTTGTTATAATTGCTGGATTTGTCCCCACAAAGTGAAAGCATATGTCCTTTCAGGAAGGGAGGTCCCTAAACTTCCCTTCTAGTTCCCTTCTAGGTCCTTTGTCCCTCCCCCACCCACTTTTGGAATACGCAATCCTAATTTCAGATCTGTAGAGATCCTTCTGTTTTCTTCCTCTTTCTCTATGACTTGTTACTTCAAAACAGGAGAAAAAGAGCCTCTTGGATGGGTACATTTTCTTGAAAATCTATTATATTTGTGGCCTGGCCGCTGAGAGACCCACACTTACTCTGAAACCTCATCTTGGCACACCAGTGACCCCTGGGTTCTGGGTTCCTAAAGTCTATGGCAATGAGTGCAAACCCTAGCAGATCCTAACCAATGAAAAGGGTTATGGGACGGGATAGTAGTTTTTTTTTTGAGG
The DNA here is from genome assembly GCA_028646595.1 of Phalanger gymnotis. Taxonomy (NCBI): domain Eukaryota; kingdom Metazoa; phylum Chordata; class Mammalia; order Diprotodontia; family Phalangeridae; genus Phalanger; species Phalanger gymnotis. Next base: position 166,951,965 of record CM053622.1, on the reverse strand, counting down.
GAGGAAGATAAGGCAGTTGGGATTAAGTGGCTTGCCCAAGGACACACAGCTAGTAAATATGTCAAGTGTCTGAGGTTGGATTTGAACTCAGGTCCTCCTGACTCCAGGGCTGTTTCTCTACTCACTGTGCCATCTAGCTGCCCCAACGGGACAGGATAGTAGAAGGACTTAATGTCTGCCTGATGATTAAGCACCAAACCAGCTAAATTTAGAGAGATTCATCAACAAAGTTGGGCATCAGAGAATGAATTATTTTGACCACGACAACTCATAAAATTCCCCCAAAGGTAGAGGGGCTGTGACATATAATAAGGGAAGCAGTAGCAAAGCAAATATAGTCATGGATCCATGAAGTATTAATGGATGAGGCATTTAGAGCAAATGTGGTTGTTGTTCACAGTGGACATTTACTGCTCTAGACCTCCTTTGTACATAATTGTTTGTATATTGTTTCCCCCACTAGAGTAGAAGCTTCTTGAAAGGAGTGACTGTCTTTTGCTTTTCTTTGTATGTTCAGTGTTAGGGATAGAGCATAATAAATGTTTATTGACTAAATGAATAACCGACTAAGAGTTACATTGAACAAATGAAGAACAGGGTGCATTGTGTGCTCACCAGGGGCACAGTAGCCTGGGAATTACTTGGCAAACTTTTTAAGATGTGGAAGTATTGTTTAAAGGTGTGACATTTGAATGCTGTGCTTTATTCATCATTTGGTAGCAAATGTGAGAAATTAGTCCTGCTAGATGAAAGTAGTTGGGCTTCTAGAGGTGATGGCCTGTGGGTGGGAGGAGAAGCAGGTAAAAACAGAGTTTGAGTAGGTTGGTGTTAACTGAGATCCAATGGAATTAAGTAGAGATATATTCTTCATTATACCTGGATTGGGTGAATGTATCCTGTCTGACTTTAACCACAGGGATAGAGTTAAATGTAGGCGTTTTCTAGACTGTATCCGACAGAGCCTTGCTCCTGAATGCTTTTATCATTTTTTCTTTTTTGCCTTGGGATCAGCAAAATAAATAAATAAATAAATCATTGCTTGTGACTAATTTTCTTTCTGCTTACAGTTTGAATTCTTGCCCTATATGTTTTATTTGCCTAAATTAGATTGCAAACTTTTTGGCTCAGATATGAACTTTTTAAATATGTTCAGAAAGACAATTGTGTACATTTATAGTTGTATAAAAGTCATAGTTACCACCACCGTGGCAAATGATAGCAAGGAGTGGAAGAATCAAAAGAAGGGGTTCAATTAAAAGTATAGCATACCAAATAAGAAGACAAGCAGCAGAGAAATTAGATGATAATTTAGATCTGGTCCTCAAACACACACACACACACACACACACATACACACACACACACTCTCTCTCTATCTCTCTCGCTGTCTCTCTCACACACACACACCACACACACACACACACACACACACACACACACACACACACACACACACACACACACACACCCTGCCTGTCACCCCTCACTGATTCTGCTAAAAATCTTCAAGGGTTCCCAATCACCAGTCGAGTTCAAACATCTTTGTTTGCCAGTCAAGACTTTTGAAATCTGGTACCACTCTACCTTTGCAACCCTATCTTATATTTTCCCTCTATGTACTTCATACTCCAGCCAAACTGGATGATGCTTAGGTCACTGAATACATCTTGTGCTTTCTGGCCTCTGGGTCTTTGTTTATGTTAGTAACAACAAGCAAAGTGGGATTTTTTTGCTGTTTATTGTTTGCGTTATTCAGTTTCCCAGCCTTAGTCTTACATGCCTCTGCACTGAGCCAATGAGATGTGTGCAAGTGGGCTCTAGTCAATCAGATGCTGAGTAGAACTATATATGTGTGTGTATACATACATGCAGAGAGAGAGAGAGAAAGACAGAGAGAGAGAGAGAGAGAGAGAGAGAGAGAGAGAGAGAGAGAGAGAGAGAGCCAGTGTTGAGAAAGAAGACATTAAGAGAGTCGGCATTGAAGGAGTGAACCAGCTTTGAGAAGAGGAGTCAGAGAGGAGACCTGTGAGAGTGGAGAGGAGACCTCTGACGGCAGAGACTTGCTGAAGGAGCCTCTGAACTTTGAAAGCAAATAGAGCTGTGGGACAGAAACCTGCCCGTGAGAAGGAGGCTTAGCTTAAGGCCCTTTAAAGAGCTATTAAAATGAACTTAGCTGTTGTCACAGAGCCTCTGGACTTTGGAGGTGAATTGAGATGATGGTGCTATAATGTGTGTCAATATTGTTGTTGCCCTGTTAAGCTTTGTTTTCCCAGAAGTAGAAGCTGTGGGCAGGAGCCTCTAGAGCCTGCTGAGGGGTAGAAGCTTGGAGTGGAGCAGTCCGGGTGAGCTGGGGCCTGGTGTAGGAGCAGAGAGCTGCCTGTATGTGAATCCAAGCAAGAGTGGGAGTGGTCAGCCCACAGAGGAAGAGCCATGGGACTTGGAGGTCAACCTCGGGTCAAGATGAAAGAGGATTTTACTTGGACACTTGGTATTTATTAAGGAGATTGTTCTTACTTTGACGTAGGGGTGGATGGTGTAGTATTTTCCTGCTCCCCTTTAAGGATGTGTTGTGCTAGGGAAGACCCTAGCCTGGGACCTCCTGATTGTGTAAACAAGTATTTGGGGAATGCTACTGAAGGCAATGATATATGCTATGTGCCATATGACGTACTGAGTGTTTTGAGATATACATTATACACACACACACACACACCCACACACACACACTCACATATATATATGTAATGATATATTTTGCTTAAGGATGTTGCTATGAATATTGCTTTAGTTTATTGAACAATGTTTGGTTCTGAATGAATGGAGAGTTCACTATACTGTACAATTAGACCCTAGAAGTTGATCACAGCAGCAATCCTCAGGTGTGCTGCCATGATTGGCGTTACAATATTGTACCCATTCTCACCCACTATTTAAAGCCTAACTCAAACATTAACTACTTCAAGAAGCTTTCCTTGGTCTCCCAACTGGTAATGGCTTTCCCAGCTTGAAGTTCTTTTTGATGAATTTCTCCAATACACTATTAAACAAGTAATCAGTCAGTCCGTCAGTCAAGAAGCATTTTAAGTGAATAATATATACCAGGCACTGGGTTATATGCTCAGGATACAAAGAAAATTGAAGCATATATAATATTATATATTTAGCATTGTAATATCCAGAAATCTACAGGAATAATTGAATATATTGGGCATACCATCTATGTAGGACTTGTGGAAAGACATGGACAAGAGTGCACAAGATGAGAAGGCATGGATGGGTTGTGTTCTGCACCTCTGGAGGGAGTACCCACATGGATGAGATTATAGATACCTAGAAGAAACATATTAGAATACACTAAAGTACTACTCGGTTGATTTAACATGGCAAGGAGGTGAACCTGGGTTCTTGAAAGTTGTGCTTTGATTTCCTTTTCTTGAAAAGAGATCTTGTTTGGAATCATAACCACCAAATTTCATTCAGTTGAAACATCATCTACTTTTGAGGCAGCTGGTGGTATAGTTGGTAGATTTCTGGGCCTGGAGTCTGGGCCTTAGTTCAAACATGGCCTCAATCACTTATTAGCAGTGTGACCCAAGGCAAGAGACTTAACCTTGTCTTGCCTAAGTTTCTTCAACTGTAAAATAGGAATGAGAATAGCACCTACCTCCCATGGTTGCTATGGGGATTAAATGTGACAATATTAAAAATAAAAGAACTTAGCACAGGGCCCAGCACATAGTAGGTCCTATATAAATGCTTATTCTCTTCCTCTTTTATTTAACTGCTAGATACCAAGACAGATATAACTTATCCCTCTCAACACACTCTGGTTAGGCTTCTTTTATGGAATCAATTTAAGGATGCTATGTACTATGAGGAGATTGTACCACCTCCTGAAAAAACCATATACTTGGTGCTTTATGACTCACACCAAAAAGATACTGTTGTTAAGTGCACTGAAGCAGTTATTTAATGGACCAAAGTAGTAATTTATGAAATGACACCCTAGTGGTTTGAAAGAGTATTTCTACTTGGGCTCCTTCTGAAAAGTGCTCACTCTTTTTGTAAAGAACAATTTATGCACTGGAGAATCTCAGTTTAAAATCTTTTTTCTTTTTCTTGTTTTTTTTTTCTAGTAATGATGGTGATGATGGTGATGCTGATGATGCTGATGCTGATGATGGCAGCACTGGCTAAACCAAACAACAAGTTAATCTTCAAAACCCAAAAGGCTGTTGCCTTGTGATGTAACACAGAATGCAATAGTCCCCTGGATGCTCTGCAGTTCATTGGGTTCTCTTGATAAATGCATTAAGCTTAACTCTCCCCTTCCATTTCAAGTACAAAAGATGCCTGCCCCTTACCTACAGTCATAGAAAGAAAGGAAAAAAAAAAGTATTTTTCTGCCTTAGTCCTATATAACCTGTTGTATCAACCACCATCTGACTTCATGGTGGTCATGATTTTAAATGTGTGTCATTACACCCTTTTCCCATTGAGTGCTATGAACACATAACTCATTATATCCTAGTTATGCTAAAAACACGTTTTAAGGCAAGTAAAATGTCCTGACTAGCTCAATTCTAACTTCTTTGTCCTTAAGTATCCTATTCTGATATTTGCAAGGTCTCTCTTTGTGGACTGGCATCAATCTCTCTTTGTGGATACTCTGTCACCTGGCAATTGGCCTATCTAATTTTCTGCCTAATCCTTAAATAGGGCAAGGAAAGAAAAAAATTCTGCATTTAGCCAAATGTTCCATTAGTCTCTTTCTACTCTTACCCTCTCTTTCAAATCAGAGCTAGATTTGGAGGCTGTTCTCAATAGTTGAGATAATTATGGCAATAGCTTGCCATAATTCTTTAGAACATCTACCAGCTAAATTTAAAGCGAAATGATGAAATAGAACAATCCCATGAAAAAGCAAATTCAAACAACTTAGAAGTTCCACCTCACGCTTATCAGAGTGGCAAAAATGAAAAAGGATAAAGATGATGAATGTTGGAGGAACTATGGTACTTGCAGTTTTGGTGGAGCTATAAATTAGACCAGCCATTCTGGAAAGCAATTGGAAGTCTGCCCAGAAAGTTACTAAACTATGTATTTGTTACCTTTGATTCAGCTAAGGCATAAAGACTGTAAGGACAGGTGGTCTGGGCCCTTCCTCGTAACTAAGGTTCTGGGAAACACTTACCAATGGGAGAAAGGGGGCACAAGGGTGGAGGAAAGAGGCAGCTGAGGCATGGTTTTGAAGTATAAAGAAAGAAGGATGAAGATTCTAGGGGAAAGTGGGCTCAAGCTGGAAGAACAAATGTGACAAAGGAGGTCATTCACAGATCCTTGTGGCTTGAAGTTCTTTGCTCACCTTTGTGGAGTATCCAAGAATTGACTTAGCCACAGTCTAGCTTCTTTGAGAGGCTCTTTGTAGAGCTATGAGTCTTTTAAAGGCTCCCAAAGCAAACATTGTTTCAAACTTTTGTTGTCCTCATGCAGACTGTGTCAGGACACCTATGGGGCCTGGGAAAGGACATGGGTGATCCAGTGGGTGACTCAGTCACCCATGTCTGAGAGGAGAATGGAGATATATAAATGCAAAAAAATCAGGTAAATAGGGCATATAATCAGTAAATGCTGTTAAGAATAAAGACAGATCCAGTTTATTAGTTGCCATCTTTGGAACATGAATTAAAAAAGAAGTATCTGCTCTGATTAAGGACTCACCTCCATGCTGCTGCAGACATCAGAGAATACCTCCTTTTCCTTTCTTCCTCTATAATACTGCCATATAGAATTCTTTTTTTTCTGCTCTCCATGTCAGGAGGTTGTCAAGGATTTAAATCCACATTCCTTTGTTCCAAATCTTCTGTTCATTCCATTACACCAAACCAACTCCCTTGATTTCATTCAATGACAGAAATAGCAGAATTACACTTGATGACAGTGATGAATCCTTTTCCTCCTTCTCTTCTTTCTTTTGCTCCTCCTCTTCATTTATTAAGTGCTCTGCTGCATGCGGGTCCTATGGTCAGCACTCTACAAAGCACAGTGACCCGCCTTAGGTGACATCTAACCTCAATGATAACTCTAAATTCTGTGCTGGAATGATTAAGGAAACGTTCTTCTGACTGGTGCTCAAGGACATGTATGTGAAGTATCAACAACCCTTCAAGATGAAAGAGATTATTGAGAAAGACCTGGAAGGAAAATTCTATTATGAACTGTTTCTGTTTAGCATATGGAATAATATTAGGCTGCCAGAACTAGAATGAGTCCCAAAGGGCTTGGTTGCATTTTCTTTCCAGAGACAGCTTTCTATGGTGGAAGAGCATTATATAAGATGCTAGGTGGTATGGATTTTAGTCCCAGCTCTGACATTGGTTAGATGGATGGCGTTTGACAAATCACTTCACGTCATTATATCTCTGCCCTTTCATCTGTGAAATGATTGAGTCAGACCAGGTGATCTATAAGGTCCCTTATAGAAGGATACTGCTCTGACGTTGTTATGAGTATGACAATCTTGTGACTTACTGAAGATGGTATTGGGAAAGTGCTTTACATTTTGGTTTTCCACTGCAGAGTTTGTAGGCAGTACCTTTATTTTAACCTGAGATTGTAAAACTTTATAGTTCCCCCTTTTCTTTTCTTGGCACAGTGTTCATTGGCATAACCAGAGTTTTTTTGTGACTTTTGCCAAATGGGTTAGTAAAATCATTCTCTTTCTTTAATTAGTAGCTCCCAGAGCTCTTCATTCCTTTGGAATTGATCTTCATAAAAAGCCATCATCATAGGAAAAAAAATTCAGGGTGGGTGATGAATACCCCTTTGACAGCCCAGGGTAGCCACAGAACTTCATAGCTGTAAGGAATCATCTAGTCCAAGTCATGGCTGAATCTCAGGAATTTCTTCTGCAGTATAACTGACAAAGGCTCATCTAGCCTTTACTCAAAGACCTCCAACAACGGCCATTATTCAAAGACCTCTGACAAGGGCCTTTACCCAAATACCTCCAACAAGGTAGCTCATTCTACATTCGGATAGCTCCAACTATTAAAAAGCTTTCCATTAAATCAAAACAAAATTGCTTCTTTGCAGCTTCCACTTATTGCTCTTAGTTCTTTCCCTAGGTCCTTCACCATCCCAACCACTGTTCTTTGCACTTGTTTTAACTTACTCTTTTTAAAATATGATGCCTGATGCCATAATTCCAGACATCTTTTCATAGCTTCACCAACAATGCATTAATGTGCCTACATTTTAACAACTCTTCCAACATTAATTGCTCCTTTATTTTGTTATCTTTGCTTATTTTCTACCACTCTTTCATTTTACATATGGCAAAACTGAGAGCCAAAGAGGTAGAATGACTTGTTCAAGGTCATACAACTAGTTAGCGGAAGAGTCGAGACTAGAATCCTGTTTTAACATGTATGATCTTCAACTCCTTGAACAAGAAAACTTTGTGCTGTCAGGAAGACCTAGGTTCAAGTCCCACATTTTAAAGAAACAAGTAGACTTAACCTCTCAATGTCCTGGACAATTTCCTAAGACTGTAAGTTATAGACACATTGCTAATATGCACAGTAGAGGAACTTTCCACACTGGAAAATTATGAGGTCACAGGTCCAGACACTTCCACCCCTCCGCTGGAAAAAAAAGGCCTTGAAGATTCAAATAGATTTCAAACTATTGCTGTTTCTGCCAAAAGTAAGGATCCAAAGAGGCCCTGCTTGAGGAGTAAAATTGATTGCAGATGGAATGAAATGTAAGCTTACTTACTAGGTTCTTCCAAAATAGCTGACTTGCCCCCAGTTTTTCTGTTAATCATAAGTGCCAAATCTTTCTACAAAGCAGAACACTCAAGGAGAACTTAAGGAAGAAACAATAGTTAACCGAAATGCTCTAGTCTGGAGATGGTGAAATGTTATGTGTGGGTGGCTAGATACTGGCCCCAAATTGACTTTTTTTCTTATTTCACAATTCTCACCTCTCTCTACCCCAAATCTAACACTTTGGCCAAACTGGACAACTCTCTGTCAACCACAAATTTCCTAAACTTTCCTTTCTTCTTTGACTCTCACCTTTTCCATGTATAAAATGATGTTCCCTTCTCTGCCTCTTTACCTTTTTAAAAAATCTCTCTTTGAAAGATAAATTCTACCTTCTCTATGAAGCCTTCTTAGACTCTAGACTTACAGTACTCTCTTATGGTATTTTTTTAAATTACAGAATCACATAAATTGAGTGTCAGTCAACTAACATTTATTAACACCTACTATGTTCCAGGCAGTGTGCTAAGTAGTGGTGATACAAAGAAAGTGAGAAAAGAACCCCTACTCTCAAGGAGCTCATGATCTAATGGTGTAAACTACGTGCAAATAACTATGTACAAACAAGCTATGAACAGGATAAATTGGAGATGATGAACAAAAAGAAGGCACTAGGAAGAAGGGAGATCTGGAAAGACTTCCTGTAGAAGACTAGATTTTAGCTGGGACCCGAAGGAAGCCAGGGATAGCAATGAGGAAGGAGGGAGTTCCAGGCATGGAAGAGAACCAGTGATGATTCCCAGAGTTAGAAGATGGAGTATATTGTATGAGAAACAGCAAGGAGACCTCAGCAGCTATTTAGTCAAACTCATTACTGTTCTCTTTTGTGTTATTGGATTCACATGTGCTGTTTCCCCTTACTAGATAGAAAAGCCTATGAAGATAGGCACTATATCTTTAATAATCTTCCGATTACCCTGCCCTTAGCACAGAGTTCTATGCATTGTAATAGATATTTGTTGGATTGAATTCTATGAGGTGTTTAAGCAAAAGCTAGGTGACTAATTTCCCTGTACATTGTAAAGGATTTGTTGTTGTTGTTCACGTATAGGTTAAATTGGGCAGTTAGGTGGTGAAGTGGATAGAGTGCTGGGCCTAGAGTTAGGAAGACTCGTTCCTGAGTTCAAATATGGCTTCAGATACCTACTAGTTCCGTGACCCTGGGCAAGTCATTTAGCTCTGTTTGCCTCAGTTTCCACATCTGTAAACTGAGCTGGAGAAGGAAATGGGAAAGCACTCTGGAATCTTCACCAGGAGAATCCTAAATGGGGTTGCAGAGGTAGATCACTGAACAATGGGTTAGATTTGATTGCCACTGAGGGCTTTTCCAACTGTGAGATCATTAGGTCACTACATTTCTCTCAAAAATAGGCTAAAAATGATAATAATTCACTTTATTCTTAACAAAGAACTTTATATAATCTAATTTGGTATTTAGATGCTTTGATAATTCCATACAAGTCCTCTTGAAAATGGAAGGATGGAGGCAGCTAGGTGGTGCAGTGAGTAGACCACTGGCCCTGGAGTCAGGAAGACCTGAGTTCAAATGTGACCTCAGACACTTAACACACTTACTAGGTGTGTGACCTTGGGCAAGTTGCTTAACCCCAATTGCCCTGCCTTCCCCCCTGCAAAAAAAAAATGGAAGGATGAACAAAAGGATCTCACCAAGCCCCTTTCAATGTTCCCTTCATTTAATTTCAATGGACTAGGTTGAGTGATTTGAAATAAATACAACTACTGAGCTTAGAGGATGTCTGTAATAAGTGGAATGGTATGATGGGACAATAAAATAAAATTTTTCTTGGGGTTGGAAGGATGTGTGATGAGGAGTGTATCTGACATGCACAGTATTAAGTTGTCAAATAATGTCAATTAGTCCTGGCTGTTGCTCTTTCTTCCTACTAAAGGGAAAACAAAATGCTTTATTTACTTACGATCTTCTGAATACCCCAGTCTACCCATAATCGTTTCAGTCAGTTAGCAAGTAACAGTATAGTCACTTTTTCAGCAGACTTAGAATGTTTGGAAATAATTCTAACGGCATCTAACTCTTTAGTCTGGGGACTACCGGGCTTCTAGCAGAGGGTCTAACGTCACTGAATTAGGCAATAATTTCACATTTCAAGTTGTCTAGAACTATTCAGTGTTTTACTAGTTCCCACGGAGTTGTCATATATGGAGATGAGAATCTGGCCTCATGGTCATCTGGAAAAGAAATCAGATAAAGGATTACTAAATGAGATTAACTCTTCTTGAATCATGAGTCCTTTAGGATTTTCCCTTTGGTCTTTAGCATCCTGAGGTTAATGTTTATTTTGGAAAAACATATATTATTTCCTGTTCCTTGGAATTTCAAAGTTCCGAAGAAGATGATAATTTCTCAGAAGAAGTGATGTAGGGATATTTGACAGCAGTCCATGGCTCCATTGACCTTTGATGAAGCCTGCAGCTGTGAGATAATATAGACAAAAGCAATTCAGAGTAAATTCAGAAGATTGCAACTGAAAATGGGTTCAATATTTGAGCCTACATGTATTAAAAAAAGAATGTCAACAACTAAGAATGATTTCGTTTGCAAAAGTGGATGCTTCTCAGAGTGGAATGATAAATTAAAGACTTCAGAAATCCATCAGTACACATTTTCCCACAGATCCAATAAGCAGAATTAGTCTACTCAATTCCATTAATAATCATTTTGATTCTAACTTTTACAGCCACTGGAAGCTATCTGTCATCTTCATTTATGCCAGTGAGGCAGGAAAATGGGCCCTATGAATAGAATTTCTATGATTTGGTTAGTTGTCATTACTGGAAGGTTTTGTGTGAATAATGGATGCCAAACTTGGCTTGACTCCTCATTTCCCGTCCTTTTTACTTCTTTTGTATCGTGTTGCTAATAACTAGCCTCTGCTTTTGTAAAGGGGGAGTAGGGAAGAATGGCTTTTTTTGTTTGCCCACAGAACTGTATTACTCAGTGCTGAGCAATGAGTTATCACAAGACGATAATCCACTTCTCCAGAAACAAGTCTATGAATCCACAGGCACTTTCACAAATAACAGACTGCAGGCTTTTGAGCAGACACTTTTATACTCCTTTTGAAAGCTGTTTATTAAATCTGGAGAGAAATGGGCCTACTGAAAGAGAAAACTTATACCAACCAGGACAATTGCATTGACGAGAGATACATTTTCTCACCCCTTCGGGAAAAAGTCCATAAGAAACTTGAGAAACAAAAAGAAATTTGAGATGGTCTATGTAGATACATTAATTCCTGAGTTGTTTTTGATCACAGGAAGAGTTTTACTGAGCAACTTCTAAAGACCTCTATTATTTTTTAAAGGGAAATGACTAGCAACAGATTTCTAAAGTTCGGCTTCAACAGTTCAAAATTAAATCTTTATTTTTTCAAAAGAAAAAATATAGATACTGAACAGTTCATTTTCTTGGATCCCTTTGCTACATGCAGTTGTCTATAGCAAATACATCTAAGAAAGGAATAGAGAGAGCTTGTAGAACAGTTATCTTTGCACTTAAAACAACCCAAAACTCCAAGACCTGAAAATGTGTTCAGAACTTCTGAAGAATGCCTTGACTGAACACCTAGAGTTCTGAACTTTAGTTAGTCCTTTCTGCATTAAAAGGTTAAAAAACCAGAGCTATTATTGACTGAGTTCTAGCCAGGATCTAGTCTCCATAATTATAGCCAGAACCGAATCTGTCTCCTTGAAGTAAGTGCTTCTGAGTAGCCTGGGCCTTCTGTTCTTTCATCTTATTATTTTATTATAATCATCTTATTATTATATCCTTCCTTCCTTCCTTCTTCCCTTCCTTCCTTCCTTC
>CM053622.1:166877895-166940192 GCA_028646595.1 Phalanger gymnotis | reverse complement strand
TATATGTTTGTAAATTTATAGATATAAATTATGGAGAGAGAGAGAGAGAGAGAGAGAGAGAGAGAGAGAGAGAGAGAGAGAGAGAGAGTTGCTTGAGTACACTGAGGAGCTAAGTAATTTACCCAGATGTTAAATGACACTCAGTATGTGTCAGAGGCAGGACTTGAACCCAGATCTTCTGACTCAAAGACTGGTACTTTATCCTTTAAGCCAGGATACCTCTCTATGTGAGCTATTATTGTTTAATGGAAAAAGGGAGAAACATCAAACTGGGTTTTCTTCCTATCATCATTTAAATAGGACATACATTTTTCCAGGTAGATTTTTTAATTGCATATTTTCATTTTCCCTGAAAACTCATTTCTATGGACTGACCCCAACCCATTTTCTGAAAATCATATTTTCTGGTATTTGTGTTACTCCCCAAAATGGAATGGCAGAAATAATCAATAGACTAGGGATCCTAGAAAAATTGGATTTCTTTTGATGCTGCTTTTCTCAGAGCCCTTAGCCCTCTCATTTCCACTTTCTTCTCCTAGATTCTTTCACAGCTCTTGTTTTACAGCTTCCATTTAATGCTTCTGTACCTTGGTTTCCTCCACAGGCTTCAGGAAAGTTGCTTCAGAGAAAATGCATTGGCTTGAATTATCCTTTTCTATCCAAGAAAGTCGTTCAAATGAATCCCCTTTTTTTGGGTGGGGGGGAAGGGAAGGACATGGAGGGGAGCAGAATAAAGGTGAATAAACTTCTGCCTTTAAAAAATATTTTGAAAGTACAGTTGCATTGCCTCGCTGGGGCAATGTGAGGAAAATATTTTGGTAACTATGAAGTGGCATATTCATTTCAGCAATATTTCTATAACCACATCAGTAATCCAGGCCTTAACTATGTGACTCACTAATCTACAATAATAGCCTTCCTGCCACCCAACCTCTCTTTAGTTCAAACTGCTCCCCCCAAAAATAAATCATCTCCTTCATATCATTTTGGGGGGGGAGTATGTAATTTCTCTCTTCTGTTATACTGATTTACACTTTCTTCTCCTACCATGTTCAAACTAATGGTTAATGCTTTTTAATCCCTATCCCAAATTGGTCATCCCGACTTGTATGGAATGGGTTGGTCTAGGTGGTTGCTAAAATCACTTTTGATTCTCAAATTCCATGATTCTGTGACTTATCATGGGAACATAGATTTAGAATTGAATGTTGCCTTAGAGGTCATGGAATCCAACTCTGTTGTTTAACCAATGAGGAAACTGAGGAATGGAAAGGTTGTGACTTCTTCCAGTGTCTAAGGTGGGATTCGAAACCTGACTCCAAGTCCAGTGCCCTATCCACAATGTCATGCTATCTCCATTCTAGCTTGTAGTCTTTGGTTTAGAAAGAAAAAAACAAATTATTTTCCCCACACAATGCTTCACCTGTTCCTGTACTCATGCTTTTTTCCCTACCTATATCTCTTCTTTCAAAAAAATGTTTCTCCCTACCTTCAAAATTCTCCTCAAGATTTATTTTCTTCATTAAACCTTTCCTGATGAGCCCTACTGGTCTCTAATCACTAGGGTAAGTCACCTGTTCTCCTACCTGTTCCACCTCCCTGATTACTTATGGAGAAAAGCAACTTCAGATGCACATTGATCTAACTTCTGAATGGAAACAGATGTCTGCTCAGTTTTGCACATCAACAGAGAACAGACGGGCCTGTGGTTCTTAGGATTTGGTCCAAAATTTCTAGCTAATTAATTTTAGCCGAAATAACCAAGACAATGTGAGACATCCTTTAAGGAGCTCATATTGAGGCATTTATATGGGTGCTTTCGTTATTCCTCACTGTTGTATTTTCAGTTTTCTCTATTCACAGCAAAAGCAAAATCTGGAAAAGACATAACCTCATATATGTATATGTTTATGTATATGTATAACATATATGCACATATCTATCTTTCTATACACACACATGCCCTGGGAAAAGAATATATAGAGTGACTATTGGGGGTAGAATGACAAATTAAGTCTAAGTCACTTACTGGGAATTGATCATTATGGCTGGTTTTTTTTCTCTATGAAAGACAATTATAAACATGATAACTTTTATTTTTCAGTTTTCAATGGCCCCATATTGAAAGTTACAGTTTCTAATTTCAGATTTTCCAAAAAAAATCTATTCACAGAAGTATACCTTAGAATACGCAGGAGATTTACTTACAAAAAGTTATTTGTAAATAACATACTGTTTTAATACATTTATACACACCTATTTTATATATTATATTATACATATACATATATGCGGAGAGACAGAGACATTGAGAAAGAAAGAGAAAGCTAGGCTATGAACACTAATAAATCTTTTCATGGAGTGGAGAATCTTCTTATAAATAAATAATAAAATCAAAATTTTTATTACAATCTGCTATGTGCAAGGCACTGTGGTAGTGAGATACAAAGATAAACATGAAAGCATTCCTTACCCTCAATGGCCTTACGTTCTATGGGGGGGGGGGATATCACATGTATACTGAATACATAATACAGAGTAATTTCAAGGAAGAGGAAGTACGAAGAACTGAGGAAATCAGAACACGCCTGGAGTAAGGTGGGAGTTATCTCTGATGTGGTTTTTTTTCAGTTTTCCATGGCCCCAAATTAAAACCTACAGTCTTTAATTTCAGATTTTCCAAACAGTCTGTTCATAGAAATATACTTTAGAATATGCAGGAGATTTATTTATGAAAAGTTATTTGTAAATAATATACTATTTTAATACATGTATATATACATATTTTATATATTATATATATATTATACATGTTATATATATTGCCTGCTACCCATATATATATATATTACATATATGATGGCAGTTAAGGATTCCACTTATCTTTTTCTTCCTTGGATTTTTGTCAGTCTGTCAGGGAACATTTACTAACACTTTCTATGTGTGAAAGGCAAGGGACACAAGGAAAGGGCTCTCTGGACCTATGCCAGGTTAATCCTCAGGGAGAAGTTATAAAGATGCAGAAGATCACCCACTGTACCTCTCATTGTCTCACTGTCCACTGGATCATTCCAGACTGCCTATTGACATGCCTATCTCTCCCCCATCCTAAAAAAAACTCACTTGATCCTTCCATTTCCACTATCGTCCTATATCTCTTCTGCCCTTTATAGCTAAGCTCCTTGAGAAGGCCATCTACTTTCTCCCTTCTTTTTCTCCTCTCGTTCTCTTTTTAACCGCTTACAGCTTGGCTTCCCACCTTATCAGTACATCTGATATCTCTCCATAGTTATTATCAGTACATCTGATATCTCTCCAAAGTTATTAATGATCTCTTAGTTGCCAAGTCCAATGGTTTTTTTCTCAATTTTCATTCTCCCTAAACTCTCTGCAGCCTTTGGCACTGTTGATAACTCTCTCTTCCTTGGTATCCTCTCTAGGTTTTCCTCCTACCTAATTTGACCACTCTTTTTCTGTCTCCTTTGCTGAATCCTCCTTCAGATCACATTCTCTCACACAAGGTGTCCCTCATAGTTCTGTCCTTTTTCCGTCTTCTCTTCTCCCTCTATATTAATTCATTTGGTGACCTCATAAACTCCCATGGATTTAATTACCATCTCTATTCTAACAATTCTCAAATCTACCTCTCCTGCCCCAATCTCTCTGCTGAACTCAAATCTCACATCTCCCACTGCCTTTCAGACAGCTGAAACTGGGTTCCCAGAAGACATCTTAAACACAATATATCCAAAGCAGAATTCATTATCTTTCCACCTAAACACTCCCCACTTCCTACCTTCCCTCTTACTTTACAGGGCCACACTATCCTCCTAGTCCCTCAGGTTTGCAATTTAGGACTCATCCTCATTTCTTCACTATCTTAACCACCCCCCCAACCTAATCTATTTCTAAGACCTGTCAGTGTAACGTTTGATACATAATTCATATATGACCCCTTCTCTTCTCTGATACTGCCACCACTATGTTTCAGGCCTTCGTCACCTCCTGCCTGTATTATTGCACTAGCCTGATACTGGGTCTGCCTACCTCACTCAAGTCTCTCCTCTCTCCAGCTCATCCTCCATTCAGCCACTAAAGTGATTTCCCTAAACTACACATCCTATCATGTCACACATACCACCACAGACTCAATAAACTCCAGTGGCTTCCTATTGCTTCTAGAATCAAACATAAAAAATGCTTCGTTTGACATTGAAAGCTCTTCCTGATGTAGAATTCTTCATTCTTTCTGGTCTTTGTACACCTTACTCCCTGACACATGTTCTTCAGTTTGGTAACACTGGCCTGCTGTCTGTTCCACCAATAAGTTACTATCTTTTGGCTCTAGGCATTTTTTTCTCACGGTCTTCCATGTCTGGAACACTTTCTCTTCTCCTCTCCAGCTAGTGACCTCCCTGGCTTCCTTTAAGCCCCAACTAAAATGCCACCTTCTCCAGGAAGCTCCTAATTCTCCAAGGCCTCTTAATTCTAATGGCTTCCTTCTGTTAACTTATCTCCTATTTATCCTGTATATAGTTTTCTTTGTATACATTTGTTTGCATTTACTCTTTCTCATTGGAATGTCAGCTCCTTTAGGGCAAGGACTATCTTTTGCTTCTTTTTGTAATTAAATTTAATTAATTAATGTAAATTAATAAATGTTGAAAAATAGATTGATGGATAATACGTGGATACAGCTCTTATCTCTTGGATCTCACAGCACTTTGTACCTTTCCATTTTACTTCATGTAAATGGCATAGTATTATACTGATTTCTGTACACGATGCATCATCTTGGCTAGAACATAAGCATCATGAGATCAGGGATCCTGCCTTAGATAGAATCCTTTCATTTGTCCGCACCTTGGTTCCTAAGACAGTACGATGTTCACAGCAAGCCCTCAGCAGATGTTTGCCAAATGAACTGAGTGAGCGCCCGTGAAGTGGGAAATGTAGATTGTAAGGACAGTACTAAGGCCTGCTATGCATTCAGAACATTGTTGCGCTCACAAAATGACTGTTCCTTTGCTTCTCTATAGGGTTCTTTTGGGAGGTTGGAGAAGGTTGGGATGGGAAGAAAGAGAAGATTAGGAGAAACATGCCCAAGTGCACCTCCTCCATATGGCATAATTTTATAGATGGTTTAAGAATTTCAACCTTATCCTCTGAAATAGTGGGCATGCGCGTGCATGTGCGTGCACACACACACACACGCACACACACATACACCTTCAACTGTGTGTATATTCATACCTTTTGCTGGTTGCTGCCTAGGCTACTGGCAGGAGAAGTGGAAGCTCTTTTGTTTCTGTTGCTAGAGCCCTCCTGGTGTCAAACAGGGGAGTCGGGGAAGAAATCATACACATCTAGTCATTGCAGATGTTGTTTCCATGGATTCATCACATTTTCCATATTGGTGTGGGAAAATGGGAGGTAGGGGGTGAGAAGTTAGGAAAGACAGAAAAGCTAAATCCTTTTTTTTTAAAAGCACAACTATCCACCAAAAAATGAGAATATTTTAAAACTAAATCTGAGTCACAGAAAATTACCATTAAAATAACTGTAGGGAAGCTGGCAATATAACTGGGACTTGGAATACAGCAGATCAGGCACTTAATATAAGACAAAGAGAAGTCTAGAGGGAGAAGGAGTCAAGTGGAGATATGAAGCCATAATACTATATGGATACTTGGTGGGGGTGGGGAATCTTACTCTTCCATTGAACAAAATGCTTTAAATATAAATTATCCTTATTATTGGCCTGCAAATCCCTGCTAATCAGATACCTTTAATCCTGTACTTCATTTTGTCTTACTCCAGAAGGCTTCCACTTTACTCTTTCCATAAAATGGGGTATTCTTTTTGTTTCTAATAAAAGATATATACAAATAACACTCCTCTCTGAAAGTTTGTCTTCAAAAGGATCTCAAAGTGTTTTGCAAAGTATATAATGTTATTTATATATATATGTATGTATGTATATATACACATATATAAATTGAAAAATTCAAAAAGTCAAAATGATAATGGTGACTTTAGCAAACGTTACATAGAGATGATACTAATTAGCAATTATCCTCTCCATTGCTACTAAACGAAGACTGGCATTTTTACCATTGATATTGGTTTCAAGTGGAAATTTTTAGGTAGCAGAGCTCTACCTGTGCTAAATTTCTCTACGCACCTATAATCCATGAGTACTCGTTGCAGATAAGCCCCACCCCTGCAAAATGATGAGATTTGCTAACATACAGTGTATAATTCTTAGTATGCTTTTGTGATTGTTGAATCGTTTCAGTCATGTTCAACTCTCCATGATCCTATTCGGGGTTTTCTTGGCAAAGATACTGGAATGATTTGCCATTTCCTTCTCCAGCTCATTTTAGAGATGAGGAAACTGAGGTAAACAGGGTCAAGCGACTTACCCAGGGTCTCACAGTTAATAAGTGTCTGAGGCCATATTTGAACTCAGAAATATGAGTCTTCCTGACTCTGGGCCTGTCACTCTATCTACTGCGCCACCTAGCTACCATTTAGTATAATGCTAAGTTAGTATAAAAAGTTAACTTTATTAGAAATAAAACCCATTATGAAGGAAAGAAAGAATGGTTCACTTCATTGTGATGTTCTGAACTATTGTTGTATAAATGCATTACAGAGCTCTGTTTTTGTTTTTCTTCAGATTCTAATCTTTCCTCTTTCCTGCATATTCCAACTAATCTCTTTGCTTGGGTCCATATTCTCAAAATTCAGTTCAATTAAACAATTTTTTAAAGTATCTAATAAACCTACTAATGCCAATGCAAGTCTACTATGCTCCTAATGGCATAGAAAACAGCCAACTGACCTTAGACCCAGAAGACCCATATTTAAATCTTGCCTCAGACACATATTAGTGGTGTGACCATGGGCAAGACACCTTAAGGTTGCTCAAGAAACTCCCTAAGATTATGTTGTACAAAAGTTGCTCAGCTTTATGAGTGGTGAGTTACTTTCCACACTGGGAGTTCCTTACATTTAACAAATCACAGGTTCCTTTTGCTTCCCCCTCTGAAAAGAAATGGTTACAACATTGGGATGTCTGGTACAGATACAAAGACAAAGTGAAAACCAGTTTTTGCTTTCAAGTGGGTAGTATTTATATGCCCATCAAACATTTAAAATCCACAAGTAGTTAGGTGGTGTGGTAGAAGATAGAGTGCCAGCCCTGAAGTCAGGAAGACCTGAGTTCAAATGTAGCCTCAGACACTTACTAGATGTATGGCCCTGGGCAAGTCACTGAACCTTCAGTTTCCTCATCTGTAAAATGAGCTGGAGAAGGAAATAGTAAACCACTTTAGTATCTTTACCAAGAAAACCCCAAATGAGATCAAGAAGAGTTGGATGCAACTGAAAGGACTGAACAACAAAGCACATATTTAGTTTTTACTATAAGCTAGGTGCTGTGCTAAGCTCTGTGGGTACAAAGCAAAATGAAATCACAAAAATAATCCCTGCCTCCGTACCAACAGAGGAGATAATGTGTAAATAAATAGGCACATATGAAACACCAGTTCACTTCAGAACAACAATGTGCCTGTCCGTATGGGGATCATGGACTCCAGTGATAGAGCTAAAAGACAAAACAGGAAACCAGGGCTGAAAGAGTCAACAATACTGCAAAGTTGAGGGTGGGAGGAGGGGACAGGGCAGATGAATGAGTCAAAAACTAGTCAGACAAGTAAAAATCAGGACATACGTAGACATTGAAGTTCAGGACAAACAGTCCACCAGGAACAAGATAGACCAGCAAAGGTTGGAATATTCACGAGTACTAAAGATCAGGGCAGAGTGTGACAGGAAACAGGGAGCTTGGCAGGTAGGCAGACAAGGATCAGGAAGCTATTGAATGGCTGGGCGAAGCAGGTAATGGCGCCATTGCCACAGGGCTTAATATTGCCTTACTACTTAAGATGATATAGTATAGCTACAACAGATTTCTCCAGTTTGTTATAGTCAGAAATGGCTGGCTTAAACCTGAAAGAAGAAAGGCAATGACTAGGAACGGATTCTGGAAAATTCCTATCTACAGATACCATTATGGACTTGGGCTAATCCAGAAATGATGAATTCAAAGAATTAGGACTTTGTCTTTCTAGCCACTCTTCCTATAGGATCAGCTCTTAGAGCTGGAAGATATGTCAGAAATCATCCAGTTCAGCTACATTCAACATGGTTGTTGAATATCACTTTCAACAATAGAAGACACATTGAATATATACATAGACGTATAAATGTGAGTATATGTCTATGTATAGTATAGATAATTAGATAGATAGGTAGATAGACAGATGGACAGATGGATGGGCAGGCAGGTGGGCAGACAGACAGACTGAAACAACAGTGGTACTTGCTGCTACTGTGGCTGTGTAAGGCCAGTGACATCAGCACACAGGAAGGCTGCTAGCACAGGTTCTTTGATCGGCTTTTCTAAGGAAAGCAATTTTAAGGGGTTTACAATCTCACCTTAATTAAACATACATATATCATTCACTTAGTTCAGGGGAAAAAGTCAGCACCCTAAACTTCAGAGAAAACACAGAGAAATTACAAGCAGAAATTATATAAACAGAGCAAATAACACAAATCAGCAAACAGGGCTTCTAACTGTCTGTCCATAGCAATACATACATAATTACCCCAGAGAGAAGCACCAACATCTGGGTTTTCAAAGCTGGGGGCTCCTTGATGGCTACCAAGAGTTTTGTCTGGTCAAATCACATGAACACTCTTAAAGTAAGTGAGCCCTCAAAGCAAAATGCTAACCTCAGAGTATATACACATCTTCAGAGTTGGCCCACAGAGGGTGTCAAAACCATGTGACTTAGACTTTCTTGTGACTTAAGCAGATCATCAAAGACTCTTGATTCAATTACTCTTGATTCAAACAAGGTCAAGACTCAAAGGCACTTGATTACCTTAGTGCTGAGAAGAACTGGAACTCCAAAAGAAAAAAGAGCAAAACAAAAAAGTCCCACTTTGCTTGCCATTATACAGATAGATGGATGGACAGATAGACGATAGATAGATAGATGGATAGATAGATAGATAGATAGATAGATAGATAGATAGATAGATAGACAGGAGGAAAGATGGATGGACAGAGACAGATAGGCAGACAGACGATAGATAGATAGATAGATAGATAGATAGATAGATAGATAGATAGATAGATAGATAGATAGATAGACAGGAGGAAAGATGGATGGACAGAGACAGATAGGCAGACAGACGATAGACAGATAGATAGATAGATAGATAGATAGATAGATAGATAGATAGATAGATAGATAGATAGATAGATAGATGTGAAGGGAAAGGGAAAAGTATTTATATAGCACCTACTATGTGCCAGGCACTGTGCTAAAGAGCTTTTTTTTTATGAACATTATCTATATGCCTATCTATGTATATATTACCCCAAATTTTTCTGTAAAAATGAGTGCTATGACAGCAGACCAAGAAATGGTGCCACCAAGGTACTTCTTAAATTACAAGACCAGGCTGAAAACATGGGGTGGGCCTGAGCTGCCTGATCTCAGCTGGGAAGAAGTGCCATTATCCTACTTTGAGTTTTCTCTCACACTAGGAAGCCATTATGGTTCTGGCATTTTTCCTGACATTTTTATGACATTATTTATTTTAATGTACAGTATGTTATTCGTTTTGGAACAGGCCTCAAAAATATTCCCATAAATGCCACTTCAGTTCAGTTAATGCTACATTTTATCTTTCCCTTTGTTGCCACTGGCACTTGTCACAGCTTTACTGAACTTTTCATCTTCAGTAAGAATGTAGAGATCCATTGATACAGAACACAAAAGGTTAATGATGCTACTCTTGAAAATGGAATTAATTTTTTTCCCCTTTTGGATCACTTAATGGTTCCCATAACTATTGATTAACCCTAGAAGTTAGAGTTTCCATATTGTTATGTCTCTTCCTTTCTCAGAGCAATAGGGAGGCGAGGAGACATATGCCAGTTTTCTAAAACTGGGAGACAAATGAAAAGCTAAATCCAAATAAATAATAATGACCATTGGCAGAATCAGGTCATTAAAAGGCACTGAAAACCATTTCTTTCTCTCTCAGAGCCTTTTTTTCCTTTTGTTTCTTTTTTTTTTTTTATTTTAGCCCAAGCGCTTCTGTGTGGTTTGAGTCACATGTTTGATTGACTCGGCTCCCAAGCTGATGTTTACACTGTTGTATTCATCTTGCTCAGATGAATGTGACATACAACCCAAATGCAGTGAAGCTGACAGGGAATGTGAGGGGAACCAGACAGATGACAACTTCTCCGTTTTTCAGAGCTGATGCAGGATGATCTGTCACCTGATGATAGGCCACAGCCTGTCATTTATTTACTTACAGCTTTAATGTGGGTAAAATGAGCAGGAAAGGGAAGGAAAAAAATGACAAGAGGCAAAAGGAAAAAAAAAACGAGTGGTTACAGGAAAAAGAAATCTGACAGACCCTTCTCAGCATTCAGAATACAGGAGATATCTCACATAGCTCCTTGGGAAGGCTAACCCAAGGAGCCAGATGATATCAGCCATCTGTGTAATAGATGAGATTAAAAAGGGAAGAGCTGTGGTCATTTAGTCTGTAGAAGTGGCATGGACAAACCAGTCTGTTGCTCAATACCTTAAATTATTCCTTAGATACTTGATCTTGAGAAATACACAACATTTTTTTTTTGCCAGGCACTTTCCCATTTTGTTTTAAAATCTGTGCACGAGGAAAAATTAACTCCCGGGTGACTAATTTGCACTTAACTCATCATGATGCTGCCTTTTTAGAACATGCCCTGTCAGAAAACCTTAACGCTGTTCTCATGGGGCTTTTAAGGGCCAAGGGCTTGCTTGTTTGCTTGACTCTTGGCAAATGTAAATCACTCCTGGACACTCCATTTTTCACTAGGTGAGAAATAGAAAATCTCCTTGTTTTCACTTGACAAAAGATACACTCTCAGTCTTTATTTTGGTTTCAGTACATCTCCGAATGAATTAAACATTTGAATGACTGAAGATGCACATGTGCAGGTTTGAACAAATGCAGAAAAAGCTTCAAGAAGGTTAAGTATAGCAGTGATACCCCCCGCCCTTTTTAATGTACTGAGCTTTGTTTTTTTAACACCCAGCAGGAACACGGAGCTAGGAGCTCCTCACACACAGCAGGTGATTTTGTCTCCAGAGTGGAAGGCACTGGAGGAAGCCTTTAATAGGTATAAAATCCTTGAAGAATCCTACGGAATTGATAAGGCTTGATTGTTGGCTCCCAAAGTTTGTCAAGGTCATTAGGAAGAAGAAAAGGCTAATGTATTAAATAAAATTGTCTCTGCATAATTAAACCTGTGACCTCTAGGACAACTAATGCCCAGTCTATGTTTCTCTTATGCCTTTGGGTAAGGATTTAATTTACCAGGGTCAATCTTACATAATATGTGAGGCCTTTTGTCTGAGTATGATTAACCACTGTCTCTTTATTTCCAGATTTGTTTTCCGTCCCCAGCGCGTTAAAGTGTGATTATTATTCTCCCTTTTAGGTACTCAGATACGCAGCACCTATGAAAACATTCAGTGGGCAAGTGAGAAGTACAGCAGGACTACCTTTAGCCACAGTGAAGCAGAACTCTCTGAGGAGGAACTGCACACCCACGTGACTCCAGAAAAATGAGTGTGTGACACGTCTGTGAGGAATATTGCATTTTAATAGTTTGCACCTGCTTTGGGAGACACACCAGTGCTAGTTGGTATTGATAAGGTTGTTAGAGTAGACTAGCAGTAATTCATCCTATGGCTATTTTCACACCCTCTTTTCCTATTAGATCTCCTAATGTCATTGTTGTTTGGATTGCAAGATAGGTCTTGCCATTGGGTCACTTTTTTGAAAGCAGTGGGGGCCATCTCCAGTCGTCCTAATCTATATTTTGCCACTGGACCCAGATGGCAGCAGAAAAGAAAGTGAGGCCAGTGACCTTGCACAGCCCTCCCTCACTTAAATCCAATTCACTTGCAAGTCATGGCATCAACTTCTTGATGCCACGGTCCTCTTAAAGAACAAAGGACAAGCAATAACAACAATGAAGTTAGTAGTCTGAATCATACCCAGCCTCCTCTAGTCCTACTCTGAGAGAGAAGATAGATGATACCCGGGATGGCCTCCCTCTTACAGAGTTCCAGTCTTCATCTTTAAGGCCTCTTTTGTCTTTAATTCCTAGCCCTTACCACTCAATGGTTGGCCCCGTCTTATGTTTGAACCAGTCAAGGAATGTCAGTTCAACTGCCCCTCTATATGGCAGACCAACAAGCATTTCTGGCTTGAAGAATTCCTACAGAGGCTAGATTTTCACATTGACTAATAGTCCCACTGTAGTCATTTACAATTGTGAAAAAAAAAGAAAATGTCTTCCTCTCCAGTGAATATTTGTTCCTTAAGAGCACCAAATTGACTCAACTTGTTTGCCTTTGCCCTGACTGGGAAACATGATGAGCTCCCATTGCCTTTCTCACAACCAGCCTGGATGTTGTTTTGGTTGGATTTATATGGACACAGGTGGTACCCTGAGGTTCCCTGTCTTTATGAAGAACACCTGCTCCAATTTCTTTTGCTCTCATTATCGCCGGGTAAGACATAAGGGGGGCGGGGTGTTGGGTTATATTAGCAGGATCAGCTAGGTGAAGAGTGTTAAACATTATGATTTTATTACAGTTAAGCTTTATTGCTCCTCTCACTGGCCCCTGGTGGTTATTTAGCTATTTTATATCTGCGGTTAAGATGTCACTAGTAGTAGTGACATGGGAGGAAATAAACCAAAGTGGGAGGAAAAGGCAGAATATTCTTGAGCTTGACCCCCTATAAAATGTCTTTTTTGTTCTTTCTTTCCCACCTGGCCCCCAGCAAAAATTAGCCCTTTAGAAAACTGCCAACCTTTCTAATCTATAGAGTGACAACTTTTGGCATAATATGTGCTTTTTTAATTAGATGAGAAGTTTGATGATGTATGTGCATAACCTTATATGGTGCATACCTTTTGAATTGCAACAGCTGCATTCTGTGTCCCTTTAATATGGAAAAATAATGCTTTTATGCATATGTCCTCTATCCTTTGGCAAAATGAAGTAGCTCATTTCCCCATTTTTGTTGTTGTTGAGTTGCTTCGGTCATGTCTGACTCTCAATGACCCTATTTGGTGTTTTCTTGGCAAAGATACTGGAGCAGTTTAATTTCCTTCTCCAGTTCATTTTACAGATGAGGAATTGAGGCAAGCAGGGTTAAGTGATTTGCCCAGGGTCACACAATTAGTAAGTGTCTGAAGCGTGATGTGAACTCAGAAAATCAGTCTTCCCGCCCTCTATCCACCTTGCCACCTAACTGCTCTATGTTTCCCCATCATCTTCCCTATTTTTAGATATTATTTGTAGCAAAAGTACAAAATGGGTTCAGGTTTGCCACTTACTAGCTGCACAGTCTTGAATAAGTTATTTCATCTTTCTAAACCTCCATTTTTCTCATCTGTGAAAGGGGAATAATAACATATACCCTACTTACATCATAGGGTTGCTCTCAGGAAAGCACTTTGTAAAACTTAAAGGCTATAGAGTGTATGAGTCCATGTTATTCTCCCCAACTGGAAGAACTATTTGAATAGGTTGCAACTCACCTTGACCTGATTACCTGTTTTTCCAATTTGTACTGTATTGATGAGGAAATTCACACATTAAACCCCAGGGACTGGCTTTTAAAAGGGCGACTACAAATGGATATGGTGTATATATGTGTGCCTACATGTTCGTAAAAGTGAAAGAGGGAGAGAGAACAAAGAACAGAGAGACCAAGATCTCAGGTCCTCACATAGACTTGGTTCCCTAGAGGGAAGCCCATGTGTGTAGATCTGTTTCCCTCTCTCATCCCCTCCCTCTCCCAAGGAACCCTGTGGATCAAAGGACCAACAACAGGTAGAGACACAGATCAATGAGGAGTCAGGGGCACACATACTAGCACCTGGGGGGAGGTCTATAGACTGAGGCACAAAAGATAAAAATAACTGTTACCAGATGGAGACATGAAGGAAGATAGGCACAGAATAGGCACCCATAATGTGGAGAAGCAAATCAGATCTATCCTTTACTGTATCCAGTACCTGTGAAGACAGGACTCTTCTGAGGTGAGGATTGCTTGATTCCTTGAATGGAGGGTGGGGTCCTCCTCTGGGTGGCCTGCATGTTTGAAAATTTATATATGCATACATATACATACACATGTAATGTGTGTTTATTATCTATATCTATTTATCTATATATGCCTGAAGGAAGAAGGAACTCCCATAGGAGGAAAATTGTCTTAGCTGTTTGTGGATTGGGGTGTAAATCATTTGTGTTTTGCATGAGGTAAAAAAAATCTGTTCTAAATTTAATGTTTTGTGATCCAAGATATTTCTGTCGGGGTTGAGGTCCCTTGTATTTTGGAAATGAGCCAAATTCTGAGGTTTCCGAGGGAAAATCTTGGATGGAGGTAAAATGAGAGGACTTTTGATGTTCCTAAGAGAATTCCTGAGCTAGGGCATTGGACAAATACCTTAACCACTCTGGCCCTTGCTTTTCTCATTTGTAAAATGAGGAGATTAGACTAGATAATCTAAGATTTCTTCTGGCTGTCTAAATCTGTATTCTATCCTTAGAATTCACTTTCTTATAGGCTAACATAGATACAGAGAGACCAAGACCTCAGGTCCTCACATAGACTTGGCTCCCCAGAGGGAGGCCTGTGTGTCTGGATGTGTTCCCCTCTCTTACCTCCTCCCTCTCCAAGGAACCCTGCGGATCAGGGTTCATCTCAAGGAAATTTAACCTTTCAAGTACAAAATAAACAGGAGAAAGTCTTTGCATGGCACACAGAACATGACCAAGTTTTGTTTTAAGCTATTAGAAAAATAATCTTACATGAAATACATCTTTGGTATCTTCAAGATTGGGGAGTTGTCCCTTTAATAAGTAAGTCCCATTATTTCCTTTTCCTCCAAAAAGAGAATTGTTTAATGTTCATAATTATCAAGTACTTTGGAGACACGACAGAAATTTGAAACAATGATTGTAATACTTCCAAATAGTTATTTTTAACCAAAATAGTGTAGATCAGAGATGAAATAAAAACAACAACTCTAGGATTAGTTGATAAAAACTATATATCTTGCATTCAGGGAGGTTACATATTGGCAAAACCAAGATTAAGGTTTGTTGTTGTTGGGTTATTTATTTTATTTTATTTCATTTTATTTTATTTTTGCTAGTGGCAATTGACAATTCAAAAGCTCTTCCCTCTTTCATAAGAGTCTGTCTCTCCATTAAGCCCCCCAAGGAGGCTTGCAAGCCAAAGGCAGATGGAGACAATAGACGTTCCTTGTTCAAATGAACAAGCTGAGTTCATTTGTCAGAAATTGCAGAAACATTTCCATGAAGGCTGATTTGCAAACAAAGTCTGTACAGGGCAGACCCGCCTGGTGCTACTCTTTTATGTAGATATCCTACATGGATTGAATATGCCATTTACACAAAAATTAATACTTAAAGCAACATTTACAGGAACTTGTTCCAAGTCCCAGTCCCAAGGCAATCTCTATCTCCTTTTCTTCCTTTTTTTTCCTGAGTGCTCGTTTTCATTTCTAGATCTTTTCTTGACTTCAAAACCCCTTCCTGCTCACTTGTTTGTTTGGCTTTTTAAATAAAAAAATAGTATAAAATGATCTTTCTCCCTTGGATATAACTAGGGTAGGGCAATCAGGAATTTATCCAAGGGTGCTAAAACTTGAAAGTTAACAGCACTTCCTGTCTTCTGAAACCTAGAAACAATTGAGCATAGCACTGTTAGCAAGAATAATTAGTTAAACTTGGAAACTGCCAAATGGCTCACTCTTCCTTCCCCTTGCAGGTACTCTCCAGAGGTGGTCCTCTCTGTCCCAGCCTTCTAAACCCCCAGAAGCATTTGGATGCATTTTACATCACTTGTCTGTGAAACAAAAAATAACTCATTTTATGGCTCTGCCTCTTCCATCCCACAATATATGCCTTCTCTACGAATAAAGTGTACAATAGTTTCCTTGTAGTGAAAAGGACACAACCTCTCTTCTCTCCTCCCCCATTATATTTGGCCTTCAGAAAGTCAAGAAAAATATAGAGAGAGTCCTTAGCATCTTACTATTTCTAACTCAAGAATACTAGAAAGCAAGGGGCTAACGTGCTTTAATAATTTTTAAAAATTAAAATAATTTGCATTTTGAGAGTTGAAACGAATGTTCACTATTGGCGCCAAGGGACCTAGGTTATGGCCTTGGTTCTATAACTAACTATCTGTAACATTGGGCACATCATTTAACTCCTCTGGACTTCAATATCCTGACATATAAAATGAAAGGGTTGGACTAAATCGTTTCTAATATCCTTTTCAGCTTTAAATTCTTTGATTTTATGATACCTATTCTTCTCTAAGTAGGCTCTGTGAAGATTTCTTCTTTGATTTCATTGCTAAGAAATAATTCTTTGCATAATATCTGTTCATCTATCAAGGAAAAGACAATAAACATTAACTCAGATAAAAGCAATTTGATCAAATTTTCGCAGTGCTGAGCAATGAAGCAAATCGGGTTGAGAAGGAAGATTTCATTAAGGGAATGGACCAAGAAAGGAAATGGCCATACCTCTTTATGCATCCTTGATCCCCTTCCCCTCCTGTCTCCTCCAGAAGACTGCCTCCTCTACAATTCCCATTGTCCTAAATCTTCCATCTCTCCCTGTCTACTGGATTCTTCCACGAAACACACACAGTTCTCTCCCATCTTTAAAGCAACTCTCACTTGAGATGACTCCCTTGCCAATTATCATCCCATATCTCTCCCCACTTTCTCAGTCTAAACTTGAGAAAGCACTCTACAATCAGCACCTTAACTTTTGCCCCTCTCACTCCACTATAAACTCTCTTCAATTTGGCTTTTGGTTTCATAAATCAACTGAAGCTTCTATGTTCATGGTCACCAATGATCTCTTTTTCAAAAAAATAATATTTTATGTTCCCCCAATTACATGCAAAACCAATTTTTAACATTTGTCATTTGTTTTAACGTTTGAATTTCAAATTCTATCCCTCTTTTCTTCCCCTCCCTGTTCTCCGAGATGGTGAGCAATCTGATGTAGGTTATACATGTATAATTGTGCAAAACATTTCCATATCAGTCATTTTGTGTAAGAAGAGTTGGAAAGGAAGGAAGGAAGAAAGAGAGAGAGAGAGGAAGGAAAGAAGGAAGGGAGGGAGAAAAGGATGAAGGGAGGGAGGAAGGAAACAAGGGAAGGAGGGAAACAAGGAAGGAAGGAAAGAAGAGAGAGAGGGGGGAAGAAAGAAAGTAAGGAAGATAAAGATAGCATACTTCAGTCTGTATTCAGACATCAGTTCTTACTCTGGAGGCAGATAGCATTTTCATCATGAGCCTTTCGGGATCAACCAATGATCTCTTAATTGACAAATTTAATGCTTTTTCCCTCAATCCTCATCTTTATCAATTTCTCTTATAGAATTTGTCACTGTTGATCACACTCTCCCCCTGGATAGTCTCTCTTCTCTAGGCTCTCATTATACTGCTCTTTCCTTGTTCTCCTCCTACCTGTCTGACTGTACCTTCTCAGTTTCCTTTACTCAGTTTCCTTTACTAGTTCTTCATCAAGATCATTCCCATAAACCTTGGGTGTCCCCCAGGCCTCTATTCTAGGCCCTCTTCTCTTTTTCCTCTATAATAGTTCACTTTGTGATCTTATATGTATTTGTGGATTCGCTTATCATATCTATGTAGATGGTTCTCAAATCTATTATACATACTTAACTTCTCTCCTGACCTCCAATCTCCCATCAATAACTGACCCTTGGGCATTTCTACTTGGATATCCTGGGAACACCTCAAACTTAACATGTCCAAAACAGAATTTATTATCTTTCCCCCTAAACCCCTCCTAAAATTTTAGACCATGTCACTCTACTGTTCAGTGAGTTCCAATGTGGCTCCCCTACCTCCAAAATCAAATATAAAATCTACTGTTTGTCGTTTAAAGCTATTTGTAACTAGACTTATTCCTACCTTGCCTCTATCCTTATACTTTACTCCCTTCCATATACTTCATGATGTAATAACATCAGCCTTCTTGCCGTCCCTCTCACACACGACACTCCATTGCCCAACTCTGTGGCTTTTTAATGATTATCCCCCATGCCTAATATGCTTTCCTTTCTTATCTGCACTTCCTGGATCCCATCAAGACTTACCTCAATTTCTATCTTCTTCAAGCTCTCCCTTCTACCCACCAGGACCTTCCTTCTGAAATTAATCTTCTATCTTCTCTCTCTTTTACCTGTATATACATAGTTGTTTGCATGTTGCTTCCCTCATTAGAAGGTAAACTCTCTGAGGGCAGGGACAATATTTTGACTTTTCTCTATGACCCCAGTGCTTACATACTAAGTGCTTTACAAAAGCATGTTGACTAACTCACAGCTTCTTAAACTTTTTCTACTCACAACCCCTTTTCACCTAAGAAATTTTTATGTGACCCTGGGTATATAAGTATGTAAAATAGGTATGCAAATCAAACATTTGCTGATAGTAAATCATAAAGAAATTTATCTTAAAACAATTCTCTGGTATACATATAATTTGACCATTTATTGAAGATGAAAGCAAATTTGCATACCAATAAGATAGATGTGCTTGTTTATTTTTACATAAAGAATTAAATCTTGGTGGAATATTTGACACTGCAAGACATAGAGCATCTTTAATATTTTTCAGAGTTGATTGACATTTTGATTTTATAATCTTCGATGCTGTGTTCAGAATGAAGGCTGCAGTGAAGTCGCTCCATGCAACGTGGGTAAGTGCTGCCAGAAACACCTAGGATTCATTATGTGTTTGATTTTAAATTAATTTTTAGTCATTGCACATTCAGAAAACTTTTACTGTTGCCAAATTTTTCAAGACTCGCCCCCCCCCATTCAGTTATGCTATCCCATATGTGGTTATGACTAACTGACTGATTACCTCTATCATATAGAATTTAAATTTACTTTGGGGGAAAATTGTGGTCATTTAACAGTATTTTGGGAGTGAATCCTTTTGGGATTTGAAGGCTAACACTTCTATTTTACTTTACTATTTATTTCTTTGCTATTTTACCACCTTTATTGCATTGTCCAACTTTTGGTATGTGAGAGGCAAGATGGCATAATATATAGAGAGTTGGCTTGAACACTAGGAAGACCTGGGTCAGAGTCTGAGGAGGGACAAATCACTTAACAACTGAGTGCTCTAGGCAGCTCTCTACAGCAAAGAAAGGGCCAACCTGGACCAATAAAAGGAGTTTCTTTATTTGGATGTTCCCTACCCCAGAGAAATCACAGCTCCAAATACTATTCATTCCCATTCCTCTCCAGGCTACATTCCAGATTTTCTCTATTATACCCCAGCACTTCATCCTGAAATCTTATTATAATCCTTGAATTCACACCCTGTAGCCTCTCCCTCAGTTTGGATGTCTCCTCCTAGAATTTCCATTTAAGGAGGATACCTAGGCCAACCATGTCTTTATTCCTCTCCAGACTTCACTCCCAACTTCCTCTACCATTTCCCCACATGCCTTTGTCTCTCCTCCCCACATCTTTTCATCTTCCTTTTATATACTGTTCTTCTCATTGGAACATAAGCTCCCTGAGGGTAGAAACTGCTTTCTTTCTATTTCTATTTGTATTCCCTGCACTTGGCATAATAACTGGCACATATTAAGTGCTTAATAAATGCTAGTTTACTGGCTTCCTGACTGACTATCCCGTGTATGTATGAGAGGCCATGGTTTAGTGGCTACAGAGCTGGCCTTGTGTTTAAGCAAAACTGGTTCGAGTCTCTTGCAGATGAGCTAGGTGACTTTGAGTTAAGTCGCTTAACCTCTCAGTGTCCTAGAATGCCCTGTAAGACTATAAACTACAGAGCAAGTCTCTATTTGCATTGAAGACTTCAGCAGCAGCAGCTCCCGACAGTAAATACAAGTCCAGTTAAATATGCATGTACACCTCCACACAAATCAGAACTTCGTAGAAAAAGAGACTAATTATTTAAGATTGGTTGCAAAATTCTACATTTCTTCACCGTCAGGCATATTTTATCTCCTCAGTCTAAAGACCTCAAACAAAAGGGATTCATCAACATTCCCCCCACATTCATCAGCATTCCCATAGTAGTTTTCATAAGGGCCGTACTAACACTTCCTTTGTTCTATTATCTGTCATGGTTTATCATGAACATCTTGTTGTATAAGTTCTTCAAGGGCAGATGAATGTGGTATAGTAGAACATATACTGTACTTATAATGAAAAGACCAGAGTTTCAATTTTGGCTTAAACCATTTCCAGCTAGCTGACTCTGACTGGGCAAGTCACTTAATCCCTGTTTTCATCAGTTTTCTCAACTTTAAAATAAAACCAATGACAGCACCTACCTTGGCACAGTCCTCGTGAAGATCCAATGATATCATATTTGTAAACTGTTTAGCATGGCGTGTAGAACATTTTTCTTGTTTTCAGTGATTATAAAATCCATTCAGAAGGTTCTGTAATGTTCCATGACTTGATGCAAGCATAACAATGTGGTCTATAAAGAGGAGTATCTTGGTGGGGAGGGGGGGACCTCAAGACTCTGATAGGGTAGTTGTGGGTCTCCTCTATGAAAGTGGTGAATGTCTTTACATCTCCCTATCTCATGCTTAGCTTGGTAAGAATAGGCGGAGTGTTATTGAACTCAGTTACCTCTAATATTATGTCTTTCAAGGGAATCATATAATTTTGATGTAGACATGGCAGATACTTTTCTGGAGAAGAGCCTTTAAGGTGGAATCTTGCTCTACTGAATCACATGCTTTTTTATAGTAATCAAACAGTAATCATAGGGAGCTATAGTCTTTCAGTCAGTTGTGTGATGGTGAAGTGGGGTCTATTAACCTTTCCAATATCCTTATGAAGTATGTCCTCTTTATGTTTATTCTCATAAAACTTTGGTGTAGATGAAAAAGTCATATAAATGAGTAGTAGGATTTGACATTCTACCTTTCTCTCACATAGTCTATTTGTCTCTCTTTCACTCTGTCTCCCTCTATCTCTGTTTCACTGTCTCAGTTTTGTTTTTTTTCAGTCACTCAATTGTGTCCAATTTTTCGTGACTCCATGGACCATAGCACACTAGATCCTTCTATCCTCTGCTTTCTCTTGAAGTCTGTCCAAGTTCATATTTGTTGTTTCCATGACAATCTATCCATCTGACATCCTCTGACATCCCCTTTTCCTTTTGCCTTCAATTTTTCCCATTAATCTCTTTTCCAATGAGACTGTCTCCTCTTCATGTGGCTAGAAGTATCTAAGCTTCAGTGTCGGTATTTGACCTTCCAGTGAATAACTTCAATTAATTGCTTTAAGTATTGACTGATTCGATGTTCTTGCTGTCCAAATGACTTTCAAAAGTTTTCTCCAGCACCACAATTTAAGTGTTTATTCTGCATCTCTCAGCTTTCCAACTACACTGTCTCTGTACCCATCTTCAATTGTCTCCATGTCTATCTCTGTGTTCTCTCTTCTCACTCTTCCTCTTCTTCCCAGAGTTTTTCTACACCTTTGTGATATTCCCATGTTATAAATACTTCGATCACTGATCCATTAATGACCTCAGAGTTGTATCTCTTCTACTATAGACTGTTCTGTATATCACTGACCTAAACAAGATTCTTTTTCCATTTTGTTTCCTTCGAGGGCATTTTCCCTCCCTCCTGAAGTGAACTTAGAGGTAATTAGATGGTCCAGTAGGTAGAGCATAGGATTTGGAATCAGTAATCCTTCAGTTTAAATCCTGTCTCACATATATACTTGCTGTGTGACCCTGGGCAAGTCATAACTTCTCAGAGTCTCGGTGAAGGTCAATGATAACACATTTAAAATGATTCACAAACCTTAAGATGCTGTATGAATTTTTGTTATTATCATTATGCTGAAGAACCTTCAGGACTGTGATTTCATGCTCTAAATGTAGTGTCTTCATTGTTCTTGATGACGAAAATAGTTTGTCATACAACTCATGGAGGGTCTTCTGTGTGTTTGCTATCCTTCCAGTTTCATTCTTAAATGGTCTCAGGATGATTTTGCTTAGTTGCTCTCTCACCATGCTTTTCTCGAAACTGACTGGTCTTTCTACTTGTTTTATGAAGTGATTGCTGTTCATAATCTTTTACCATACTTCTCCATAATATTTTACAAATGACTTTATATAACTAAACTGGTGTTGTCTTTGGCTTCCATATCTCTCTACTTGGCAAGGAAATCAAATGTTTGCTGCCTGAGGTGGTTTTTAAGCTTTTTTGCTCTCCTTGCTGTGGCAATTGAAATGCATCAGCTAAACTGTGAAAAAATTACCATAATTCTCATTGATTTACTTTCCTACATCCATTTCCCATTTTTTGGTGTCAATAATTTGTTTAAATGGATCAGCATTGAACTTGTTAATTACATGGCATGTCTTGTCCTCATTTTTATTCATTCTTCTAATTTTGATCTGTGCTGGAACTGGTCTAACTGTACAGAAAGCTGATTCCGGAATGACTCCCACATCAGTAATGAGTTGTTTTCTATATGCCAAAATATAATCAATTTCATTTCTGTGTGCTGTTGTTTGTTCCTCTACATGTCTGGAACCTTCCAATTCTCTTCTCAAAGAAAGTATCCTTTTTGTTCTATAAGCTATAAGGTTTCTGCATAGTCTCCAAGGCTTCTCTTATTCTACTCTCGATTCATATTTTCCAACATTTTTGCTATCTTTTCATATGCTTGCCTTTGCATTGAAGTCATTGAGTTTCAAAACATCTGTTGATTTAATTTAGAGGAATTTGAGGAGTTCTTGTAGAAGTTTTCTACCTTCACAACATCTGCACCAGATGTTGGCACCTGAGTTGTCATTATTTTCATGGTGGTCTTTTGGCAAATGACTAGATGAATACTATAAGAGGAGATGACTAGATGTCCCATGATATGGTGTTTCTTTTTGCTATTGAATGAAAGAAAAAAAAATTCCTCCACCTTGGTCATTCAGTTCCTCTAAAGATAAACCATGAGTCATCCTTCTTTTTAGCTACTACTTACTTTGTTCTCCTTCTTTCATTTTTAGTAAGAATTCAAGATGGAGATGATTCTGTTCCTCCAGGCTCTCCCATTTAAAGAAGCAAAAATTGAGTTCATGTATAGAGATAGTCTAAGAACTGTGTAATCTCAGACTATTTCAATGCATAGCCAAGATGGCAAATTAGAGCAGCCCAAGAGAATTCTCTCAACATCCGCCTCCAAACAACTTTAAAATAATGCATTAAGTCAAAGTTTGGAGCAGCAGAGCCAACAAAAGATCAGAGTGAGACTTTTTCTGGCCTAAGAAAACTTAGAAGGTCAGCAGAAAAAGTTTGTGACATCAGGGTAGAAGCTTATCTCGAGTTTCACACATGTAGTGGTAGCAATAGCAGCCACAGCAGCAGCAGCAGCAGCAGCTTCAGCACCTTTCAGTCCAGAGATAGTAAGGTGATTACACAACTGGTTGGAAGGAGATTACAGGGGACCTTTTGCTGGTACTGGTACAGGTAGCATTGACTGCCTGTACATAGTTCTAGGTCACAGTTCCTGGGTGGAAAGGAGCGCTTGGGGTTGGTCACAAGGAAGTAGGGCCCTGGTCACAGTTCCAAGGCAAAGAAAGCATTAGTGCTTGTGACTTCAGGCCCTTCCTGGGTAAAGAGGAGAGTACGGACCAAAAGAACAGAGACTGTAGCTCTCCCAGGATCACACCACATTGGAAGCATCAAAGACTTGCAGACCCCTAGCACTAGCTCTGCAAGCAGCAGCACAAAAAAGCCTGAAGCATAAGATGATGCTTCTCTACCCTGAGGTGAACAATCTAACTCTAACATAAAGTTCAAAATCAAGAAATAGGCTGGAAAAAAATGAGCAAACAACAACAACAACAACAACAAGAATTCGACCATAAATAGCTACTATGGTGGCAGAGAAAAGGAAGTCATAAATTCAGAAGAAGACTACATTATTAAAACAGCTACAAAAAGGCCTCAAAAATGCTAATTTAACCCAAGCCCAATGAAAATTCCTGGAAGAGATAAGAATGGTAGAGAAAAATTGGGGGGAAATGAATGATGCAAGAAAATTATGAAAAGGAAATTAACAGCTTGGTAAAAGAGGCAAAAAAAGTCCTGAACAAAATAACAACTTAAAAAAAAATTGGCCTAATGATAAAGAAGGTACAAAAATTAGTTGAAGAAAAGAACTTCTTTAAAAACAAAATTGGCCCAATGGAAAAAGAGGTACAAAAGCGCACTGAAGAAAATAATTGCTTAAAAGCTAGAATTGGACAAGTGGAAGCTAATGACTCTATAAGACATCAAGAAACAATAAAACAAAGTCAAAAGAAGAAAAAATAGAAGAAAGTGTGAAATATATCATTGGAAAAACAAGTGACCTGAAAAACACATTAAGAGATAATTTAAGAATTATTGAACTACTTATAGTCCATGATCAAAGAAAGAACCTAGACATGGTATTTCAAGAAATTATCAAGAAAACTTCCCTAATATCTTAGATCTGGAGAGTCAAATAGAAATTGAAAGAATCTATCGATCACCTTGTGAAAAATATTCCAAAAGGAAAAATCCAAGGAAAATTACAGCCAAATTCCAGAGCTCCCAGGTTATAGAGAAAATACTACAACCAGTCAGAAAGAACCAATTCAAATATTATGCAATGACTGTCAGGATCACACAAAATTTAATGGCTTCCATGTTAGAGGAACAGAGAGGGCTTGGAATATGATGTTCCAGAAGACAAAGGAGCTAGGTTTACAACCAAGAATAGCCATCCAGCAAAACTGAGCATAATCCTTCAAGGGAAAAAAATTGATATTTAACAAAATAGAGGACTTTAGAGCATTCCTGACAAAAAGATCAGAGCTGAATAGAAAAATTTAAGATTCAAACACAAGATTCAAAAGAAACTTAAAAAGGTAAACATGAAAGAATAATCATAAGGGTCTCAATAAAGTTAAACTATTTCTTTTCCTATGTAGGAAATACAGGTGTAACTCTTAAAATCTTTATCAATATTAGGGCAGTTAAAAGGAGTTTACATAGACAGAAGGCATGGATGTGAATAGATTATGTTGGGATGATCTCCAATAAAAAAGAAATGGAGTGAGAAAGAGGGATGCACTGGGAGAAGGGGGAAGGGAAAAGCAGAATGGGGAAATTTTTCTCATGTAAAAGAGGCATGCAAAGAAGAACTTTTAAAGGGGAGGGGAAAATGGGGTGTATAGCAGGCAATGCTTGAACCTCACTCTCGTTGGAGTTGGTTCAATGAAGGAAGAATGTATATGCACATTCAGTTGTGTACAGAAGTGTAATTTACCCAGTAGGGAAATAGGAAGGGAAGGGGATAAGGGAAATGGGGGAAAAGCTAAAAGTAGGCAGTGGTTGGTTAGAAGCAAAATAGAATTTTGAAGAGGAACAAGATAAAAAGAGAGAGAAGAAACATAAATAACGGGATAGAGGGAAGTATACAGTTAATAATAATTATTATTATGATAGTGAATGGAATGAGCTCATAAAATGAAAGTGGATAGTAGAATGAATTAGAAACCAGAATCCAACAGCATGTTGCTTACGAGAGACACATTTGAAACAGAAAGACACACAGAGTTAAAATAAAGGACTGAAGGAGAATCCAAAATGCTTGAACTAAAAAAAAGGCAGGGGTATCAATCTAATCTCAGACAAAGCAAAAGCAAAAATAGATATAATTAAAAGGGGTAATCATGGAAACTACATTTTGTTAAAATGTACCACAGACAATGAAATGACATCATTTTTATATCAAGCTTCTCTGATGAAGACCTCATTTCTCAAATGTATACTGAGTATATAACTGAGTTAAGTTTATCAAAATAAGAGCTGATTTCCAATTGATAAATGGTCAAATGATATAAATAGGCAGTTTTCAGAAGAAATCAAAGCTATCATTTATAGTCATATGAAAAAAATCACTATTGATTAGAGCTTTCTCTAATTAAAATTAAAACAAACTCTGAAGTACCACCTCATGCTTATCAGAAATGACAAATATTGGAGGGGTTGAGGGAAAAATATGTACACAAATGAACTATTGGTAGAGTACTGAACTGGTCCAACTATTCTGGAGAACAATTTGGAACCAGGTTCAAAGGGCTATGAAAACCCTTCGACCCAGCAATACCACCACTAGGTACGTATCACAAAGAGATTGAAAAAAATAAAAAGGACCTATATGTACAAAATATCTATAGCATCTCTTTTTTTGTTGTGGCAAAGAATTAGAAATCAAGGAGATGCTCATCAACTGGGGAATGGCTAAACATGTTGTGGCATATGATTATGATAGAGTACTGTTGTGCTGAGAGAAATGCTGAGGGGAAGGAGTGGTTTCAGAAAAACATGGCAAGAGCTGTATGAAGTGATGG
The DNA here is from genome assembly GCA_028646595.1 of Phalanger gymnotis. Lineage (NCBI taxonomy): Eukaryota > Metazoa > Chordata > Mammalia > Diprotodontia > Phalangeridae > Phalanger > Phalanger gymnotis. The sequence goes on along the minus strand of CM053622.1, from coordinate 166,913,548 downwards.
AAAGTTAAGTGAGAAGAACTGGGAGATCACTGTGCACACTAACAGCAATGTTTTAATGATGACCTACTATGAGTAGTTCTGATCCATATATCTATTCTGATCCATACAATGATCCAAAACAATTCCAAAGGACTCAAGATGAAAAAATACTATCCACCTCCAGAGAGAAAACTGATGAGCTCTGAGAGCAAATTGAAATATAATTTTCTCACTTTATTTTTCTTACATTTTTAAAAATATGGCTAATATGGATATATATCATACATTATTTCACTTATATAATTGACATCATATTGCTTGCCTTCTTAGTGGGTATGAGAGGGAAGGAGAGAAGTTGGAATTCAAAATTTTAGAAGAAAAAAACATTAAAATAATTAAATGTATTTAAAAAAAAATTTTAGAACTGTGTAATCCTTTGAATCCTGTGACCCATTCTTGGCTATAATTTCACTACATCACTACAGAAGTGGAAGAAAGCCAGAAAGATCTGAGAGCCACTTTGTATTTTTCTTAGTATCCTGGGTTTCCATGGCCAAATAGTTCATCACCAACTGGTCAGACTACCGGCATTATTTTTCTATGTACATAGCTAGGTTGCATCTCAAAAGGGATTAATGGTATGTGCCAGGGCCTCTACATGTTGCTATTCCAGTGACGCATAACTTGTCAGAGCTTGTGCTTTTCTGGCAAACCCTGTGAGAATGAGGATCCGCTCCACAACATGATGAGGTATTAAATGGGACTTTTTGAACAAATACTTAATAAATATTTATTGACTTTAATAAAATGTGGTCATATTTTGAAAATAGCATATTAAATGACCACTGATTAAGGATGCCCTGGTATCTTGAGTTTCTATAGCCCCAACCCCATAAGAAACTAAGGAATAGATAAGTACAGTTTATAACACAATGAACCAAAATTTTAAAATAGGGGTTTTTTTTTATATCTTTTGTATTTATGTCACAGACATTTATCATCCTCACCTCTTCGCCCTCTTTACACCTCTTTCCCCATTGAATCTTCCCATGTGACAGAGAAAGTTAAAGATGATATTAATCAGGAGACTAAAAATCATTGACATCCAACTCTTTTTATTTGACTTTGGAGATGTGGTCGATGGTTTTTCTTTACCAGATCTGCAGACTGAATGGAAGAGAAAACTCCATCAGAGTCTATCTCTTAATCACTGCCACAGAGCCATAAGCAGAACTAGACTATTGCTGAAGACACGTGGAGATTGCCCATGTACCCTTTGGAATAATCTCTTGATTTTTGGTAAGGAAAGAAGGAACAGCTGAAATCTGACATCCATGCAAATTCTTCCTATGAGCCTCCTATTAAGCACTTCTGTGGTGAAGCCGGTAACTGCCATTGTATATAATATATTATCCAACACTGGTTGCAATAAAGTTTTAAATTGTGAGTGAAATTGCTGTAAAATATTTCCTAGTTTCAACAAACCCCACATTTCCCTCTGGGAAAGAAGTAGCTACAGTCTCTTGCTCCTAGCTGGCATTCAGTTTGTGGAGCTCAGTGAACTGCCTCCAGAGCAATGAAAATCTGCTAAGAGACAACACAGAGTATCTATACAACAGATTAAAGCACATTCTTATTCTATTTGTTCTGAGAGCAAATATTTCCCTTGGAATTAAGTCTGTTTAGCTGGATGTGCAGGGATGGCACGTGAGGCGTGGTGCCATGTCTTTTAGTACCTATCACATAGTCCCACCCTGTAGGAAAAAAATTAACTGTGCTATTGTGGCTACAAAGTCATCGCTGTGCTTTCTGACCATTTATGTATCCTAATTCCTATGCAAGTTTCATTATTTAAGTAATTTTTTGTGAATCATTACATTCCAACAGCTATATGACACACGCACACACACACGCATACACACACACACACGCATACACATTCACACACATATACATGTATATAGCAAGCCGTTCTAGGATACAGTGATGCATAGGTCATGCTCACTGACCTCAAGAAACATAATATAGGAAGCAATTTTTCTGAACTCTGTATTTATATCAACAATTAACACAATGCTCTGTACACAGTGAGTACTTGATAAATAGAATATACACTCTTCTGTCATTTAAAGCCCTTCATGATATGGCTCCAGCCTACCTTTACTTGCTGATTGTACATTATTCTGCTCTATACACACAGCATCCTTGCCAAATTAACCATCCTAACTATCCCTCTTACATGGCACTCAATCTCCTGTCTCCTATGCCTGGAATGTAATCTTTTCTTGCTATCATCTCTCAGAAGCCCTAATTACCTTCAAGGTTCAACTCAAAAGCCACAACATACATACAAGGTGCTTTTGAGGAGAAGGCTCTAGGAGACAGGGTATCATGTGCTTTTAGGTCAGTCTTTTCCTAATATCCAGTCTCCTAATGCCTTCTCAAAAGCACTTCATATCTATTTTGTACATCTGTACATGTACAGTAAGTCTCCTCTCTAGCCAAACTACAAACCCCTTGTGGGTAGGAACCGCTTTTGTTTTTTTGCATCCCCAGGGCCTAGCACAGTACCTAGCATATAGTGGGTTCTCGATGGACCTCTGTTGATCGATTGATTAAATGTTCTCTTCTATTGCATTGTAAAAACAAAAAAGATACATGTGTAAATAGTAATGATGCAAGTCTGTATCTTATAACACAAGTTTATGCTTCTATAGCACCTTAAGGTTTGTAAAGTACTTTAGATATATTTTCTCTTTTGAACCACACATAAACCCTATGAGATAGGAGTTTTTATTATCTTATTTTACTAATGAAGAAATTAAGGAAAACCTGAGTTAAGTGGATTGCCCAAGGTCATACAGCTAGGAAATATATTTGGTAGGATCCAAACCAAGGGCTTCCTCACTCCAACTACAACACTTTACTCACTATACAATACAATACAACATATTGTCTCTGATTATGTGCTACATGAGCTAGAACGATAACAACAACCCAAATAAAATATCTCTTCCATGAATTCATTTCTCCCCCCAAAAAGGGCTTTCTTAGGTAACAACTTTGTTCAAATTCTAAAGGAGATACAAAGATAAATGAAACATGACCCCTGCCCTCAAAAAGATTGGTATCAAATGGAAGAGATAATATATGCAAGCAAATTACCAGAACACAATATAATATACTATAAGTGCCAGACTAGAGTTCTAGGGTTAAAGATTCAATCCTAAAACTATTTCAGAAATAAATAAAAATCCAATGTAGAGTCATTTTCGCTTTAGTGCAGTGCTTTTCAAATTGGGGTCCATGAATTTGTTTTTTTTAATATTGTGATAACTATGTTTAATATGATTTCTTCCTTTTGCATATGTATTTTATTTTCTCCCATAAACATTGCTCTAATTAGGGGTCCATAGGCTTCACTAGACTGCCAAAAGGGACCACAATGCACAAAAAGCTTAAAACCCCCTTTTTATGAAATAGGCATATTTTTGTAGTGTTGATTTTAAAGTGACTATCTGTCAAGAAAATTTTATTTTATTATAGATTTCCAGTATTCTACAAAAAACACTTATTCTGGTGCTTCACTGTTCTGTGGAGGTTACTACATTGTAGAGAACCTACTCTTAAGTTATCGGAGATGAATCCAAGTTCTAGCAGGTTCTCTAAAGCAGTGAGAAGCTTGGGCATTCAAAGAAGATCAGTCTAGCAATCTATACAGGAAAAACCAAATGGATAAAAATTTATATTACCCAAATTGCAAAAAAGTAATTGTATAGGCAGCCAATGAGGTAATAAATTAGTGCATAGATCTTGAGTAGGCACTGTTGGTGAAATCTTCTGGATTTAGAATTGAGGAGAGTAAACTGAACCACAATGCAGAAATTACACTTTGCTTCCAGTTATGCCATGCTGCTCCCTGATTCAACAACCTATCTTGCTTGCACAGATATTTTATTGGAGATGCTATATGGCCACAAATCATGCTATAGGTTGATTTCCAAAGAATTAAAACTGTGGAGCCATAAGTTTTCAAAGGATATGAATAAGACATTTTAAAAGGAAGAAATGAATGCTATCACTAGGCATATGAAAGAATGCTCCAGAGAAAGGTAAATTAAACCAATCCTGAGGTTCTACCTCATACCCATCAAATTGGCAAACATAATAAAAAAAGGAAAATGGCAAAGGTTGGAGGGGTGAAGCATGATGGGAAGACAGGCACATCGATGCCCATTCTGGAAAGATATTCGCAGCTTTCCCCCGCAAGCTGCTCGACTTTACATATATCCTTTGACCTCATGATAGCACTGCTAAGCATATTTCCGAAACAGGTTAAACATAGAATGAAGGGACCAATATGTATTAAAAAAATGTGTAGAATAGAAATTTGAGTTGAAGCAAAGAACAAGAATGACAGTAGATTTACACAAACTGGGAAGTAATTGAATAAATTGGGCTACATGAATTTGGTGGTGTATTAATGTGCCATCTAATAAATATGAAGGATTCTGAGAATTTAGGAAGTTCCATGTTTACTGGTACAGAATGAAATGAGATAACAAGAAAAACATTGTACGTATTGATTACAATATTGTAAAGGAAAAACTGTGAAATTCTTCAGAATTTTGATCATCTCAGCAACTAATCATGGCTCCAAAAGTCTGATGATGAAATATGCTTGCCGATCCTTGGCAGAGAGGTGGTAGAATAGCCATGTAGAAGGAGCTATACATTTTCAGACATTGCCAATGCATGGATGTATTTTCCCTTACTGTGCTTATTTGTCACAAGGAGGGGTTTCTATTCCACATAGGGGAAAGAGGAAAAAGAATTAAAGATACAAAAAAGACAGATCATCAAAAAATATTTAAAATACATAAAAGAAAAAAATAAGTTCAGAAGAGGTAAAACAAGCTGAGGAATTTTGTTGCTATTTTGTTAAATTTAATATGTGCTTTAAATACTGTATATTACAAATGTCACAGTTTCATATATAATCCTCATTTTGTTCTTTGTATATTGAATTTTTATTATTAAGCTCAGAATAAAAGGAGAATTTAATTTTTATAAAAGAATCAAGATTATGCATGTCTGAAAGAACAATGGAGAAATGCATTATGGGAATGGATAAGGCTATCCATTTGTGGATAGCACAAGAGTGCTCCTCCAAAGATCTAGAGGAGTGCCTCCATCAAATTGGGTGGATCCCCTATGAAGGATTATAAAAGCATATTTATAAGAATCACACAGGAAGTGAAATTTTCAATGGATTGTGATCTTCACCAGTGAAGGGAAAATCCACATCAATGAGATCATGGATCTATCAAAGTATCAAAATACATTTCCATTATAAAATTAAATATGTGTTTCCATGGGGGTAGAGAAAAAGGCTAATGTTTTTTTCTCTAATTGACCCAGAGACATGCCCCAGTATTACCTACACAATCTTGTCTAAGCTGATTGAGTTTGCCTTGGTTTCTACCTTTGTCCTGGTTGTTGTATGGTTTATTATCTTTCTATTGGATTATGTCCAATGCCAGGCACCCACAGCACATGTTATATCACTCAGGTCAATTTTCATTGTCATCAACATGCTGAAAGGAAAGGAGTCAGAACTTTGGCACACTACTTGTAAAACCATTTACGCCAATCCCTAATACTTCATGTTATCATATTTTCCTGGCATAAAACTATAGTCATTTCTTTAAACCCTATTACATAGGTTGCAACCTTACTGACTGTATGTAAAACTGATCACTCTGTCTTGTGAAGCATCTAGATGGTGCAGTGCATAGAGCTCTGGATCTGGAGTCAAGAAGACCTAAGGTCATATCTGGCCTCAGACATTTACTAGCTGTGTGAGTTTCTTTGTCTCAACTGTGAAATGGGAATAATGGCAACACTTACCTCCCCTGAGTACTGGAGGGATCAAATGAGATAATATTTGTAACAAGTGCTTAGCACAGTTCCTGGCATATAGTAGGCACTTTATAAATGCTTATTCCTTTCCCCCTTGAGATTTGGTCTTAACTCAAATCACTGATGGCAGGTGGTATAAGACTACTTTCTCCACTTTCCACAGGTACACAGAGCAACATAGCTCATTGACAAAGCAAAGAACAGCTCTGATACTGCATCATCTTTTGTGCTTTCCCTTTACGGGTTCACAGTGAAGCTGCAAATGCATAGGTTACCAGAGTCCTCCAAAGCTTTTGTCATGAATTACTCAGTGCAGATCCAAGATAAATGGGAAGGATATTTTCAGCGGTTCACCAACGTGACTTTATCCTCTGGAGGAAATCTAATGGGTTATAAGAATGATAACTTGTTTATGGATTCCCTTGAATCCTTTGCATTTTATGCATTTTCTGTGGCTGGTGAAAGAAACATTGTCTCATATCCAATACCTTTATTGTACATTGAGCACCTATGAACTATGTGAGTATACTGTTACCTACATTTATGGGAACCTAGACACAAGCTATATCTTGGGAGGACAAGGCACCCAGAATTCACCCAACTGGTGTGAGTCTAGGGTTCTTCAGACCTGAGTGACATGGGGGACACCACAGATGGGAATAAATTTACTGAGTAGTGTATGGAAGTGCCTGCTGGACTTGGGAATCAGGATAGCCCAGTTCAAATCCCACTTTACAACTTATTAACACTGCAATTATGGGCAAATGACTTAACCCCCATTTTTTTACTCCATTCTTTCCATAAACGGATATGTTAACACATATACTACCACTTAGAAAGGTGTTTTGAGGAAAATGCTTTAGAATTCTTAAAATGCTTTATAAGCGTAACTTACAGCAGTAATTTAACGTAATGTATTGTAAGGAACAAGTGGCTTGTGGAGGTGTGGTCACTTCTTAATACTTCATTGTTTGAAAACTATATCTAGTTCCCTGTCCCAAGTCAAGGGAAGCAAAGATCGGTGTCACCCACCATCTACCACCATTGACATTATTCTCTTTTTATTGTTAAGTTGGGAATTTATTTGCAGTATTTGACATGGCATATTTGGACTTGGAATTTTTCAAGTTTTTTTGGTTTTGTTTTGTTTACAGAGTGCTGATTCATACAGAAGTGGTAACTCTAGCTTAACATGTGAATTATGCTTGCCTGTGCGGCTTTTCTTCCCCATTGAAACAGAAATGATCCCAGTGAGTGAAAAGCAAAGATAAGCCGAGAATAGAGTTGCAATCTTAGTTTGTGCAGGTGCTGTTTCATTAATGTCTTGGTGCATGTGCATTGTATTTTTGCACATACAGAAATAGCCATTTTTTTTTAGAATGCACATTACAATATTTACCTCATTACAAGTCATGACAAAGACCTTTTGGAACTACAGAGAGGACTCATGCTCTCCCTATATTGAAATGCGGCTCCCATTGTATCCCAAAGAAGTCTAGATCAGGAAATATCAACTGGCAATTTGCTTTGTGGGTTGTTTACGGACCAGATACTTCTGCCTTACATTTGTTATGTGTAGTGTTGAAACAGCCGTACCCATCTCAACATGGCAGCTTTGAGGCCCATCCTCTCCAATGTGCTCTCAGATGATAAAATTCGCACTAGGCCCAACTGAATCTTTAAGTCATGAAATACCCTCCCTTCCCCTATTCAGAGTTGAAATAAACCACTTCATAAAAGCCTCATAAATTTTTCCCTATGTGCACTTGAGTTAAAAGACCCTCTCGCGCTGTGTGTTCAGCTCTGTGGGGACTCAGTGTAACAATCGGCTTGTTGTGAGATCAAAGCAGGGCATCCTCCAGATCTCAGAATTCCTAATGTGGCCGTGTAATGCATCTATCAGGCCTTCTGAGTGCATTCACTTTCAAAAAAGTGAGGGGGAAAAGGGCATTTCATCACAATACATAATACATTCAAAATTTGATACAGTTTGTAGAATCAAAAATAATTATCCCCTCAATAGATGGAATGACTTTGTGACTTCTCCCAGTTCTTTCTATTTACATTTTAGAAACCTTCCATTATTTCTAAGAAATGAATCATATTCTCCTTTCTTTCAGTCAGAAAATTGCTACCTTGACTTGTAATTTGTAAGTCACAGCTTTAATTGTTCTTCAAAGTATGTGTGTGGTAGATTTTGTATGTGTGTGTGTTGTCTCACACCCATATGCTATATTTTGTAGTATGGTAATCCTACTAATATTCTCTTTTTAGAAATCATGAATCATATTGAACATTATACATGTAGTTCCATCCTGGTTTTCCCAATACATATCCCTCCTTAGAGTCTGGTTCTGTCTTTTACTAATTTCTGGCTTGGATTTTCTCTCCCTGGGCCCTGGCTAACCTTGCTCTCTCTATCCTTGGGTCTGTTTTCTAGTTTACTCTCTGCTTAAATTACAGTTCATAAAATCATTGGTACTGGTGTTAGAAATACCCTAAAGAGATCTCCAGGTCTAGTCAAGTAAGGTATTATAATCCTAATTTTGTATATGGAACAAGTAAGTTCCCAAGAGCTCAGCTGATTTGCTCAAGGTCACACTGGCAGTGATTTGTTTTAAAAAAAGAAATGATTTGTAAATTCAAATCCATGACTCCTCATGCTGTGTTTACAACATCTTTTCTCATTAACTACTCTTGGTTGCATTTGGATCTCAGCTGTCTCATCTATCTCTTTCTTCCCTTATTTCTTAGAATCGTAGATTTAGAGCTGAGTCAAATGGAACCTCAAATGCCACCAGATTCAATCTTCTCATTTTACAAGTAAGAAAACTGAAGGATATGAAGGTTAAGTGATTTGCCCAGGGTCACATAGCTAGGTGGGATTGAACCCAGTCTTTCTACTTCCAGGTCTGGTGCCCTACACACTATAACACATTGATTCATTTCTACTGATATTCAATATTCATTCGATAAACTTCTTGTCTAAGTTTCAATATGATACTGACTATATCAAATAAGTTTACTGTCACACTTTGCTATCCCTGGATGTACTTCTTGACCTTGGTTCCTGGCATAGTTCTCTCTAGCTTAGTTCTCTGTCTGTTTTGCAACTTTGCTATCAGTGAATGTAAAAGCAAGGGTAGATAATAGAAGGTGAATAGAAAAACACGCAAGAATGATGTATATTTGCCCATAAGTACAAAAATGTTTATATCAACTCTTTTTATGGTGGCAAAGAATTGGAAACTGAGGGAAGGTCTGTTAATTGAGGAATGGCTCGAGTTACAGTATATGAAAGTGATGGAATGCCATTGTTCTGTAAGAAATAATGAAGGAAATTCAAGGCTGCAGAAAACCTGGGAAGACATATGAACTGATGTAAAACGAAGTAAGCAGGACTAGGAAAAAATCTACAGAGTAACATCAATTTTGTAGAAATAATCAACTGTGAAAGATTTTGTAACTCTGATCAATATAATGATCCATTACAACTCCAAAGGACTCGTCATATAAAATACTATCCACCTCCAGGTAGAGAATTGATGGACTCAGAGTACAGATTGAAGTATATTTTTTTCTTCATTTATTTTTCTTGCTTTTTTGGAATATGACTAATGTAGATACATGTTTTGCATGACCGTACATGTATAAGGGATATTGTATTTCTCGTTTTCTCAATGGGTGCAGGTCGGGAGTGAATTTGGAACTGTAAATAAAAGTAATTTTTTTTTAAAAAAGTGATATAAGAAATGATGGGTCTCTGAATGAACTATAGAAAGCTAAGGGTTCAATCATTCAGGCAATTAGCATTTATTAAGCACCTACTCTTTGTTGGTCACTTTGCTCAGACAGGAAGACCTCAATGATCTCAGAAGAAACCAGTGACAAGGAAGATAATATGGCCTGGTGGTTCTCCATTGCATCAATTTCCATCTTATTCAAACCCTGAAAGCAGTTAAGCAGCCTGGGCTAAGGTAGAAGAAAAGGGAATAAATGACTGCTACCAGCCATTTTGGATGGGTTCTGAGATGGTCTAGGGCCAATAGCATGGATGAGGGAGGTAAAGGGGGGAGTGGGCTTGATAATTGGGTTCATATATTTAAAGGATTGCCACGTGGAAGAAGGATTTAGCCTGTTCTACTTGGCCCCAGAGGGCAAGACTAGAAGCAATGAGCAAAGGTGCAAACTGTAAAATTTGGGCTTAATATAAGGCGCAGCTTAACACCAATTAGAGTTATCTAATAATGAAACAGTATCTTGGGATATAGTAGTGGGTTTCTCCTTACAAGAACTTCAACGAGAGAGAGAGAGAGAGAGAGAGAGAGAGAGAGAGAGAGAGAGAGAGAGAGAGAGAGAGAGAGAGAGAGAGAGAGAGAAAGAAAGAAAGAAAGAAAGAAAGAAAGAAAGAAAGAAAGAAAGAAAGAAAGAAAGAAAGAAAGGGAAAGAAAGAAAGAAACGAAGGAAGGAAGAAAGGAAGGGAAAAAGAAAAAAAATTGCCTCAGACAAGACAGAATATACCATTTTGCAACTAATATTTGAGTGGACCATTTTGTAAAGTACATTAATTTACAGGCTGTAGAATAATACTTAGCGGTCTCTGAGACCTCAGAAACCATCTAGTTTAACTCTCTCATTTGAGAAACCTGAAGTCCAAGGAATTTAGATTACTTCCTCGAAGTCGCACAGGTGGTAAAAACCAGAGACAGGAGTAAAGCTCAAATTCTATGACCTGTACACCAAGCTATCTCCCTTTCTAAGGATAAACAACATCTTAGAGGTCATCTAATTCAACCCCCTCATTTTACAGGTGAGAAAGCCCAGAGGGGTTAATTGACTTGCCCAATGACACTAAGGCAGAAGGATGCAAAGCCAGGATGTAAATAATTGTTCTGCTACAATAACCTCTTAAAAATATTCTGTGAAGGAATTGTTCATAAGAGCAGTATTAGAATAGACCCTGCCTTTACCTGTCTACTATAATGGTAATTTGTCCATCAAAAGGAGATATCCCTTACTGATCTGGCTACTATCCTGTGAATAGGGAATGTGCGCTCAGCCTCTGGTAGGAATGAGAAGCATTTATACACGTAAAATCTTTGACATCACTCATTTGAAAGAGATTTTGCTTTTGTACCCAAATTCCCCTTATTCTCTTCAAGATATTACAAAAATTAAGATAATTGCTTAACAAAACTGATGTGGAGATATTAATTACTGACGACTGTTTCCAGATTCAATTATTATAATTCATTGCTTTCTAGTTATTTGGTTAGTGTTGTCAGGAGATTGTACTTGGTACATTATGCCATTATCAGTTTTTACAAGACCCTGATAATATGATTACATCTTCAGGTTTTTAAATGTCTTCATTTACCTCCTAGAAGATATAGAGCTGACAGAAAACCCCATCAATGAATGGGACTGTATTTCCTTTAAAACCTCTATCAAATGTTTTATAGCAGAGTTACACTAGACAATAGTTATTTCCTTGTATTTTGCCCCTTGACTAATTTTTTTTCAAACAACAATCCATACTCCCTATCACTCCAATCTAATAACAACTTATTAAATACCCACTACTATGTGAGTAAATGTTCTAGGTGTTGAAGGTACAAGAAAAAAAATAAAAAATAGTCCCTGGCTTCAAAGTGCTTATATTCTACAAGTAGTATATACATAGATATGTATAGATATATATAGATATAGATACAGATAGATAGATATAGATATGCATATATCTATATCTATGTCTATATCTATATCTATATCTATGTCTATATCTATATCTATATCTATATCTATATCTATATCTATATCTATATCTATATCTATATCTATATCTATATCTATATCTATATCTATATCTATATCTATATCTATATCTATACTCTAATTTAAGAAAAGACAGAGCTAGAGGGACCAGGAAAGAGCTTCATCTAGAAGGCAGCACCCGAACCTTGAAAGCAGAGTTGTAACTAAGGTCCATTAGTATAAATACAGAAGAAAAGGGGAAATAGTGATTAACTCATTAGGATATACAGCACCAAGCCATTGGATAGTTTGGCTTCCAAAAATCCTTATTGCAGTCTGATTTGTACACAGTAGCTATCTGCGGTGATAAGTATAACTGAGTAATTGTGATGCTTACTTTCTTATGCAAAAAGTCCTTTTCTGCTTTCTGACTCCTCCTAATGCAACCAAATCAAAAAAGTAAAATGAACAATGTATGGAAGCTGCCAAGCGACAAATTTAAGCTTGATATCAGCCAAAACTTTGTAACGATTAGAACTATTTAGAAGTATTATGGCAGGCTAGTAGGTTCCCCTTCATAGGAGGCCTTCAAGCAAGGGCCAGATGGCCACTTACTGGGCAAACTATAATGGATATTCCTTTCAGCTATGAACTTCTGAATCTGACCCTCTGGTATGCTATGTTTCTGTTGTATAGACATAACCATTCCATGAAAAACCACCTGAGGTAGGAGGCTCAAAGGGCTTAGCATCATAGAATATCAGAATATAAGAAATGGCGTAGGACCAGGAATAAAGAGACATGGGTTCTGGGGTCAAAGCTACCATTAACTAGAACTACATAATAATTAATCTTGGGTAAGTTTTTTCACCTCTCTGGGCCTGAATTTCTTTATTTGTAAAATAGGATTGGACTAGGTGAGTTCTACAGTCCCTTGTAGCTCTAAATCTCCACATCTATGACATTTCAGGGCAATGAATTTTAATTCTGGCTGTCATTAGTGGAGGCCAGGTCTATATAAATGTATTGATAAAAAATTAACAATGTTTTATTTAAAACATATTTTATGCAAAAATACTGTGCTATAGCAGAAAGGAAAAAAAAGAAGTAGAGGGTGATGAATTTAGAGTCTGTAAACAGCTAATCTTTACAGGGAAAAAACCCTAAGGACTTTGGGATGTTGTTTCAGTGTGTTTGTTTTTGTGTCAGATCATCCAGAAGCAGACTCAATTCATTGAATAATTATCAATTCTATATCGTGTTTTATATTGTATATACAAATATACCTGGACCTACTGTGTGAGCTTTAGACAAATGATTTAAACCTCTTAGCATGTCTTTCTTTACCTGGTGAAAGGGGATAACAATGTGATTTTTCTAGCAAGCCGTTGCTGATCAAAAAGCTCTTTGTAAATAGGAATTATATAAATGCCTAATTAATAGTAATAAAATTCAGTCTATTGCATTTCTTCAATAACACTCAGGCTGAATGCCCTGCAGGCTAATTTTCTGGCTTGTTCTCTATCTACTCCCTAATATCACAGTTGCCTGAGTTCTTGGTGCAGTTCTCTGCTTTTGGTGTTTATTTAGGGAAACAATTACTGCTGGAGATCTTGAAAGCTTACTAGCCCTTTTAATTTTCAAATCAAGGTTAAAAAGAAACTTATTGGAAGCCACCTCTAATTACGTTTAAATGTAAAACACCCTGAGCTGTGCTTCTTCTTCTTTTTCTCTTGTAGCAAAGGATGCTAAATTTTGGCACTAAAAGATTAATTATTAGGTGGTGAGTATATGCTGTCCACAGGCTACACCCTTTCTCTCTTGTGCTAATTATTTGAGACACACTTTGCCTGCAACAAAAGCAAGCAAATGAATTACGCATTAAAGCCCAATTTCTGATGCCAATCAATGTTGTGAAAGCCAGTAGGGACCTTAGAGGGAACACGTCACAGAGAGCTGGGGAAGTGAAGAGAAGATCATTTTTCAAGCATTTTTATTGTTGCTACCATGCCTGCAAATGCAGCCTAAGGTACATTAGGGCTTAGGGTGAGGCTCCCTGCAGTATCTCCCACTTCTATTACGAGTCCATCTCATAGACTTAATCATTTCCTGTGAAGAGGAGGTACTGTAATAAAGGTAATTAAATTGGAATTTAATATAGTGGGGCATTGTGCTAGAGCTTTATATCAGATAGAGTTCTGAGAGAAACCATTACCGTGAGGGTGGAATGTACAGCATGTAATTAACAATTATGTTTGTCAGGTTTATGAAACAGAAAATTAATAACATAGAGGCTGTGAAACAAACTAAACAAAGCCACAAATTCAGACTTAAGGTGACCATTGCCATCATTTACACCCACAGCAATGTTTTTGTTTCTCTGTGGGAAATATCCCATAGAATCAGGTTGATTTGTCTCTTTACTGTAACTTTGCATTCCCTGGGTTGGTTTCAGTGACACTTTTTGTATATTTGATTTCTCTAGAGGAAAATCCTACATCTTACACCACATAGATTCATAAATTTTAGCTGAGCAGCACTACTGTTAGAATTATATTCCCCCAAAAATCCTAAAACGGAAAAAAAAAGAGTTCTTGTCAATACAAATGCATTCATGCTGCTCTATTTGTAATAATAAAAATTGGGGGAGGGGGAATCTGTGCCCAATAATTTGAAAATGACCAAGTAAATGCTGGCATATTAATATAATGGTATATATATATATAGTACTCTGAAGCATGTTGGAAGTACAGGAGACCCTATATGAGGTAATACAAAATGAAAGCAGAAAAATCAGAAAAACCATCTATAACTATGTGAGGAGAGGACAAGGAAGGAAGGAAGGAAGGAAGAATAAAAGCACCAAGAGGGAAGAATTTTGTATAGGTCTGAAAGGATAACAAAATAAAGGTATCTTATTTGCTTGTTTGTTATTTGTTATTGTTTTGGCTCTAACTTGGCAAAGCCTAGAAGATTGGAGGTGAGGTTTCTCTTTTTTTTATTAATTCATTTATTTTGTTAATGGTTATTATTTTAATGCTAAAAGGTCTTTAAATTAAAAGGGAAAATGCTAATTTTAAAAACTAATGTGGTATATTATTATGTTGAAACAACACAGGACCTGGTACTGGAGAATAAGAGTTAAATATTGTTTCTGCTACTTACTACTATATGTGTAGCATTTGACAAAATGTGGAATCTTTTTGTGTTTTCCATTTCCATATCTCTAAAATGACAGCATTGAGTTAAATATCCTCTAAGATTCCTTCTAGCTTTAAATTCCTTGCTAGATGTTGTTACAGTGGGTAAAGTGCTGGGCCAGAAGTCAGGAAGAATCATTTTCTTGAGTTTAAAACCAGCTTCAGATACTTGCTAGCTGTGTGACCCTGGGCAAGTCACTTAATCTCTGCCTACCTCAGCATCCTCAGTGGAAAAATGGGAAAAATAACAGCAACTACCTTATAGGGCTGTCATGAGGACAAAATGAAATGATATTTGTAAAACACTTAGCATAGTGTTTTAGTCTAGCACACAGTAGGCACTTTATAAATGTTTGTTTGCTTCCTTTCTTGTCCGATATGTTTAAGAAAAATGATGGATCAATATATTATTGTACATCACTTTAACAACAGCCCCCTTATTCCCACCCCTGATACTATCAATATCCATGCCTTCAGCTACTGCCTACCCTTAATCCCATTCTCTTGGTTCTCAGAGTCTGACCTCATTCTAGTCCCTGGAATCTGACCTCATCCAGGTCCCATCAAGCTCCTCCTCCTTAGACTCCTCCTCAAGACCCTCCCTAAATCCTTCCTCTAGTCACCCCAGACCACCCCTCAATCCCTCCTACAATCTTTGTATATATAAGTCTCATCTTGCCTCCATGAAGGTGCTCAGATTCAAATCTAGCTCAGTAGATTAAATCTGGCCCACTTGTGAAAACAGGAGTCAGAAACAGTGAGATTTCTTAAGCTAACCCATTATGATGGATCCTTAATAAACTTTGTCTTTTCCCTTGGGGAAAAAAAAAACCGTCCCTGTAAGCCCAGAAAATCAGATCACTTTTTATATGTAAAATGGAAATTTGCAGAATTATCTAAAGATAGGAATCATTTTTAAGGCCAAATGATGTTTTGTTTTCCCTGAAGGACAGGCAGCTGCATGCTCCTTGAGATTTGTTTTGTGAGAAGTGGTCTGTGAGACATTTTGGCCTCCCCCGGCCCTTGATTCTTTCAAGCTTCCTAGATGAGGATCCAGCAATCTCCAAAACTCCACGATGTACTCCCAAGAACTAAAGGGAACTAGGAGACTCCATTGGGAATGCTCAGAGGAGAGGGGCAGAGTAGGCACACCCATTATTGAGGAGAACTTTCAAAAAAAAAATTCCTTTAGCCTTCATAAAGCACTGAGGAATCCCAGTGCCTGACAACTTTTGTGAGGCATTCCATATAGTGAGGACAGGAGCCAGGATTCTCGAAAGCAGATATTGTTTAATCTGGGTCTTTGAACAGATCTCCACATGGGTGCATGAACTTAGATGAGGAAAAAAAAATATTACATCTTTATTTTCATTAACCTTTGGTTTCTTTTGTAATCCTATGTATTTTATTTTATGCATTTTAAAACAGTATTTTGAGAAGGGGCTTTACCAGTCTGCCAGAGGGGTCCATCACACACATACAGGAAAAAAGATTAAGAAACACAGAATCCTAGGAATATTAGAGCCAAACTGGGCATGTTTTTAGTACTTCTAGCCCTGGGCTTTTCCAGGAATGATAAAGAAAATCTAGGACTGTATTGACCCCGCCTTCCAAAATGTATTTGGAAAGGCATTTGGCCAATTGTACCTCTCAAGCACATGCTAATTTGGATTTGAGATCACAGATAAAAGTCTTCATAATTCAGAGATGGAAGGGGCCTTAGAGGCCATGTAATCATAGAGGCATGGACCATTAGATTTGGAAGAGACCTTGGAGATAGTTTTTAAAAAATAATAAAAAATAAAAGAAAAAACCTCTTTCATTTACAAGGAAAAAAAAAAAAGCTTAGGCTCTTGGAGGTTGAACAACCCATTGCAGATCACAGTTAGTTGTGGGTAAAGCCAGAAGTAGACTTCAGTCTATGACTCCCAATGTGTTCCTTTTTTCCACTTTACTCTTCTGCTTTCCCCATTCTGCATCTCCTTGAAGATATGAACTGTCACACATTCATCCAGAACAGGACACTGGCTCTGACAACGGTCTCAGAGGTTATTTTGTGGGAGGGCATAAGTGGAATGCTCTGACAAACATTTAACAACTGTCTCTGAATTATTAGTTTTTTTTTAGTCTAGATAATTAACAGAACAATAAACCAATCCCTGATCTGTAGTGTTTGCAGATTTCTGAAATCTAAATGCTCATATTAAAAGTTTAACAATAGGCTCACAGATTGGCTAAAAAAGTGAACTTTAATTTTTAAGGTCTACTCTGATCCTAATATTATTGGATATGGGAAAAAAACACATTCTCACCCTATTTGCATTCATTATAGATATCCGTTATATATTCATTATAGAATAGGAATTTCAGTGCCTTATGACCCTTAGAGATTATGTAATTCAACCTCCTCTTTTACAGATGAGGTAGATGAGACTGAGAGAGCTGAAACAACTTTTGTATTATCACTTGGCTAGTTAACAAAACCAAAAAGGACAAAAACTCAAGAGGCCAGCAAATCCAAACTACTCATAATACAAATGAAGAAACCAAGGCAGGCAGAGGTTAAGTGTGACTTGCCAAAGGTAACACAGTCAAGAAGTGACTAAGATCAAATTTGAACTCCAGGCCTTCCTGACTCTAGGTCCGATATCCTATACACACTGCCATGATTCTTATACTTCATCTTACTTGCAAAGGGGAGAATTATTGCTTTTTTTCTAATAATATTTTCCCAATTACATGTTAAAATAGAGTTCCAACTTCCATCCCTCCCCCCTCCCTGAGACAGTAAGCCAATCAGATGTAGTTTATACATGGGGCAGAATATTTCTAGGCGTTGTTAATTTCTGATGACAATTAGTAGCTTTTATGGAAAAACAAGGAATTTAAAAAAAAATTATTACTTTACTGCATGAGAATAAAAAATATTTAAAACATGTTTTCACACAATTGAATTGTTTACTTTATTTATCTGGAAAGATTATTGAAATCACTGGATCTGAAGTGAGAGAACCTGGCTTCAAATCAAATCTCTGCCACCTGTATGACCTTGGGCAAGATACTTTATACCCCAGTACCTCAGTTTCCTCAAATGTAAAATGAGAGGGTTGGTTTATGTGGCCTCTGAGGCCCTTCCTGCTCTAAATATATGATCCTTGGATAAGATGGCAAAAAAAAAATGCTGAGTCTGTAAAATATTTAACCTAAGTTTCTACTTGCTTAGTGCATATTTATTAATGCCATTTATCCTACCTTTCAAAGCATTAAACTAAGTTTATGTACATGTAACAACAACGCCGAACAGATCAATAGCAAAATTGCTCTATTTCTTTTAAGTGAAGAAAATTTAAATTTTATTTATTTTTCAAAATTTATATTTAGTTTAAATTTAAATAAAAAATAAAATTATAAATTTATTTAAATTTTAAATTTTTTAAAAAATTAAAAATTAATGAAAAATATGACAACTGTCATCATTTTGACAATGACTCAAATGGTTATTGAGTAATTGGCATTTAAAGCAGTTAGCCAAAAATAAAAATGTGATATTTTATTTAAGCATGATCCAAGGCAATAGTTCCCGGGCCTTTTATTGTTCTGATGCTATATTGGACACCAGTGAGGATTTTTTACCTTAAGAAGGAAAAGAGATAACTCAGGCAGTGTTATTTTTTAAAATGATCATATGACAAATTGTTATTTTGAAGACAATATAAAATTCACATCAGAAGTTCAGGCATGCATACTCTCATTATAATCAAATACAATTTTGTTTTCATTTCAATAATTCATGTCCTCCACTAAAGTTGTGCACTGATACCTCATCATGTACTTGAATTCTTGACAGTCAACCATTAGAATGCAAGCTCCAGGAGGTGCTACAAAGATAACAAAAAGGAAAAATGATAGATGTTGGCATAGATGAGGGAAAATAGGCACATTGATGTACTATTGGTGAAGTTGTAATTTGGTCCAGCCATTACAGAAAGCAATTTGTAATTATACTCTCCAAAGTTATTAAACTATGTATTCCTGTTCACCCAGGCATACCTCAACTAGGACTACGCCCCAAAGAAATAAAAAAGGAGGAAAGGATCCATATGTACAAAAATATTTATGTTTTGTTGTTATTTGTTATTGCTGTTCAGTCATTTTTCACTCATGTCTGGTTCTTCATGACCCCACTGGGGGTATTCTTGGCAAAGATACTAGAGTGGTTTGTGATTTCCTTCTCCAGCTGTAAGGGCAAGCAAAGTGGGACTTTTTACTGTTTTTTCTTTTCAAGTGCTTCTCAGCACCAAGGCAATCAAAAGCCTAAGAATTGAATCTTGTCTAGGAAGGCCCATACCCTTTTGTTATCTAGGTCACTAGAGGTGTGAAGCTCTCAGGCCCTGAAAAAGGATGTGTATACTCTGGGGCTAGCATTTTGCTTGGGGCTCACTCATTCGAAAGTGTTGGTGTAGAGATTCTGGGTAGCCTTTAAGGAGCCCCCCAGGCTTCGAAAACCCAGATGTTGGTGCTTCTCTCTTTGGTACCTATGTATGTATAGCTTTGGTCAGACAGCTAGAAGCCTGTCTGTTGATTTGTGTTATTTGCTCTCTTCATATTTTCTCTGTTTGTAATTTCTGTTTGTATTTGCTCTGAAGTTCAGGGTGCTGACTTTTCCCCCTGAACTAAGTGAATGGTAATTGTATGTTTAATTAAAGTGAGATTGTTAACCCCTTACAGTTGCTTTCCTCAGAAAAGCAGATCAGAGATCTGTGCTAGCAGCCCTCCTGTGTGCTGGTGTTGTTGGCCTTACACAGCCACAATAGCTGCAAGTAGCATTGTTACTACACCAGCTTATTTTACAGATGAGGAAACTGATGCAGAGGTAAGGGGCTTGCCCAGGGTCAGTGTCAAAGGTCAGAGTTAAACTCAGGTCTTTCTGACTTCAGGCCTAATGCACCATCCACTGAGCCAACTAGCTGAACTTAGAGTTGCTTTGAGCTGCACCTAGAGTTGCTTTAAATTATGTCTCTAATTATTAGTGATTTGGAGCATTTTTTTTACTTTGATTCATGGTAGGTTGGATTTTTCCCCTTGAAAACTGCCTATTCATATCCTTAGACCATTTGTCAATTAGGGAAATTCTTATGAATTTGAGTAAATCTCTTACGTATTTTAGAAATGATACCATTATCATTGCAGAGATTTTTTTCCCCCAGTTGACTGCTTTCCTTCTAATTTTAGCTAGATTTGGTTTGGCTCGTAGGAAAATTTTTTCAACTTCACATAATCAAAATTGTCTGTTTCATCTTCTCTTGTCTTCTGTATCCCTTCTTTGATTATGAACTCATCCTGTATCCATAGATGTAAAAGAAAATTTCCTCCTTGTTCCTCTAATGTCTAACTCTCTCATTTTATGGATGAGAAAACCAAAGCAATCTTGGAAGTATTGAAGTAAGACTTTAGTAATACATAAAAATAATTTACATCTATGGTTGCACATGGCATAGTGTAAAGGCCACAGGATTTGGAACCAGAGGATGTAAGTTTAAATTCTACACTTACTACCTGGGGGATCTTGTATATAGCACCTTGCCTTTATGTGCCTCAGTTTTCCCATCTGCTAAATGAGAAGGTTAAAAAAAAAGAATGAGAGAGTTGGAGTAGATGGCCTCTATTCCATTTTCAGCTTAAAATCTGTGATTCTGTCATGTTACACAAGCTTTAAAATGATGAAACACTTCCTCACAACAACCAGGAAGTGAGTAGTACAAGTATTACCCTCATTTAGTGATGAGTCTGAGTCAGAGTCAATGAATATTTATTAAATACCTACTATGTGCCAGGCACTGGCCTAAGCACTGGAGATACATAGAAAGAATTAATTGCAGGGGAAAGGAGTTAGTGAAGGATGATGAAATCACATAGCCAAGTCTGGGGAGGTGTGCATTTCTGAGTTGATTTCGTCTTGCAGGATGCTGAGTTTTGGGAGATGATGAAATCCAAGGAAGCAGCAAAGTGGGAAATGATGAGGAAAACTCTGGTGGGGGGGGTGCATCCTTACATAGTAGATGATCTTGGAGGAGCTCTCCAATGTTCATCCCCCACTTTCTCTAATCAGGTGGGAAAGGCCTCTGGTACCCAGGTTCTGATGAAGTGATAAGAAAATTAAGACAGACAGATAATTAGTAGTGGAGCTGGGATTGAAATCTAGGTCTTTCTGACTCCAAGACCCACACTTTCCAGACTCTTTCTGTCCAAATTCAAAACAAAGAGATTTTTATAAGAGATATCACTGATCAAATTTCATTCTAAATAAGTAAAGCAATGCATTTAAAGTTATGTTGATTTTTTTAAGAACAATATCCTCCAAGATTCAGTTATGCCCTTGAGGATGTAATGTGTCAGGAGCAAAAGAAAAAATTAATAGAAAATCCCAAGGTGCGAATTTTCATACGTCTGGTGAATCTTCACAAAATCCAAATAAACGTTTCACCTTTGGGCTGTCTGTGTGGTACATCTCACACCATTTTCTCTGCTCCACAACTCTAATCCTTGGAAGTTCAAGAAGAAAGTGATGACATCATCCTTTTTGGTCTGCAAGGTATGATCTCTACTAAGAGAAGTTGGGCTTTACTAATAGCCGCTCCTGTGACTTGTCTTGAAGTTTTCTCCTACTATTGAATATCCTCTCTTGCTCTGTTTTGGGCTAAAAATTAGCAAAGGGCATTTCTGAGGCTCCATGAATATCATTCTATAGACCTTTAGTGACTTTAATTTGCATCATGTCCTTTGGAACCACTAGTCTGAAGGAGCATGAGCATTCATCTAAGATGATTTGAATCCTACAAGAGTGGAAATTCAAATCTTGAATCTTGCAAAAATAAAATAAAAAGGAAATTGAAAGGTGAGTTTAACAGGATTCTTTTAGATTGCTACTAGGGTACTGTTTTTGTAATTTCCCTCCAAAGAAGGGAAATGAGAAAGTGTCAGAAGAAATTGGTTTTCATATTTTATTAAAAAATTGTTCATCATTCATTCACTGAGTCATTCATTTGTATATTCATTCATTCTGTACTGATATAAACCATCATAGCTTGGTTGATGGTCTACAGGCTGGTATAACAGAGGGTCATTGCCACCTCCCTATCAATAGTATTGTCAAAAGAAATCAAAAGCCTTATAGTCATGACCCACAAGGCTGTCCTGAGAACAAATTGGACGTCCACCAGTATAACACTATGAACAAAATGAGAAACCCTTAATAGCTAGTCATTAACACTAAAAACAATAAAATCCTATTACAGGTGGCTGACTCTGTTATTCATATGAACTTGCCTTAGAAATGGATTGGGATACTGTCACTTCTGAGCAACCAACCAGATGCTAACTGATGGCCAAGGTTACCACTCTAGGACTTTGGATTTTTGCACCTGGTCTTTGCATCACCCTTCATGAACTCATCACTGGTAGCATTATCACCCAAGTATGGCTGGTGTCTTCTCACACAGAGCGATTGAGGTAACTTTGAAACATACAAGCTTTTGAGGGAACCCAAACTCTTCAATATAGGGCATCTAGGTGGTGCAGTGGATAAAGCACTGGGCCTAGAGTGAGAAAGATTCTTCTTCCTCAGTTCAAATCTGGCCTCAGACACTTAGTAGCTGTGTGACCCCGGGTAAGTCGCTTAACCTTGTTTGCCTCAGTTTCTCGTCCGCAAAATGAGCTGGAGAAGAGAAGAGCAAACATACTCCAGCATTTCTGCCAAGAAAACCACAAATGGGGTGATGAAGAGTCAAACACGATTGAAAAATGAATTGAACTGGGAAGGGAAGGAGAGAAGATGAGAAGGGAGGGGAGGGAAGGAGAGAGCCAGAATTTTGTTTTGCTGGATATACATGTTTGCAATGAGTATATTTGTTTTAGGTTTGGGGTTTTTTCTTCTTATTATTTTTAAAATATTCTCTATGTGGGAGGGGCATTTGGGACGCAAATTATACACGCTTGTAAAAATAAAGAGATTTATTTTGAAAAAGCAAATTTAAATAAAAGAATCCTTGTTCTAAGAGATTGCTGCAGGTTGCAGTTTAGGGAAAAAAGAGGAGAAAAATGACAAAAGATGCCTTGACAGAAGTTTGTTTTCAATCATCCCTTTCTGAGGCAGGTGCAAACCTGAAACTTCCTTCCTCTTTGTTGCCGTACTTTATGAAATGAAGGAGCTGATATTTACTGGGGATGAAAGTCTGCTCTCTCCTCAGTTCCTGACTGTGCCCTTGGCTCTCTTCAATGGGGCCAGGTCTGTGAGCTGGGAATGTTACCAGAGGGACTAAACTTTTCTAAGATGGAACTTCACTGAATCAGAAGGATTTGTTTGCAAAGGGACATCAAGCTTATAGCAATGGGGCTGCCTTCTGAAATGCTTTCGTGCTAGCTGCAATTTGCCAGCCTCTGAAGGGGCATTAAATGCAATGTTCATTTTTTAATGAGTATTAAATTTACTTTTAGCCAAACCCTCCAGCTGACAATGAAACCCTTGTTGCGCTCGCTATTGGCTCCCTTTTTTGGTAATTGCTCTGCTGCCAGTGATTACTAAATCTCTCTCTTTCTCTCTCTCTTTGGATACAGAAACTTAATATGTTTGGTTCTTATACTTATCTTGTAAAATAGAAAATGCCAGCAGCAAAGGTCTCCATATTTCAAGTCTGCTTTTAGGATATATATTAAATTGGTAAACTCAAAAATCAGTATTGTGTTTCCCTAATGGTAACGTGATTGACTCTATATGTTTAACTGTGTAATCTTAAGCCAGTCAATTTGCCCAGGGCTTATATAAGCCTCTGTTTCTTCATCTATAAAATAGGAATAATCACAGAACTTACCTCACAGAGTTGTTGTATCAAATAAAATGTTGTATGTAAAGTCCTTTGAAAATCATCAAGTGGCATTTAGTTGTCAATAGTTATTATTTGTATATATTTATTCAATCTTTTTTAATAGAAAGGCATGAATATGTACCTAAGAAATGATTAAATAATAGTCTATTGAAAAATCTTTTTTTCACTTTCTGCTTCCTTGCAAATGTTTTTTTTTAATGTTTGGTTCCCCTCATTTTCTTTAATATAAAAAAATCTTTTTCAACTTTTCATCTGTACTTGGCAGTACCCCCCCCTTTCCTGTCCTTGACATATCTACTATGTCTTGTTATCCAAATTAAGAGATTAAGATGACAAATCTGCACATCTCTCCACTGAGGCCTGAGCCTACACATCCATAATGAGGAGAAGGTCTCAGGGAATAGTTTCAGGCATCCAGACATAAGAAATGTTTGCCTCTGGGCCTCAACTTCTTATATATAAAATGAGAAAGTTGGACTAGGTGACCTCTAAGGTCTCCTCCAGTTCTAAGTTTTGTTTCTATGTTCAAATGGTTGGATATTTGAAGTGAAAGTGACGTAGGGACTGTATTTTCCAACTGTTTGCTTAGAGCCCCTATCTTACTTTCTGTGTATAGGCACAGCCTATACACAAGCCCGTTTTTTACCTGCAAAGCCTAATAAAATATATTTTAGTAAATTGTATAGAAATATATATAAACATTTATACACATACATATACACATACAATGGAAATATATTTAGGTATACTTATAACTTGCATACAACATATATACAGCTGTCGTTTGTCCTTCATTCTCAAAGAGGACCATGAAATCAGGAAGGTGATGACATGACTTGCAAGTGAATTGGATTTAAGTGAGGGACGACTGTGCAAAGTCACCAGCCTCACTCCCTCCTCCAGAGCCATCTGGGTCCAGTGGCAAGATATAGATCAAGATGACTGGAGATGGACCTGGGTACTCATTAATTATTGTTGAATGACAAGGAAAATAATGAAAGAAATTCTGAGCCATTTCTGGCTTTTTTTTTAAAAGGAAGGCTAAATTCAGGGTTCAAGATACCTGTTATTTCCCACTACATGATAATAGGACCATAGAGTAAATGAAAAAGAGTGATAGACTGACTGACTCCTTCCAAAGTCATTCAAAAAGTTTGCTTGAGACAGTGAATAGGCTTTGGTTTCATTTCCTGCTAAGTATATATACAGCATTGTGTACATATATACATAAGAACATGTGTATATACATATACATTTCGTTATTCATCCTTTCTACTCAAAGAGGATCGATGACACCACAATGTAGGAGTCCAGGTACGGTGTATTTGACCGTGCCTGATGAGTCTAATATGAGCTTGAAAGGGTATACATATATGATCACATATACACATACAACTTTTAGGACCACAAACCACCTTCCCTTGTGGAAGCATAAACCCCCTAAATAACGAAAGGAGAAATACCATCAGCCCAATTGGTTCTTTACTGGTAGCTTGTTCTAAAGTTCTCCCTTCCTGCTGTGGCCAGCGTATCACAACTTAGAATCTATTCTGACCTGGGAGAAAGTTACTTGATGTATGTCAGCTTATCTGAACTCTAATGTGCCATACTAAGTTTAATCAAAGGTGGATTGCTTTCTAGAAAAGAACTAGGAAAAAAAGATTATTATACCATGCTCATTGTCTATTCTGGACAAACAAATCTCTTCTCAGAGGGCAATTGAAGGGACCATAGTGAGTCTCTTTCATGTGAAATAAATGCAGAAAAAAAACATAAGTGTATTACCAGGCAAAGTTTTCAAGCCCTCATTTAGCTAAGCAATGGATATTACTCTTGCTATAACTGATGGTGCCCAACAGAGATTCAGTAAGATATTTATCATATCAACAGTGAAAATAATAAAAAAAATCATGACATGGTATTCAATTATAAGATGATAACTGGTTCTTCGTTGGCTTCAGGATGATTGGCAAAATTGTTGATGGTGACATTGAGTATGGTAACATGGTGAGGGCCATTCTGCCAATCTCTTGTGGTTCTTTTCACCACCACCCCTAGTAAAACACATAGATCAACAGGGACAACATCAATGGCAGTGGTCAATAATGTCCAGAAATAGCCACTCAGCCAAAAAGTAAACATTCCTTTTTAAAGATTTTTTTTTATGATTCGTACAAGTTTGACTCATGCAAGTTGATGTCATTTCTAAGAATTTAATTCATCGAAATTAAGTATTGACTTGAATTCAAGTATTGCCTTGAATGATTCTGTGATTTCATTTGTGTATGGCTGCTTCTTGAACAGAGCAACTCATAGCCCATCCATGATCTCAAATTCCACATGATACTTGTCCAAGTCATCATCTAAGTCCTCCACAGGAAGTCCATCTTGCAGCATCAGCAGCCATCTTGTTCAACTCATACACAATAAATAATCCAAACTGTAGTAAACCAGCAATTGTTATCCACCCTGTGCTTGAAGACACTCAGTGAGAGAAAACCAACCACCTCTTCCAGCACCTATCTCTTTGGAAATGTCTGGTTATTAAGAAATGTTGCCTAGTTTTGACATTTTTCCTGTCTCATTTTCCTGATATCATGGTTGATATTTATCATCATTTGCAAATTCCTTTGTATTTTGTCCTCATACCACCATCAAAGATGCTCTTAATATATGTAGACCATTTTCATAAAGATTTTATTAGATGTGAAAGTAGATATTTGTTATAGGCATTCTCTTAAGTGCATTTTAAGTAATAATAAAAATTATTTAGCATACAACTGGAAACAAATTGGATACCTATGAATTTTGGAAGGTCTGATTGTATATTAAAATAGCACAATATCATTGTACAACAAGAAATAACAAATATGAAGAATTAAGAGAAGCATGGAAAAGAGTTGTATGTACCGATACAGAGTAAAATAAGCAAAATTAGAATCATATATACTATGACTGCAATAATGTATATGAAAAGAACACTAAAAAGAAGGTAAACTTGGAGTGAAGGTAATAACCAGTCTTAGTTCCAGAGAGTAGATAATTAAATTCACCTTGGCAGAGAAGCAAAATATCACATGCTTTGTCAGTCATTCTCCATTTTTTCTTAGTATTTTTTTCTTTGAAATAAGGAAAGATTCACTTTGGGAAGAGGGAATGTTACATACAGAAATATTTATGATGAACTAAAATAAATTAATAAAACAATTTAAAATAGAATAGAGCCAAAAAATAAAAATGAGGTCCATTATTTTCTTGATTTTTATATACTTCTATTTTTCAGATCTCTTGAGAACTGACCCCCTTAAGACATTCAAAATTGTATCACCTCTAGTAAGAATGTCCTCTGTATATATTTGGTCTAGTTCAGCTACAATTCCCACCTTTACTTTTTTTTAAAGTGCCATTTCTACTTCCTATTACATTATTTTAGGGGCTATAAGATTAATATTTGATTGTGAGAACAGCACAGTCAGTGATTGAGAATATACCTTATTATATAAATGTTGACATATCCCACCTCCATTTTCAACTCTTTGTTTGCAAATTGCTTTACAAACATTATCTCATTTGATTCTTACAACAACCTTGGAAGATAGGTATCACTATTATGCCATCTTATAGATGACAAAACTGAGTCAGACAGTGCTTAAGTGATTTGCTCAGGTAATCACACAACAAGTAAGTGTCTGAGGCCAAATTTAAACATAGATTTTCCTGACAACAGTGTTCTACCCACTGTACTTCCTAGCTGCCTATGTAATACATTTTACTTTGTCCTTCCTCAATTGGTGGACATCTATTTTGCTTTTAGTTATTTCTATCTCAAAAAACTGCTGCTATAACTATTTGGGAGTATGTGGTACCTTTCTTTTTATCTATGACCTCCATTGGGATAGATGGCCAGCAATAAAATCTCTGGGGCAAATGGCATAGGTAGTCACTTCATTTGTATAAGTTAAAATTGCTTTTCAAAATGGTTGTACTAATTCACAGCTTGACCAAAAAAATGCATTAACATACCTATCTTTCAAAAGTCCTCTCAACAAAGACTATTCTCATTTTTTGTCATCTTTGCTATTTGTTGGGGTTGAGATGAAACCTCAAGGTAGTTGTTCCACACTCTTCCAATTCAACAAGTATCTACTACATTGCAGGTGCTCTTAACAAAAAACAAAAACAAAAACAAACAAAAACAAAACTTTCACATGGCTTTGGACTTAGGACAACTGCTTTAACTTAGTAAAAATTTCTTTTTTAGAATGAAATTAATAAAAATTATTCAAGATGAACATTTCAACATACAAGGAAAAGCAAAAAAGAGTACTGCATATGAAACAGCTACAATTAGGTTTTTTAACTAACCATAGGTTTATTATAACTATAGAGTTTTAAAATGCATGTTAATTTAATATGATAGTAACAAAAGTTGCCTTGTGCACCTCCCTTTTTGGCTTTCCTTCTATCTTATTATATGTATTTAAAATATTTTATTGCTATTCTTTTTTCATTTACTTTTTTCTTCGCATAACTGTAAGTACTCTTTAGCTCTCCACTGCTAAGGGAATGTGGTACAGAAAAAAAGGCTGAATTTGGAGTCACAGGACTGGCTCTGCCACTGAATACCCATGTATCCTTCAATCATTTAATTCCTCTGGGCCTCAGTCTCCTCATCTTTAAAATGAGGGGGTTGGTACCATTCTGAGAAAATACAGTCAGGCAGGGTAAAGTTCAAAGTGAACCAAGGCTGCCAAGAAAAGCTGAGAATAACAAAAGTAGTACTTTTGTTATTGTTGCTTTTAGCTATATTGGGAGAAAAAAAGAGGATCAAATAAGGAATAGGATCTCTAGTAGGTGGAATGATGATGACATACAACAGAAAGAGGTTAGAGCTGGTCAATCCTTACTTTTGTTTCTGTTTGCTCTGCAAGAGGAGAATGACTGTTCTGCTATTCCCATAGGAATGACAGAGCAGATTAATTAACGAGAAGTGGATGCTCAAGGGGAAAGGAGATCGTAAGAAGGCATCAAGCAGCCCTTGATGAAATCAAATCACCTGGACCAGGTGACTTCCCTCCTTGGGTTAGGGGAAAAAAACACAACAAAACTTGATAGTTGTAATTGCTCAGCCACTTTCAGTAATACATGAAAGATTTTGGAAAATAGGAGAAATACTAGAAAATTAGAGAGGAGCACTAGTTCCAATTTACATTTTAAAAGGGAAGAGAATAGAGTTTACAAACTGTAGGTCAGGAGCTTGACATTGATTCCTCAGAAAAGGGTTATTAAAGAGATGTTTGGCAAACATTGTAAGGGAAATATCAGTTATAAAGAGTCAACATAGTTTCGAGAACAACAGGTCATGCCAGACCTATTTCCTTTTTTTTAACAAGATTACTAAATTATCACGTGATGGGAATGCTTTGGATATAATTCACTTTGATGTTAGTAAAGATTTTGATTAAGTATCTCATGCTATTCTTGAGGGAAAGAAGGAGAGACCTGGAGTGGACAATACAATCAGATAGGTTCAGGACATGTTGGACAGCCATAATCCAAGATTAATAGTTAATAGTTTAGTGCCAACATAGTAGAAGGTCAGTAGTGGAATTCCCCAATATTCTCTGCTTCACCCTGTGTTGTTTAACATTTTTATCAATGAGAAAAAAGCATAGGTGGCATACTCATCAAATTTACAAATGACACAAAGTTGGAAGGGATAGATAACACACCGCTTGATAATCAGGATCCAAAAGAATCTTGATGGGCTAGTTGAGGTGTTGTCAAGTCATTTTTCAGCTGTGTCCAACTTTTTGCAACCTTATTTGGAGTTTTATTGGTAAACATATTAAAGTGGTTTACTTTTCCTTCTCCAGCTCATTTTACAGATGAGGAAACTGAGGCAAACACAGTTAAGTAACTTGTCCAGAGTCACATAGCTAGTAAGTGTTTAAGGCCAGATTTGAACTCAGGAAGAAGAGTCTTCCTGACTCCAGGCCCAGTGTTCTTATCCACTGCACTGCCTAGCTGCCCCAGGCAGAATACTGTACTAAATGTAAGATGAAATTCAACAGGGATAAATTTAAAGTTTTAAACTGCACCAGAGACTGAATGACCATATATTGATACCACTATTGTGAGGATTCCTTTCCTGTGTGGAAGGGACTAGACAGTCCTTTGAGTTCCCTTCTAATTCTCTGAATCTATAATTCTATGACTCTTAGCCAAATGATTTCCAATGTCACTTTTGGCATTAACTGTGTGGTACTATGAACTTCTGCCTTTCCAAATACAAGCACTCTTGCAAAAATTAAGCATAATCTATTAAAACATACATATATATATATATATATATATATATATATATATATAATGTGTCTGAAAATATATGTCTTATTTTGGACCTCTAACTTACAACTCCTTGGGCAAGAAATGGAAATTATGATTTGCCATTAGTTTTCTGAGATCGCAAATAGTCACTCTGTTGACTAGAATGCTGGGGTCATCCAAAGTTTTTTTTCTAGTTATTGTATTAACCATTCTGGTTCTGCTCATTTTATCTTTTATCAGTTCATATATACCTCTCTAGGTTTCTCTAAACTCATCTCTTTCATCACTTCTTACTACACAATAATATTCCATAATATCCATACAAAACAATTTGTTCAAACATTCCTAATTGATTGGCATTTGCTTTGTTTCTAGCTCTTTGCTCCACCAAAAAAGTACTGCTATAGATAAAATACCTTAATGTTCACAAAGCAATTTGTGAATATTTCTCCATAATTTTCTTTTCTTTTAATAGTAGTAACCCCATCGCTAAACCCTCAGGTACTACCTTTTTATTTTATAAGATAAAAGGATGTTCTTTTCCCACTGGCTTCAGTAGCAATTATTTTATACTAAACACCAGAACTATCATATATTTCACTCGTTCTCCTGCCTCTCCCTTTACCCAAATTCTCAGTATTCACACCACTGTACTGTAGCTTGGAAAATCAGCACAGGTACAATGCTGCATTCCTAGAGTGTATTACACTGTAGCCAAACAGAAGGAGTTGTGTTTTCATCTAAATGTGAAATCATGATGGAAAGATGCTTTCAGTCTGCACTAGGCTAGTTTGCCTCCTTTGTAGGTATGGGATTCATCTTCCTAACTCATTGCCCTGAGCTTCAGAAGTGAATAATCAGAGGTGCCCATTGCTGGGATTTAGTTCCAGGTCACAGCTTAGTAATGAGAAAACAGCAGCCGCTGAGGATTTGATTTACACACTGCAATGACTATGTGATAGCCTCTTTTGTCAGAGGGAAAGCCTGCCTCTGGGGACCACATCCTATCCAGCGGCAAACATTAGAGTTTCACAACTCCCTGTTGCTTCCAGGTGTCAATTACACGAAAGCCTCTTACTGTACAATGTAGGCCTATTATAATCAATGGTAATAGGAAAGTGACTGCATTTTCTCCTAGCAGTGACACAGGAGGGGAACTGATCAACGTGGTGCCAATAATGTATGCCCTTGTCTTCCCTTTCAGTAAAATGGGAGTGGGGTCCAATGCTTCCTTGCTGTAGGTGTTCTGACTTCTTTGTACTTTGAGCCGGTGTCAGTTTACTTAGGCATTGCCTTCTGCCCTGTTTTGGCTTACTACAAAGGAGTTGGGTTTCATGGATAGTGAGTGCTGAATCACCTTCCTTCCCATTTATTTTTTTATTTACTTTGCAGGCATTTTGTGTGCTCTCTGTGTATTGTTTTTTTCCCCAAGTCAAACATAAACTACTTGAAAGCAGGGGCTGTTTCATATTTGTTTTTGTCTCCTCTGTGCCTAGCACAGAGTAGGTGCTTTTTAATAAATGCCTGCTGAATGAAATTCTATTGAATTGGAGTATTCATTTGCTCTGAGATTCTTTCCCTATCCACAGTTTCAGAGACAAAAATGCCAAAAAATAGGTGGAAAGTAATCTTTTCCTCTATAGGAAAAGGAGAAGTTAGGTAAAAAGAAAATATCCTCTCCTATACTTTCTTTTTTTTTTTCCTTCAAAACATATCTTGGGGGGGGGGTCAGAGAGATAGGTAGGAAGTAGTGATGTCTCCTGTAAAGTTACTTTATTTGATGATACATTTGGAGTTGTAAATAACACAGAGTTAGAGAGGGTCAGAAAGGGAAGATAAGCGGAGCTGAACAATACAAGACAAAGAACTCTGTGGAAGCTCTGGGGGACCAACAGTTTTCAGAGCAGAGAAGACAAATCACTTGCAAGATGGCATCAGAACATTCTTTAACTACAATCAATTTCTTTGCCAAAGTGGAAGACCAAAGATGTTTAGTGTTTGCAAAGCTGGGGTTCAAGCAGAAGCATCTTTTCTTAAGGCTAACAAAACAGGTGATCAGAGAACTGCTTCTGGGGCTGCTGGGATGAGATGAGAAACCCACACTGAAGATTTTGTGTTGAAGGTCAGGGGAGAAGCTTACCAACCCAATACTTCGCACTTTGTAATGGGTTTCTCGGTAATAGCTGTGTGACAAGATCCAGCCATCATCTTTGAAAAAAGAACAGGCAACAACAATTTAAAATGTTATCTACAGCTAGGCAACACAGTGGATAGAATGCCAGTCCTGGAGTCAGGAAGACTCATCTTCCTGAATTCAAGTCTGGCCTCTGATACTTACTTGCTGCCTGACCCTGGGCAAGTCGCTTAACCCTTTTTACCTCAGTTTCCTCATCTGTAAAATGAGCTGGAGGAGGAAATGGCAAACCACTCCAGTATTCTTGATAGGAAAACCCCAAATGGGGTCATGAAAAGTTGGACACAACTGAAATGACTAAACAATATCTACATAAGCAATAGTATTTCCCCCCACAATCCTTACTTGTATTTTATGTACAGCTTTTAGTGAATGAAGTCAATAATGTAAATTAGCATTTGCAAAATTGCAAGAAAGATCCTCAAAGATAGTGTTGAAGGAGGAAGATGGGCTGCAATGAGGGTCACTTTAAGCACTGTCTCCCTGGGATCAATGATAATGGGAGAAACAACGGGAGAACACCAACAATAATGAGAGATAATATCCGTCAGCTATTTTCAGTCAGCATGAGGGGAGGAGTGACATTTCCTGTTTCAGGAAGGTATTTTTTTTTCTTTCCCCTTCTAAACTTCAATCTCTACTTCCTTGCAAAACAATTTAGTGATTTTTAAAAATTTGTTTCTAAGTGACCTGGAGGCTTGAGAAGCAGGTTTAATAAATGTTGTGGAGAACAAGGATGTGAACATCCTTAATCCTTGTGGATGAAAAATCATTTAGGAACTACTAGGGTGATAAACGGCCCAAAAAGAAATCGATGTCTGACGTATACCTTGGTATCTCATGTGGATTCCTGCTGTACCTTTGCAGCCAGGAGTTTGGTTGCACAACACCCCCGCCCTCCCAAACCCCCTCCCCCACTGCATGGTAAGCATCTTGGGAGGGCCTACCGGCTTTTGCCCTCCCTCTTCCAGGCCCTTGGTATAAAAGAGATGGTGCTTTGGGTTAGGCTTTTGTGGCCTAACCTAGAAACCTAACCACCTTTTAGAGTATCTTTTCTATGAGAAAATGTTTTTCAAGTTCCAAACTACTAGCTTAAATATAGGACACATACACAATCAATTGGGAAATATGATCATGGTCCAAAGAAAGAATTTTGAACAAACTGGGCATTTTTAAAAGCTGCCTAGCTCATTATTTGTGGCAAGAATGGAAACTTTTGAGTAGACTATTGTCCCAGAGTAGCCTGTGTTTCCACACAGAAGTTTCTGGTTTGGGATGCCAGAGAGAAATCTAGGACACTAAGTAGCCCTTGTGCAGTCCAACACCATCCAGCCTTTCAGTCATTTCTGAACATTTTCAGATAGCAACATAGCTTTCAAAGTATTTGTAAGCAACTGGTATGGATATACTAGAGACCTGAGAAAATGATTTGAGACAATAAAATCTTCATGGGTAAGATCTCTATCTACGTACAAACAAAAGCAACGATAGAGATTCTGAATGAGGGAAATCCCTTCATTGATACAGAAAACGTCACTGATGTTTTGAACTAAGGTTCATCTATGAGATCTAAGTGACCCACCTATATCAGCAAATGAAGCATGGCATCATTAGAGCAAACTAATAAATAGAGTACTAAACATTTTTATACAGCAGGGGTTCTTTAATCTTTGTGTGTGTGTACATGTGTGTGTGTGTGTGTGTGTGTGTGCATGCGTGTGACAGACCCCTTGGGAAGTCTGGTGAAGCCTATGGAACCCTTCTCAAAATGATTTTAAATGCGTGAGATAAAATGCATAAGATTACAAAGGAAACCAACCATATTGAAATATAGTTACCAGAATATCTATCTAAGTCCATCTACCCCCAGTTAAGAACCGCTGATAGAAACTTTTATAATTTCAGCATCGGAAAGGATCTTGAATTTCATCTCATCGAACTCCTGAGTTTTACAGATATGGATGCTGAAGTCCAGGGAAGTGACCTGACAGTGATACTGTCTTCAGTGATGGGACCAAAAGCCAATCTCCTTACTTTGTCTTCAGTATTCTTTTCACTCTGGCATATTCTCATGTGCTACTAAGCAAATGAGAAGATGATTTCATTTGCTAAAGAGAATGTAGCGATCCTGGTGGCCTTTACTCTGGCCCATCTAGAGTCAAGATTCTACAACGTTTAATGGGAAACTAAAACATAGTGTGGGGACATTTACCTTCAATTATGAAATTTGATTCAAATTGATACTGGCTTCCAGATTTAATTGACAAAGATATACCTATGCAGCAGTCTATTTTCTTTAGCTTAACTAACAAGAGTATATAAAGTTCCATTTTATATGGTAACTAAATCACCATTTGATTCTAACATAGAAACTTAGTTTGAAAAATGCATATTTTCTAGCACCTACTGTACTCCTGGCATCATAATAAGTGCTTTATAAATATTAGCTCATTTGGTCTTCACAACAACCCTGTGAGGGAGGTGCTATTAATCCCCACTTTATTATAGTTAAGGAAACTAAATCAGACAAGGTTGAAGTGACTTGTTCAGAATTACACGTATAATTGTAAGCCTAAATCTGAACTGAGGTCTTCCTGACTCTGGGGCCAAAGCTCTATCCATTCTATCACCTACCTGTCTACAGTGCTATGTTGACCAACAACTCAGAAAGAAGTTCTCAAAGTATTAGAGTAGTGTGTGTTTGTGCGTGTGTGCTTTTATTCCCCATACCAACGAAATCACAGGTCCAATTTTTATCCCTATCCCTATCTCTATGAATTTCATTCCATTTATTTGAACCACTCATATCTTCTTTTCATTCACAAGCCTAACTTTCTTTTAGCTGTTAACATTTTCCCAGTGCAAAAGGAATGATGGAGCTCTGGCTGGTCAGGGCTGCTGCACTGCCAGGGAGTGTTTACTTAGCCCAGACCACATGTAAAGTGCTGCAACAATGCCATACTAGTTACTGTACAGAATAGAAACTGTGTCTGTGCAATGCCCAAATATCCAGATCAAGATTGTGCTCAAGTTAAGGACATCAAAAGAGGCCCCATTCGAAGGTGATGTCATGGAAAGGGCATTTGAATCAGATACCCTGGGTCCAAACCCTACAACTTACAACCTGTGTGACATTAGAGAACTCACTGAAACCTTGTCTGGCTTCAGGTTCATCCTCTGTTACTAGAGGATACCACATCGTCAACTTCACCAAATGGTGTAAGTACTTTGAAAAGCAACATACATGTGCATTGATATCACCATCAAATGAGATCATGTATATACATTTCTTTTTTTAACTATGAAGAATACAGAAAGGTGAAGTCTTACAATGTATCGTATGTGATATCAGTGATTTAGAGTTGAAAGAGACCTTATAGAGACCAACTTTC